>OY992536.1:233736988-234086327 GCA_963921195.1 Pegoplata infirma | reverse complement strand
TAGAAAAAATGTCTAACAAAATCGTTTTTTTTGGATTTTTGAGCCTTTTTTTCTAAGAAATTTACTTACACAGAGAAAACAGTTTAATTGTGCCAGCCGAATTTAGAGCCAACTGAATAGTTTATTACAACAACCGAAATTTTATGTTGCGATTACCGAAATTTATTTGAACAAACAGAAGTTCAATTTTCAAAACGAATTTTGGTTATCTCAAACAAAATTTTCGGTTGTTGTTATTAAACTATGCAGTTGGCTCTAAATTCGGCTGAAAGAACTAAACTGTTTTCTCTGTGTAAGTAAATTTCTTAGAAAAAAAGGCTCAAAAATCCAAAAAAAAAAGATTTTTTC
The DNA here is from genome assembly GCA_963921195.1 of Pegoplata infirma. Lineage (NCBI taxonomy): Eukaryota > Metazoa > Arthropoda > Insecta > Diptera > Anthomyiidae > Pegoplata > Pegoplata infirma. Next base: position 234,085,979 of record OY992536.1, on the reverse strand, counting down.
GCCATTTTTACTAATTTTTTGAACCTCTAAGTCCGCGATATGGCCGATAAGCCGGGACACCCCAACATAAGAATTGTCTCTTTTATATATATTTCAAGTTTCATACAAATCGGTTATAAGGGTTGGGATACTTCCCTTGTAAGACATTTTTGTGTCAAAATTTGAGAAATCTTTCTAAAAAAAGTATCAGATCCTGAAGAAAATTTTCTATAGCAAAAGTGTGAGAGATTTTATAAAACCTGGACGAGGGTCTTCAAATTTGTCAATTTTTTTGTACACATTTGTACTATGGAGCCAACAAAACATATCCATTTTCAGTTTTTTAAATTTAAAAAAATTCGCGAATTTTATTTTTTTCTAAAACTAAAAAAGTCAAAAAAGTATGATACTTCGAAGAGCCGAATCTTCGGAAGTATTTATCTGAATTCTACCATTCAAAAAGCATTCGACTCTAACGTTAAAAAAATATTTTTTTTTAAAAAAAGTATGTTTTTGATGCATTTTTCAAAACTTTATCCCCCTTCGATTTTTATGAAACCTGCATAAATCGAAAAAATAACATTTTCAATTTTTTTTTGTCTTCATTTTTTTCCACCTTTCGTGATTTTTTTAAAAACTGTTTATGAGATTTTTCCATACAAAAAATACATTTTATGTTTATTCTGTAATTTTATCAAAAAAGTTTATAACTTTGAAGAGCCATATCTATGAAAGTATTCATTTGATTTTTACGATTCAAAACGCATTTTTTTAACGCACTCGTATAAAAAAGGACGATTGTTAGAGTCGAATGCTTTTTGAATGGTAGAATTCAGATAAATACTTCCCAATATACGGCTCTTCAAAGTATCATACTTTTTTGATTTTTAAATTTTTGAATAAAAAAAAAATACCCGATTTTTTTAAAATTTAAAAAACTAAAAATGAATATGTTTAGTTGTATTTAAAGAGAACGCATGATGTTAATATAAAGAAAATTAAAAGGTCTAAGGTTAGAAAATTACATTTTTTCTTTGTTGTTTGGTGGAATTCGTAATAGAAAAAATTTCTCAGAATTGGGACTTTTTTTATAGAAAAAATGTCTCAGAATCTAAGAATTTTTCTGTAAAAATAATGTCTCAGAATCTAAGATTTTTAAGTTTCTGAAACATGCTGTTGATAATTTTCGATCAATAACACCGTCCGAAAAAAAGGAAGTCGTTGAACACGAACTGTATAATACATATACGTTCGGAACTAGAGACTAAATGTAGTAAAACTGCATTTACAGTTTTTTTTTTCGTGATTATGTTTCCTTTTAAAAGGACTTAAAAGTTTTAAGGGACTAAGGGGCCTATTCACAAAAAAGTCATAACTCAATCATAACTCAATTTTTTTCATGTGGTTGTTGTAAACAATCAAAAAAAAAATTCAAATTTTGTTCGAACATTTCAAAAAAATTAAAGACCTGCTACCCGCATCGTCTCTAAACTGACAAATAATTTTAAATTTTGAGACTTTTTATGATTGTGTTTACAACAAACACAGGGAATATGAAGTTTGAAAATAATAAAATTAGTCATAACCAGTCATAACCGTGAATAGGCCTGTAAATTTTATAAAATATTTTTTTAATATTTGTACTTGTCCTAGTATGCCAGTAGTGATAGCAAATGAAAAAGGAGGACCTCCCCTAATTTTCCTACTTTATTATTTTTACATATCTGGAAAAAGGACGCAAGTTACGTCCTTTCAAAAATAATATATTTTGATAACGTTTTCAAATGACTTTTTTCACATTCTTTTATTCACACAAAAAAAGCTTTGTCAACTTACTAGGAAAAGTCTAGTAATCCCATTTTACCAATATTTGACAGTTTTCCTTGTATTTTAACAAACAAATTTGGATCGAAATTAAATTTTTTTTTTTGCAATTTTAAATTTTTTTTGTAATTTTACAAATTTTCAAGATAATTTTACAAAAAAAAAAAATCTAGTAAACTCACGAGAATTCCTTGCAATTTTAATTGCGCCAAAAAACTGTAAATTTACAATTTTATTGGTAAAAAGCTTGTAAAATAACCAAATTATTGGTAAAAAGCTTGTAAAATTACTAGGAATTCTCGTAAAATAGGAGGTAGCAAAAAATCTAATAAAGTTACGAAACCTCCTTGTAAATTTTATCGTGTCAAAAAATTAGTAAATTTACAATTTTATTGGTAAAAACCTTGTAAAATTACAAAATTATTGGTTAAAAGCTTGTAAAATTACTAGGAATTTTTGTCAAATAGGAGGTAGCAAAAAAAAAAGTTACAAGTTTTTCTTGTAATTTTACAAGGTTTTTTTTGAGAGTTTTGATATGACAAAATAAAAAAAATGGAATAATCAGAGTTATCCTAGGACAAGTACAATTATTTCAAAAATATTTTACAAAATGTATCCTCTAAAACTTTGAAGTCCTTTTATAAGGAAATAGGATCACGAAGTGAAAAACTGTAAATGTAGTTTTACTCCATTTGATTTCTTCTTTCAGACATATATTACCCGGTTCATGTTTAATATTGGCTGTCGGACGGTCTAATAAATAATAAACAGTTAAAATAAATAACTTTTTAATTAACAATTTGACATACAACACCGTAAATGTAAGTACTACTTAAAAAATGTTGCCTAGGTTTTTAAACAATATATTTAAATTAGTATATAAAAATTAAACACAGAATAATAAATACATAAATAATAAATTATTATAAAGTTATTAATTACAATAATTGTGGTTAAACGAGTACGTGGTTTAATTAACAATATTTTTAAACAAATCGCGACCTTGGGACAACAAGGTTCTAACTGACATTTTTTTCAAAAATGAGTTATATATCGCATCGCACTAAAGCGACTACCCTCTTTCGATTGGCGCTCTCAGTTTTTGTCTATCTCTTACAGCTTCTGAGATATTCAATACAACAAGGTTCTATCTACGTGTTTTTGGTTTGAGATTCAGTTAACAAGGTTCTAACTGGCTGATAGAACCTTGTTTACCAATAAAGCCTATATTATTTTACAGATAGAACCATGTGGACACTTTAATTAGAAACAGAACCATGTTGCACAGATTAAAAATTGCATATTGCACAAATACACTTAACAAAAAAACTTGTTAAATGATAAGAAAAGCTTGTATTTTTTTTCTCCCTCCTATTTTACTAGAATTTCTATTAAAAATTATAATTTTTTTTTGTAATTTTCAAGCTTTTTACCAATAAAATTGTAAATTTACAGCTTTTTTGACGCGATAAAACTTAAAAGGAATTCTCGTGACTTAACTAGATTTTTTGCTACATCCTATTTTACGAGAATTCTTTGTAAAAATTACGGGATTTATGTTTTTATTATAAAATTACTAGAATTCCTTGTGAACAATAATTTTTTCTTGTAAATTTAAAATTTTTTCGTAAATTTTGGCTGCGAATAACTAACGTTTTACCAATAAAAATGTAAATTTATAAAAAAATTTAAATTTCGATCACACAAAACACAAATTAAAACAGGTTACGAGACTTTTTCTAGTAATTTAACAAGGTTTTTTTTTAAATCTTGTAAAGTTACCAAAAAGTTCACGTTACCAAAAAGTTCACGTTACCAAAAAGTTCTCGTAAAATTTAAAATCATTGCGAGTACCTCCTATTTTAAGAGAGTTTCTAGTAAAAATTACACTTTTATTGGTAGTAAGCTTGTAAAATTACAATGTTTTCACCAATAAAATTGTAAATTTACCACTTTTTGGCGCGATAAAATTTACAAGGACTTTTCGTAACTTAACTAAGTTTTTTCTACCTCCTATTTTACGAGAATTGGTAGTAAAAATTACGAGCTTTTTTGTAATTTTAAAAGTTTTTTACCAATAAAATTGGAAATTTAAAACTTTTTTGATGTGATAATGCTTACAAGGAATTCTCATGCCTTAGCTAATTTTTTTTTTGTAAAATTACCTTGGAAATTTGTACTTTTACGAAAAAAATTGTAAAATTACAAAGAAAAATTTAAATATCGATAAAAAATTTTTTGTTAAAAAATAAGGAAAACTGTAAAATATTTGTTAAATGGGATTACGGGACTTTTTCTAGTAATTTGACAAGGTTTTTTTTTGAGTTTAGAACCAACTGTAAAGAGAAATATGTGTTTAAAGTCACATGAGCAAAGTATTGTCTTGAAACTTATTGAAAATAAAGAGTTTCCTCCCTAGTGGCTTAGCTTGGAGCTTTTGCGACTCCAAAAAAACAGTTTCAACACACTCGAGAAGAAAAATAATGTAACTGGGGTAGCTAAAAGATGCGATTAGGATTTAAAATCCGCAAAACGAATTCCTGAAGCAAGGTTTTTGAAGTAAAAACACATGAAATAAAAGGCTTTCGATAAAACTTCAGTTACTCCAACAGCAGCACTAGCGGAAGAGGTGTGAACGATATAGCATCAGCCTTCCAAAAAAAACTGCCGAAAAATTATTCGAAGACAAGAATATCACAAAACTGTTAAAATGGAGCGATTCTTGTGCTACTAAAAAGCAAAAATTCCATTATGGCCCTAGCAATGGGGTATTTTATTAAAACTCATGCCGATGTGAAACCACTACAATGAAATACTCATTACCAGGACTAAAAACTGACCGTTCTCTTCCCCTTATGTACCCCTCTTAATAACGTGTGACATTATTTTTCCTGCTCTACAAAATAAAAAAAATATTATGAAAATCCCAGGTGGACACTAGGGAGACTTACCTTGTAAGTCGGTTTATTTTTGATTAACAAATGCTGTATTTTTATATTTAAATCCTAATAACACAAGGTTCTATCTGCAAAAAACTATTTCTTACAGAAACACAAGGTTCTATTTGGCAGTTAGAACCATGTTGTCCAAATTCATGTGCCTTATCGTTGAGCAACAGAGTTCTATCTGCTTTTTGAGACTCAAATTGTGCAAAAACTAATAAAGTAGCGCGAATATTTTCAAATACATAATAAAATTTAAGGACTAATTTAAAATTATTCAAAAACCGTTTTTAAATTTAGTCAAAACTGACTTAGTAAAGCGATAAACAATATTCAACCTTAGTTTTCTCAATAGTAGTGTTGGTGCAAATAGAACCTTGTTGTTCCAAGGTCGCGAAATAACTACACATATAAACTTTATTTTATAATATTAAAAAATAAATATGAAATATATTGGTAAACAGTCTGAAGGATTATTTAATGTGGTTATTTAAAAATAATGCTTTTATGTGCACTAATTAGTTGGTATCAATGTTTTAATTACAACATAAATTATGTTGAAAAACAAAATTTAAAATTAATGAAGCAACTTTAGAAACAAGAAGATTACTTTCAGACAAGTCCGATTTTTAGACGCCTTACGCTATAGAATATAAACGAAATTCCCAGAAAAACTTTGGTAATGGGTGGTAATTATGTAACACATTACCAGGTAATGTATATCCCTTATTTGTAGCATTATTTTAGGATGTCTCACCAAACACTTGTTCAACAACATATTATTTCAAGGTAAATGGGAACATGGGAAATAGAAAAAAAACTTTCAAAAGTGTTTAAACTTATGTATTTTTTTTGTATGTAATAAAATGCAAGAGAAAAGCACATGCTCGCACACACACTGAAAGCAAAACAAAACAAAACAAGTAAGAGTGTTAAATTCGGCTGTGCCGAATCTTTTATACCCTCCAACACGTTTAAAATTAAAAAAAAAGTTGCAGGGGCGTCTGTTTTTTGGTGGGGTTGATGGGGGGGTCGGCGAAGTTGGTGGGGGACACCTGTACCCCCGCTATATATGTTTACAAATTATTTGTTTATGATATTGACGCTTAAATAATACATTTTTATCGTTATTTTAATTAACCCCTTGGTCCAAGCGCAGGTCTATGAACATAATATGGCATACAAATTTTACATTTGTTGAGTAAAAATTAAAAAAAACTCGTAAAAATATCGTATTTTTTAGGGGTCGTTTTAGTTCTTCAAGGGGGAACTTTTTCCCCCCTGGTCCGATATTGCCCATCTTCGAACTTAACCTTACCAGTAAAATAAGAGATATTCTTGCCCAATTTCAGGGGTCTAGATCTTTTGGTTTGGACTGCATCGTTATTTCTACAGACGGACGGACGGACGGACGGACGGACATCGCTAGAATGTCTTAGATTCTATCATGGATCAATATTATATATACTTTGTAGGGTCCCCGACCGATATTTCGATGTGTTACACACGGAATGACAAAGTGAGTATACCCCCATACTGTGGTTGGAGGGTATAAAAAGTAAAACTTAATTATTATTAAATTTAAAAAAACAATTAAAATGTTAATTAAAATAAATTTAAAAATTTAATGAAAAAATTAATTATATTAATTAAAAATTTAATTAAAATTAAATTAAAAAACACTTAAAATTTTAATTAAAATAAAATATACGATATAGTATAGTTAGAACTCGGAAATACCTTTTATTTCTTATCACCTTTTATTTCTTATCACCTTTTATTTCTTTTCACAACTGTAGACAATAAGCCATTAAAGAAAAAAGAGCAGAAAGTGTGACATTTTTTCCAGAAAAGAAAACGCCATAAGTAATAATTAAGTCGAATATCTTTCTTATATATGTTTTCTAAAACTAAATTAAAATATTATTATATGTCCTTTATTTAATTAAATATTAATAGAAATAGAAGTACATATCGATTTTTAATTAATACTTAAATAAAAGTTCAGAGTGAACATAGGGCGTCAACAAATTCTCTCCATCTTTGTCTATCTCTGGCAATCGCCTTAGCTTGATTCCATGAAACTCGAGCAAGTTCACATTCCTGTTTCAGGTAGCGCACCCAGGTGTTTCGGGGTCTACCAGGTCTGCGCTGTCCTTGTGGGTTCCAATCTAAGGCTATTCTTGCTATTTTTATATATGACCTACCCACGTCCATTTGCGTTTGCGAATTTCGATTTCTACCGGCTTAGAGTTTGCCATCTGCAGCAGCGCTTCATTTGTAATCCAATTAGGCCAAAAGATGTGAAGAATTTGCCTTAAGCATTTGTTTATAAATGTTTGGATTTTACGAATGGATTCTTTTGTTAAGCTCCAGGTAGAACAGCCATACAATAACACAGACTTAACACTGCAGTTGAAAATGCGTAGTTTAGTTTTTCGCGAGATATTGTTTCTACGCCAAATTTTGTGAAGCGATAAAAAAGAGCTGCGTGCTTTATTGATACGATCAGCAATATCGGCTTGAGACCCTCCATCTTTGGCTATCTTACTACCAAGATAACAAAAAGAATCTACGTCTTCAATAGTAACATCATTTACCACCAATGGAGTTGTTACATCTGTTCCTATTCGCATAAGCTTAGTCTTCCTAATGTTGATTCTCAATCCAACTTTTTTAGCATTTTCGGAGAGACACCTAAGTTTTGCTTCAATATCCTGAAAGCGATGGGCCATCAGACATATGTCATCGGCGTAGTCAATGTCATAAAGAAATTCGGATAAGGTCCAGCGAATACCAAATGGAGCTTCTCTATTGGTTTTTTCCATGACACAATCGAGTAGTATTAAGAATAACGTTGGCGAAAGGATGCAACCTTGTCTTACACCAGTGTTAGGAAAGAACGGGCTGCTCTCATTTCCGTTAAAACGAATCTTACACTTAGCATCACTGTAGAGTTCACGAATCAGGTTTACAATTTTTTCGGGAATGCCTTTACATAACAAGTGCCGACCACATTGAATTACGGAATATTGTGTCGAAAGCGCGCTCAAAATCAACAAAAAGAAGATACAAGGGAGTGTTATATTCGGCAGATTGCTCAATTATGATGCGCAACGTGTTGATATGATCTGCGCACGACCGACCTTGTCGGAAACCAGCCTGTTCTTTACGCAGTATTTGCTCCGCTATAGGGGAGATACGTTGATTAATTAGGGATGCTATAATTTTACCAATGGAATTAAGGAGAGTTATTCCACGCCAGTTTTTGCATTGCGTCAAATCGCCTTTCTTGGGCAATGTAATAACTAAACCTTCTTTCCATTCATCCGGAATACGATTTAAAATCCAGGCCTCGCGAATTATTGGGGTAAGAACCTCTGCTAGGGTACCTGCACCATACTTCAACAGTTCCGAAGGAATGTTGTCCGGACCAGAGGCTTTGTTGTTTTTCAGCACGTTCAAAGCAGCTTCTATTTCCGAGCATGACGGGGGATCTGTGGCTATATCCCTCCTAGGATTTCGGCGTCGATTAAAAAGTGTATTGTCTTCCTGGTGTTCTGCTGGCTCTTGGGAAGAGAAGTAATGACGCCATCGCTCTAATTGCTCTTCCGATGTCGTTAAATCAGCTCCATCTATTGCTTTTAGTACTGCAGTCCCTCTTATGTTGTTACCATTCATCTGCTTTATGGCTGAATATACTCCACGTAGATTTCCGGTATTTGAAGCTTGTTCCGCCTGCTCCGCTATAGTGTTATAATATTTTTCTCGGTCTGTACGAACCATACGTTTTACTCGACTAGCAGATTGTCGATATTCTGCCATTGCTTGTTGTTTTTCTGCTGGGGATTTAGCATTGATCCTTGCATTATGAAGTTGTTTACGGTTTTGAATTTCTAACCAAGTTTCATCGCTGATCCAGGGTTTATTTTTGCCTTCTTTCAAACCTAGTACTGACTTTGCTGTTTCTTTGCATGCCAGTGATACATCTGCCCAAGTGCTATGATGATTTGTGTGCAAAGCGGTCCTCAAGCTTTCGTTGTATGACTGCGCTATATTACGATCCAATAGCCGCGTGGTATTGTATTTTTCGGGCTTACAACTTTTAATTGCAGCAGGTCTTAAACGAAGTGTTGCAACGAGAAGACGATGATCGCTGTCAATATCTGCTCTCCGCCGAGTTTTAACATCCATTAGAGATGCTTATCAGAAAATGATCAATTTGGTTACGCGTTCGGCCAGTTGGGCACACCCACGTATATTTGTTGATGTCCTTATGAGGAAATTTCGTTCCGCCAATATATAAACGGTTTCGAGAACAGAAATCAACCAACCTGTCGCCGTTGTTGTTTCGGACAGTTCCGAGTCCATGTGTGCCCATGACTAGCTGCAAGTTATTGTTGTTTTTTCCCACTTTAGCTTTAAAGTCTCCAATTATTACCTTGATATCACCAGTAGGAAGTTTGTTTATTGTTGCGTCAAGTTGGTTATAAAAATCATCTTTTGCAGTATCTTCGTCAGGTTCGGTTGGAGCATAACACTGGACGATGGATATCTTTCGGAACTTGGCGTTTATCCTCGCTGTGATAATGCGATCAGATACAGCATTGTGCTCTAGTAAAGCACGGGTAGCTTTCGGTGAAAGAAGTAGTCCAGCGCCTCTTATTTTATGTGTGGTATTACCCGAATATATAAAATGATAACCAGACGGTAAATTTGTAGAACCATTATTTAACCAGCGTACTTCACTTAGTCCTAAAATATCTAAGCTATGTGCAGCCATTTCGTTGCGTACTTGCTCTATTCGAGATGTTTCCGATAGAGTTCTGACGTTCCATGTACCAATCATAAACCGTTTTTTAAAGCCAAAAGTCGTCATCAAGGGCGGATCGTTATTTGAATTAATTGACGTTTCAGTAATCATTTTGATTTAGGAATGAGGGCTGATTAGACCACTGCATCCCGATCCTAGTGATGGGGCTGCCAACTACATCTAGGCAGGTTTAGCCTTCTCACTCTAGCTGCCACCAGACGGTTGTCTGAATGGCATTACCAGGGAATACTTGGTCTAAGACCGGAAGTAGTGAGCTGCTTGGAAAATTCATACAGAGGAATTGCTTCTTGCTATTCCCAAGTGAATAGCAGACAGAGAGAGTTCCGCACCGAAGTGCACCTCTGCGAAAGTCCCCATTAAAATACCAACAAAATACTGTCCAACTTTTTTGAAGATATCGAATTTGTTAGTGGTCAAAATTAATTGAAAATTTTAATTTCCTAATTTTTTTTTTAATTTTTTTTTTTTATACACTCTTACTGGTTTTAGGTAATTTTTTTCAGCATGTTTGCTTAAAAATCTTAAATCCGATTTGCCACCACAAAGATTTAGTGTTGACTTGATTGAAAAAAAAGGAAATGGTTATAGGTGTGGAAGGTACATTTGTAAAAAAATAGTACTACTTTCATACTATTTGATTATAGTGTAAGTACACGCTTTCTTTATATAATTTGTATACAAAAATCACAAATTGAAATGTAAAACCACAAATCCTCCTGCTGTGTGCGGTAAATGACAAACATATAAAACGCAAATACATAAACGTGCAAAGAAAACTTAAATAAAAATAATGGAAATTCAAATAAACACTACATTTTAGCCTATCCCGAAAATAGCATATTTAATTTTTAGATGCAGACATATCACCCATAACAAAAAAACGAATTGTGGCCGAACAGATCGCGTGTATAACCGCGACGACCACTTTCAAAACGGTCATAATGCACATAAGGATTATGACCAACAAGTATAGCACAGTCCAACAAAAATGAAAAAAGTTTGAAACAAGAGATTAAATGTAGTAAAACTGCATTTACAGTTTTTCATTTCGTGATGCTGTTTCCTTTTAAGAGGACTTCAAAGTTTAAGAGGATTAAATTTTATAAAATATTTGTTTAATATTTGTACTTGTCCTAATATGCCACTATTGATAGAAAATTAAAGAGGAGGATCTCCTCTAATTTTCCTGTTTTGTTATTTTTACATATCAGGAAAAAGGAGGTTACCCAGGCAGAAAAATACGAACGGGAAAGAGCTGGCAAAGTACCTTTTATGGTCGCTTGTGTGCTGGGAAAGCATCACAGTTTAGTACTCCCCCAGCGTCCAAAATGATAACCACGGTGCCGTTGCTATTTTAAAGCGCTTTGAAAGCGCTTTAAAAACAAATAATATGGTACTAATATAGCACTTTTAGAACAAAAAAATGGGACGTATCAAAATTGCATAAGTCCACAAGACACAACTTTTTTTGGTGTTTATTTGAATAAAGAAATTTATTAAATTAAGATAAAAAATTTATCAGGAAAAAAAAAATTTGGACAAACTTTGAAATATTTCCTAAGTCCCGGAAAAAATTTGTTTGCAGTTTTCTTTACGTTTTGGAATAAAAAAATTATTTAAAATGCTTCTAGGAAAATTTTTGGAAAATTCCCGAAAAAAAGTGGTGTATTGAACCGAATCTGGTAGTGTTCCAAAGGGATAGGCCCAGTGACATTTCACATGTGATGTATCCGGAGTTTAAGACACTTCCTCACGAAAGAAACAGGTGTTTTTATATAAAAGGTGTCAAGTTTGTAATATGTAAGTCATTGTGTCTAAGTGACATATCACGAGAACTATCAAGGACCGGCCAATAACACTCTCACTTGTTTTATGTACATTTAACAAACAAATGGAAAATTTTTATGCGAAAAGCTTAGACTTGGTGAAAAAATAGTTTTGGTAGAAAAAAATTTTTTTTTTCACGAAAAACAAAATTATGTTAAAAAAAAATTTAATGAACCCAAAATTTTTGGTGAAAAAAAAAATTTATAAAAAAAAGTTTTGGATGAAAAGTAAAATTTTTTTGATGTAAAAAAAAATTGATGAAAAAAAACATTAAAAAAAAAAATTGGTGAGAAAAAAATTGATAATAAAAAATTTGATGGAAAATAATTTATGAAAAAAGAATTTGATGAAAAAAAAAATTATATAAAAAAAAATTAATGAAAACAAGTGAGAGTGTTAAATTCGGCTGTGCCGAATCTTTTATACCCTCCAAAATGTAAAAAAAAATTAAAACAAAAATTTTTCAGGGGCGTATCTTTTTTTTTTTTTTGGGGGGGGGTTGATAAGGTCAGTGGGGGACGTTGAGAGCACCTTCCCATCGCGATAAATATACCAAATGTTTCATTTACTTAACAAAAATACAAAAAAACATGTAAAAAAGTGTATTTTTTTAGAGGTTGGTTTAGTTCTTCAAGGGGGAACTTTTTTCCCCCTGGTCCGATTTGGCCAATTTCCGAACTTAACCTGCCTAGGAACACAAGACATATTTGTGCCAAACTTGAGGGATCTAGCTCTTTTATTTTGGACTGCATCGTGTTAACTACAGACGGACGGACGGACGGACGGACGGACAGACGGACGGACGGACGGACGGACGGACATCGCTAGAATGTCTTAGAATCGATCACTGATCAATAATATATATACTTTATGGGGTCCCCGACCGATATTTCGATGCGTTACACACGGAATGACAAAGTGAGTATACCCCCATACTGTAGTTGGAGGGTATAAAAAAATTGGTGAAAAAAAAAATTTGATGAAAAAAAAAAAAATTTGATAAAAAAAAAAAAAATTTTTGAGAAAAAAAGTTTGATGAAAAAAAAAAAAAAAATTTGATGAAAAAAAAAAAAATTTGATGAAAAAAAAAAAATTATGAAAAAAAAAAATTTATGAAAAAAAATTTTATGAAAAAAATTTGATAAAAAAAAAAATTTGATGAAAAAAAAATAAATTTGATTAAAAAAAAAATGAAAAAAAAAAATTATAAAACAATTTTTTTTTTGTTGAAAGATAATTATGTTACTTTTTATTCACCAGCTGGTGAAAAACGGGACTATTCACCACGAGGTGAATTATTATCCAAGTTACAAACCCAATTAATTAAAATTTTTGGTTTTAGAAAAAAATACTTCTTCAAAATTTGATATCCTTTCAAATATAAAGATTTTTAAATTTTTGCTTGTAATTATTGAAAACATTAACTTGAAATTTTATTTTAATAAGAACAAAAATTTTAAAATCTTAAAATTCAAAAGCATATCAAATTTTTAAAAATTTGGTGAATGGTGAAAAAGTACTCCCGAATCGAGCACAATAATTGAAAAACAAGTTTGTAAAGTTTTATAATATTTAGGGGTATGTCACAGACTCAATTCCGTTCGGATTAGGAAAAAGTGGTTTACTCGTAAAACGCAAAGCAAATATATTTTTTCGGAATAAAACCACTTTTATACAATTCAATTCCACTTTGATTTTTAAAAGTGATTTCATTTCGACAAAAATAATATTCGTTTTTCGTTTTACGAGTAAACCACTTTTTCCGAATCCGAACGGAATAGATTCTCTGACGTGTCCCTTATAATAATAATTGCTTGAAAACTTTATATGTGGCGTATGCCTAATTTTGTAATTGCCTTAAATAGAAATCATACGCAATGGTGCACAGTGGTTTTTTTTTAATAATTTGGCTATTCAGTAAGTAGGCTATGTATAGCTAATGTAATTTCGAGCTTAAGTTTAGATGCTCTCATGTCCAATAAGGGCGCATCCAGGAGCTCCTAATGTAGGACATGTTTAATACACATAAACTTAAAATGCTTTACAATCACCAACTTGAAATGCGTGTAAAAAAATCTAGTGCTGAACTAAAAAACCCCTTTAGGGGTTTTTATGTAAAATGCCAACATTCATTTACATCTGGTTTCATCCCATTCCGATTCGGAATGTTCGATTTTGTATCAGTGTTTATAATTATTTATTTTCAGGACACACTGCTACACATGCACGAGTATATAAATGTGTGTTTATGCAAAATAATAACACATACATAAGTAATATGTAACGATGTACACATATTTGTACTATGTTTATATTTCTGTAAAAGACTAAAATAAGATAAAGATAAACAAATGACTACAAACGCATACAAAGTCACTCATGCTTTGCCTTTGAGATTAAAAATTTATATTTTAAATAGCTGCTACTTGCGTTAGTATACAAAATACTTTCACAGCAACAAGTCTAAACAATTTAAGTTTACATCAGCAAAATTATTTTTAAATATTTATTTTTGCTGGAGAGTTTTTATTAGGGAAATACGAATTTTTGAAAGAAAAATTGGATCCCTTAAGGTGGTATGATACTGGCTAGTTTCTGTATTGGATTTTTTTTTAAAAACAACAAATGCGAGAAAGAACAAGAAATACAATAAAATAAAAACAAAACTAAAAAAAATATATTGCCAACATTTATTTTCAAAATAACTCGCCCAAAATAGCTGAAAAACGCCCAAAACAAATGTAAAACCGCTTCATTCGGGCAAAAACTAATAAAATTGGCAACACTGTTAACATTTTATTCTAGAAATGTCAATTTAAAGTTGAAAATTTTTATATTTTTTTTGACAGTCACTGCAAAATTATCGATAACGCACGTATATTTTTTGACGTTTTAGGTTTTTTTTTTTATGATATTGTCATACTCTTTACACTTGGTCAGTTTTCCTATGAAAATATATTTGCACTGTTCACCAAAATATAAAAAATACAAAAACTATCAAGTATCATAAGACCTTTAGGAACGCGTTATTTGTGTGTAAAGCATCTATATATCAATTGAGGATCCCATAAAGATTAAGTCTTAAATAAACAAGTGAGAGTATGAAATTCGGCTGTGTCGAAACATTTATACCCTTAAACATGAAAACAAATTACAAAAAACCAAGTAAGAGTATTACATTCGGTTGTACCGAGTCTTTTAAAACCGGCAAAAAAAATGGAGGGGCGTTTTTTGATGTGGGAGGGGGTCTGAAGGGGCCATTGGGGTAGACTTTTTCTTCACGCTAAATGTTAACAGATTCATTTATTATGCTTTTTGCACTTAAAACATACCGTTTTATCATTGTTTCAATACATTTTTCATATCCACGTCCACAAAAAGGTGCGGGTGGGTCAAAACGACCACATATAGGGTTGCCAGGCGGCCGAGAATGGCCTGAATTTTCCAGTTTGTTTGGGTCTGGTCCAGTTTCCAGTTAAAAGAGAATTTTTCCAGTTAAAAAAAATTCTTTATTTTTAACAATTAATTTTTTATTAAATATATTTTACATTTTTTGTAATGCTTTTTGAATAAAACATAAATTAAATAGCTGCCTCTTTTGGCTACTTCAAAATGCGCTCTTTTTTCTAAATTTTTATTAATTTTTTTCATTACCTTTTCAAACATCTTGGGCAGTGTTGATTTCGGCACGAATGTTTTTCTTAAGATCTTCGATGATCTGTGGATAGTTTAGTGTACATTTTGCTTTTCAAATATTATGTGGGTTATTCAAAATGAGTAAATTAAATCTAAAGTAGGTTTATTTGACTGATATTGCATGAATAATTGTCAAATAAACCTAATTTAAGAATACTTTAAGCACGGTGAGCCTCAGCGATGTTTAAGTTCAACTTTAGTGTCGACGAAAAGTGTAAACGCAGTTCGATTTCTACTTGATTAAATGTCACAAAACTGTTAACAGCGAAATCGTAGCTGCTCGCATTCGCGAGATATCGCGAAATTTGTGTTTTTTTATTTTCTAAAATTTTGACAATGAAGATTTTTAAATGTCTTCAAAACTGAGTATGCAGTTTTAATCGTATTTATTTACAGGTCACAAAACAGTTAACATCGAAATCATATCTTATCAATTTCGCCAAATTAAAAAAAAAATAAAAAATTGGAGAACAAAAATATTTTTGGCGTAAATTAGCATATTGATTTACGCAGTTTTACCACCTTTTACTACATAAAATTTAAACTGCATACAATATGTTTGTCGTTTCCTGATTTTTTTCCTTTATTTTAGACACTAAAGAAAAAATTAATTAATTAATATAAAAGCTTGAACAGTAATTTTGCAATTTCTCGGGAAATTGACCATCTATAAAATTTATGCTTGCAGTTTTGTCAACTTAAATAACCTCGAATTCAAACTGCATACCACATTTTTGTCGTTAATTGAAGTAAATGTTTTTACAGACTAAAAATAACACAAATTAATGTATAAAAAGTAGTTTAGTGAGTTTTTTAGCGATATCTCGAAGAATTGAGCAGATAGAATTTAAATGTTAATGGCCTTATCACCTTTAATCAATAGAAAATCAAACTGCATTTCGTGTTTTTCAACAATGTTAAAGAAACTTCTTTTATTAATCAAAACAAAAAATACCCCCAAAAAGCTGTTTGTAGCTATTTCTCGCGAAAGTGAGCTGCTAAAATTTTTTTGTGGGCAGTTTTAATTTCTTCCAACATGCTCAAATCAAACTGCATACCACTTTTTTTTATTATTTCTAAAGAACCGGGTTTAAAATATAAATTAATAATAAAAAAAATATATAATAACGCGATATCTCGCGAAATATAACACCTACAATTTCGATGTCAACAGCTGTGTGACCTTTGATCAAGCACAAGTAAAACTGCATACCATATTTTTACGAAATGTTAAAGAACCCTATCTAAAGATAAAAACGAAAACAAAAACAGCAAAAAATTAATTTTGCGATTTCTCGCGAACTTAAGAAGATAGGATTTTGATGTTTACTGTTTTGTGACCTTTAAATAAGTACAATTAAAACTGTATACTCAGATTTTGAAAATATTTAAAAAACTTCAATGTCAAAATTTTAGAATGTACAAAAACACAAATTTCGCGTTATCTCGCGAATGCGAGCAGCTACGATTTCGCTGTTAACAGTTTTGTGACATTTAATCTTTTAGAAATTGAACTGCGCTTACACTTTTCGTCGACACTAAAGTTCAACCTAAACATCGCTGAGGGTCACCGTGTAAGTATTATGAATAACCCTCTATATATTTAAGCCACTATTCATAATAAATAATTAATCACTTCAAGAAAAAAAAGTAAATAACCCCACAAAAATAAGTCCTGAGGGGTCAAATCTGCAAATGAGGGCCAGTTATCGTTGACCTTTTTTGAAATCCACGTCCAGAAAATTTTAGTTGGCCACCTAGATTTCCATATTTGACCACTCCGGACTTTTTGAAAAGAAAACGTCAACATTTCGAGATGATCAAAGAAGTAATGGAAATGTTTCAAAAAGGGCCGCGGCCAATAAGAGGTGACCATTTGATTGATGTTACATTCGAAAAGTAGTTCAAAACAAAAATATTCCAGTGGTTCAAAAGTTATGAGCAAAAGAGTAAATTTCGGCAATCGTTTTTTGCGTATTTTCATAATTAAAAACAAGTGAACTTTCGATAATAAACACGCTAACAGAAAAATTCTGATACTACTGAAGCTTGGCTTATATATTTGCCTTTTGCCCTGGTCTGATTGGTATTGACTTTCAGCAAAATCGGTCAGTGGTTCAAAAGTTATTAAGAAAACCGTGAATTTCAGAATAGTTTCACCTTCAATTCACGTGTGAATACCCGTTAAACATGTTATAAAAACATTGGTAAGTCACAAAAATATTTTAAAACGTATTTTTGTCACTCAAAAATATTTTTCCACTAAAACAAAGAAAAAATACACTCGAAAAAAATTTTACACTAAAAAAAAAATTTACACTCAAAAAAAAATTTAGTAAATTATTTTTTTTTTTTCAAAAATTACTAAGAAAAAGTTTTTTTACACATAATAAAATATTTGTAATCAAAAATGTTATTTTTTCACGTTAGAAAATTTACTATCACTTAAAAGGGGCATTGTGGAGGGTATTCATAGATTCGACCAAGTCAAATTTAACTTTTCTACTTGTTTTTTTGTCAAATTGCTAAGCAAATAAAACATTTTTATGAATTTAGAAAAAGTTTAAAGTCCTTCAGTTGGATACAGGGGACAAAAAATTGCATATGTTGAAGTCCGCCCCTTTTTATAGTGCAAAAAGCATAATTTATAAATTAGTAAACATGCATTTCGATGAGAAAAGTGTATGAAAAATCTATTTCTATTTTCGTTAATTTGTTCCCTAAACATATTCAATTCATTTATAGCTCGCTAAGGATTTCAAACATTTTAAAATGTCTGTTTATATTTTTCAACAAAATATCCGGTTTATTTTATATACAAGCATACTTAACAAAAAAACAAAATTTAAATGAATTTACCATTTTAACCACTTAATTTATTTGTAGTCATACTTTATGGCCATTCTAAGTTAACTAATGTTATTTCTAAACGAACAATTTTTAAACCACACCACACCATTCCATACCAAAACCCGTAACCGAAACGATTTATACTACTTATCGTTCAATGTACTAGTTGCGACTACAATCCATAATCATCCATAATGTTACTTTACTAAAATCATTAATATTATTTTAACCCAACCCCTTCTTTGAGTAAACCACAAACAAAAAAATATGTGACCATTACTATTGTATTTTACACATACACTCACTCACATAAGTACTAAATGAAATAATAATGCATGCATATGCACGGCCAAGTAATTGTTGTTGAAACTATACAGCAGCAGATTGTGATGAAGTATTTTAGTACGAACGAAAAAGTGGATTGAAAAAATGTATGGAGATGGGGTAAGTGGTATAAAACAGTAATGAACAACATTTTTGAATATAGAAATATTTTAAGATGTTGAAACATAGATATTTCTGAAACCGGATTTTCGCCGGAGCCCATATTCAGAGAAATATTTACGGTTTAATAAAGAGCAAATCCATGGGAAATTTAACTGACGGATCACCGATGGATTTTGTTTATTTTGGTTATTTGAAACCGTATGGCGTACGAAAAAACTTATAACAAGTAAAAAAGTTAAATTCGGCCTTGCCGAATGTTGTGATACCCTCCACAATTTCAAAAAGATTATTGCAAAAAACTTTATTTAAAAGGAAATTACTTTTGAAAAAAAAATTTTTTTTTGAAAAAAAAATTTTCGCGAAAAAAAAATTTGGTAAAAAAATCCGCGATTTTTTTTTTTTGTGTTCGTACTTGTTTAAATACCATTTGGTGTTCAATTATGTTCACATATGCCAACCAGAAGCCAAATTAAAGCATTTTGTATTTTTAGGCTATGTTGAATGTACTGAAATTTTTGAGGTGTGCTTACATTTTCGTTCATAACTTTTGAACCGCTGAACCGATATCGCTCAAATGCAATACCAAACTTCTCGGGAGAATTTCCAATAAATATGTTAAGTTTCAGTCATCTCTGTGCAATATTTTGTCCGCGACAGCATTTTCCACAGACAGACGGACAGACGGACAGACGGACAGACGGACAGACGGACAGACGGACAGACGGACAGACGGACATCGCTAGAATGTCTTAAAATCGATCGGGCATCATGAATATATATACTTTATGGGGTCCCAGATCGATATTTCATTGAAAGTTACAAACAGAATGACAAACTTATATATACCCTCTATCACTAGAGTGGAGGGTATAAAAACAATATTGTTAATAAAACTATAAAGATTTAAAATTAAGATTTTTTTTTTTTTTTTTAAATTTCAACAAAAAATTTTGAAAACCATATTTGAATGTCCTCTTTTTCTGAGAAGGACACCATGGATTTCCAAAAACAAAATTTTGTATTAAAGTCAAAATTCCAAAATGTTAAAAAAAAAATCAAATATTTGGCCATCTAACAAATTTTGAAAATTGATTGCTCAACAATACGAAAAACAACCTCTCTGAAATTTTAATAGCGTTAAAAGGACATTTTAAACTTTAATACAAAATTTTGTTTTTGGAAATCGATGGTGTCCTTTCAAGTAAAAAAGGACATTCAAATATAGATTTCAAAATATTTTGTTGAAATTAAAAAAAAAAAAAAAAAATTCTAAATTTTAATGTGGTTATTCATAAAACCTAAAATATATTTAAAGTAGGTTTATTTGACAGATATTGCAGAAACAATTGTCAAATAAACCTACAATAAGTCTGTTATAAGTATTATGAATAAGAGCCTAAATCTTTATAATTTTATAAACAATGTTGGTTTTATAAGTTTTTTCGTATGCCAAAATACAAAAATATTAAAAAACTGTCTAAAAATCAATATTGTCAAAAAAGCGCCTTTTTAAACGCCCATATCTACCAAAGTATTGATCTAAATAAATGAAAAAAAAATACAGTTTTTAACCATTTACAAAGGTTTATCAAATAACTAAAAATAAACAAAATTAGTGATCCGTCAGTTAAATTTCCCATGGATTTGCTCATATGAATTTTAACATGATAATGATAGGCTTGTTTCTAATTTTAAAAATGATGCAGGACGCCACCTCCGTTTGACTATATAAGCTACCGACTAACAGAAAATAAAATAAGAATTACTGTTTCGCTTTTTTTAACACCAAATGGTTAGTAACTTCGATTTGTAACTTGGATAACAGCTCCAAAGAAGACAACGACTCCAAAACCCTGTAGTATTGTCAAATTATACAAACGCTCTTAGGCAATCGATTCGTGTAGAATATGAACAAACAGATAACTGGGAGACGATAAAAAATACCTTTGTGAATGCAGCTACAAAACACATTGGATTTTCCATACCGGAACGAAAAGAATGGATCAAAGAAGATACGTGGAAACTAATTCTAGAAAGAAAATATATCAAGGCTTCTATTAACGCAGCGAAAACTAGAAACACCAAAGCAGCACTCCAGTTAAAGTATAGTGAGCTGGATCGTGCAGTAAAGCGCAGTGCTAGAAAGGATAAGAGGACCTTTGCAAATGAACTTGCTAGAGAAGCACAAATTGCAGCTGAAACACAACGTAATGGAGATCTTTACAAGACTATCAAAAAACTGGTTAACCGTACTGCTGCATCAGGAAAACCTCTTAAAGATGACAATGGAGAACTCGTAACGGCAAACGAGGCACAGTTGGAGCTATGGGCAAAGTACTATTCTAATTTGCTCGCAGAAGGTGATAGCCAAAATAACTTTATATGTGACTGCTCATCACATGAAGAGAGGTCAGACATCTCCATACAATGCCCTACCGAGTGCGAAATCATAGACTCAATCTGTGCTTTAAAAAGTAACAAATCGCCTGGTTTTGACGGCATAGCCCCAGAGCTGCTGAAAGCAGACCCGCACATAAGTGCGCAACTAATAAGAAAGTTTTGGTTGAATGAAGAGTTGTCAGAAGAGATCAAGGAGGGTATCATCGTAAAGATACCCAAAAAAAGGTGATCTAACAGAACGTGGTAACTGGAGGGGTATAACTCTTCTCAGTATGGTATATAAAGTTATAGCTCAAATCATTACTAAAAGGCTTTCAAGCAAACTAACGCCCGAACTGCGGCCAGAACAAGCTGGATTTCGTCCGCATAAATCCTGCGTAGACCATGTTAACAGCCTTCGAGTAATTGTGGAGCAGTCTGTGGAATGGCGGTCTCCATTGTACCTCATATTTATAGATTTTGAGAAGGCGTTTGATACACTGCCACATGAAGTTATTTGGTCCTCCCTCGAATGTAAACAAGTTCCCAGAAAGCTGATATCTCTTATTAAAGTGCTATATGAGGAATCTAGTTGCCGAATCTTGCATGAAAACAGCTTAAGTAGGAAGATATCTGTTAATAAAGGTGTAAGACAAGGATGCATGATGTCCTCAATGCTTTTTAATATCGTTTTAGATTTAGCCATGAGGCGAGCCACAAGAGAAGGACGTGGAATTATGTGGGGCCTACAATCACGACTAGAGGACCTTGATTATGCCGATGACATCTGTCTGTTATTTCATAGTTTCACAGATATGAAGAACAAGCTTGAAGCAATCGCCAACTCAACAGCAGCAGCAGGTCTAAGGGTCAATGTGTCCAAAACCAAGGTATTACGCATAAACTCAGATGTATCAGAGGAATTTAGAGTTCAGGACAGAGTTATTGAAGATGTGGACTCTTTCTGCTACTTAGGTAGTATCCTGACAAAATCTAGAGGGTCTAGCGCGGATATAGCAAATAGAATTAAAACTGCTAAGCAAGCCTTTGGTCGCCTTGGTAATGTATGGAAGTCTACAACACTATCCCGCCATGTGAAGATTAAACTATTTAATTCGAACGTAAAGTCCATCATGCTGTATGGGTGTGAAACCTGGAATGCGGCCCCCCGCGACATTGGTTCAATACAAATCTTTGTTAATAGATGTTTGCGAAGAATTCTCAAAATTTTCTGGCCGAATACCATCTCCAAATCAATGCTGTGGGCAATCACGTCGCAAACCCCAATCGGTCGTGAAATACGAAGGCGAAAATGGAATTGGATTGGACACACCCTTCGAAAAACACATGATGATATTGCACGTAACGCAATCGAATGGAACCCTCAAGGAAGCCGTAGAAAGGGTCGTCCTGCACATACATGGAGAAGTTGCGAAAGCCGGTAAAACCTGGGGTGAAATTAAGTACATGGCATCAGATAAATCCCAATGGAGAACTTTTGTTGAGGCCCTATGCTCCTTATAGGATCAACGGGAACTTATATATATATATAACAATTCACCTGCTGGTGAATAAAACCGTTTTGCACCAGCTGGTGAATAATTATTTTTCAACAAATTTTTTTTTTTCATCAATTTTTATACCCTCCAACCACTTTGTCTTTCCGTGTGTAACGCATCGAAATATCGGTCGGGGACCCCATAATGTATATTATTGATCAGTGATCGATTCTAAGACATTCTAGCGATGTCCACAAAAAAAAGACGCCCCTGTGTTTTTCTTTTTTTTAAAGGTTTTGGAGGATATAAAAGATTCGGCACAGCCAAATTTAACACTCTCACTTGTTTTTTTTCTAAATTAATTTTTTTTTTATCTTTTTTTTCATAAATTTTTTTTTTATCAATTTTTTTATCCATTTTTTTGATAATTTTTTTTTTCATAATATTTTTTTTTTCATAATTTTTTTTTTTCATCAAAAAAATTTTTTTTTTCATAATTTTTTTTTTTTTCATCAATTTTTTTTTATCAAAATTTTTAACATGATAATGTTTTTAGGCTGGTGTCTAATTTTAAAAAAGCTGCAGGACGCCACCTCAGTTTGTCTATATAAGCTAACAACCCAACAAAAACTTTGCTTACCACGTAATTAACTTAAGGGGTTAGCAAAAATATGAGTGACTAGTTACCTCCCAATTTCAATGTTTATTACTTTAACATGGTGATGTCATTGGAGATAACCACATTTTGCCTTTTTTGGTGCAATGTAATGCTAATGGTAATTAGCAGTTTTCAAGGCCATTACCACGTAAGCGAGGCAGGAAGGGATACTCATAACCAAGTTTTTGCTGGGAATTAACGAAAAAGAAAACAAGAATTACTATTTTAATAACTTGGGTTTAAAAATTTTAATAACTTGGGTTTGTAACTTGGATAATAATTCACCTCGGTGAATGAAACCGTTTTTCACCAGCAGGTGAATAAAAAGTAATATAATTATTTTTCAACAAACAAAATTTTTTTTTTTTCATCAAATTTTATTTTTATTAATAATTTTTTTTTTTTTTTAATAATTTTTTTTCCATCAATTTTTTTTTCATCAATTTTTTTTTTCATCAAATTTTTTTTTTCATCAAATTTTTTTTTTTCATCAAACTTTTTTTTTCATCTTTTTTTTATCAAATTTTTTTTTATCAATCTTTTTTCATCAATTTTTTTTTCATCAAATTTTTTTGTCATCAAATTTTTTTTTTCATCAATTTTTTTCATCAATTTTTTTTTTCATTAATTTTTTTTTTTCATCAAAATTTTTTTTTCATATTTTTTATCATATTCTTTTCAATTCAATTTTTTTCTTACCAAAAAAATTTTTTTTCATAATTTTTTTTTTTCACATCAAAAAATTTTTCTTTTCATCAATAAAATTCATCAAAAACTTTTTTTCATAAAAATTTTTTTTCACCAAAAATTTTGGGTTTATTAAACTTTTTTCACATTATTTTGTTTTTCGTGAAAAATTTTTTTTTTTTACCAAAACTACTTTTTCACCAAGTCTAAGCTTTTCGCATAAAAATTTTCCATTTGTTTATCAAATGTACATAAAACAAGTTAGAGTGGTATATTCTTTGGTGCCGAATCTTTTATACGCTCCAAAATGTAAAAACACTTTTTTGCAATTATTTTTGCACTCACTTATGAAATATACAGCTCTTTTGGTTTTTTAATGGGATCCTCGACTGATATTTCAATTCGTTTTGCATGGAATAGCAAAGTAACATTATTTTATCTAAAAAAAACTTTGCTTTGGCTAATACACCCAAATCTTCCGCAAAACATTATCATGATTTAATGTTTTAGGCAAGAGTCGCAGGGATTTTTTTCATCAAATTTGGTTTTTGCTCATCAAAATTTTTTTTCATCGTTTTTTATTACATCAAATTGGTTTTGTTATAAATTTTTTTGAATAAATTTTTTTTTTCACCATTATTTTTTTGTTTATCATTTTTTTTTTTTTTTTTGTATCAACAATTTTTTTTCATTATATTTTTTTTTCCTCAAAGTATTTTTTTCTTTATATTTTTTTATCATATTTTTGTTTTTCATAAAAAAAAATCATTTTTTTTTCATTTTTCCCGAAAAAAATGTTCCATTTGTTTAACAAATGTACAAAAAAGCAAGTGAGTGTTAATTTCTATTTTTATACTTTTCAAAATGTAAAAGCACATTTTTGCCCTTAAGTAATATACTTATTTGGACTACATTTTGCTTTTCAGAGCAAGATGAATGTGTCTTCGAGTATCTTACAAATGTATCAATAATATATAAACTTAACCCATTTCGATCCTCTGTTCGATTTTTCGAACAGTAGAGAACATTTTTTTCAAAAAAATATTTATGTATAAAAGAGGTAGAATTTCGGGGAAATATGGTTACGAATGTTAAATCTCATCTTTCTGCATTAAAAAAAAAATATATCCCCGCTTGACCACTGCAATTTTTGTGTTCATGAAATGCAATGCAAATCAGAACAGAAATTGTTTCAAACAAAAACGAAAATTTTGGAATTTTTGATTTTCGGCTTTAAATTTTTTTGACTTATTGTTAGTTAAAATTTTTTTAGATTTAATTTGTTATCAAATTCCACTAATTTGAATTATTTTGAAGCTATTTATTTTTAAACTAATGAAATAAATTAATAAAATAGCAACTAAATCCAAATATTAAAATTGTATAAAAAGTTGCAATGCAGGCTTTTCTGGGAAAACGGCACATTAAAAAATTTTTTTAACAAGATTTTTGAGATCAGCGGGTGCTAATTACCCTAAAAAGTACCTTTATCCAAAAAAGAAAAATAAAATTGAATCATGGTCCAAAATGGGTTAATGGGGTCCTCGACCGATATTCAATTCGTTTTGCATGGAATGGCAAATGAATGTAACATTATTTTATTCTAAAAAAATGCTTTGCTTTGGCAAGTACACCCTTAACTTCATCAAAACATTATCATGATTTAATGTTTTGGACAAGAGTACAAAATTCGCCGGCATTTTTATTTACATCTATAGCCCAGCAGGGAATCGAACCTTGTATATTTCTGTCATATTCATAACATAACTCCACTTCTACCACATTAAAAGAATATGTTTTGACAAATATTCGTTTTCTGCTGTGCATTACATATTTATAGTTTCTCCACAGTGAGAAATTTACAATTACAACAATAAATTTCCATTTTAAGTAATATCAACCTCACCTCATACCATTTTTCTACTCATTTGTCTCTTAATATATTTTTCGAAAAAAAAAAATCTCTATGTTACTTACTTTGAGCCATTTATTGTACATTACCGTTGAAAATAATTATATGAGAATAAATATATCCCGCAGCCATTACAAAACAAAACACTAAACATAATGTAAAGTGTTGAAAATAAATTGAAACAAATGTAATACGTTAATAATAGCTGTCATGTGGTAAAATGTAAAATGTTTAGAAACTCCTGTTGCCTTTAGCAAAAATAATTGCAATGCTTTTAAGTTTTTATTTTATAAATTAAGTAAATGAA
Source organism: Pegoplata infirma (assembly GCA_963921195.1). Lineage (NCBI taxonomy): Eukaryota > Metazoa > Arthropoda > Insecta > Diptera > Anthomyiidae > Pegoplata > Pegoplata infirma. Next base: position 234,060,138 of record OY992536.1, on the reverse strand, counting down.
AACTATTGAAAGATTTTGCATACAAAGATTTAATACATTTAAAAATATTTTTTAGTAGTATTTAATTTAACTTGAAAACGAAAAATCAGATTATTCGTTAGTTTTGATTTTGAATATTTAAAAAAGTTTACAAATTGTTATATGCAGATGGGCGTCTTTTTCTCGTCTAACGAAAATATTTATTCATAAGTATGAACATATGAGTATAAGGGATGTAACTGTTTTTAAAGAAATATTTAAAAATTACAAAATTATTTATTAAAACAAATTTGATTGCAACTTCCAAAAAATTCTGACAGAAATCTTTATAAGATTTGAAAATGATAAAAAAAAGTCTAAAGCCATGTTTTTGTCTATACAAATTTTGATTCTCATTGATAGATTGTCATTAGGGTCTTGTGATTGAAGTAGAAAACATTGTATTTCCAAGAAATGATTTATTGTTTATTTATTCCAGACCATGGTTTCGGTAGCCACGCCTACTTTATTAATGATTTTAAAGTGTTAGATTTTTGTGAAACAGTTTTTTCTATATATTTTTTCATTAACAGAAGTAGTTCTGAATGAAATTAAATCTACGTTCAAGAATTTTTCCATTAGTTTGCAATTATTACCATAATTAAAATAAAAGTTTTACCCCTTATAAACATCATATGCATCTTTATCCACATCGTCATTGTCGTCAACATCATCAACAGCAACAACATTTTAGCTGTATATAATGTCATTTGCTATTTATGTTGACTTATTTCGTTTTCTCATTTCTTCAACTTGTTCTTTCATTCTTTTCTTCTTTAACGTAATGTATCTTCCGGTTCGTTTAATGTTACTTTTGATGACATGTTGTCATAGTAAGAAAGCGTGTTACACATACTTGTGAATATTGGTTTATATAAGTTTGTTAAAACACTGAAAGAAAGCCAAGTTAAAGTCCATTCAAAAGTTCGCTGAGATTTCTCTCTCCTGAAACAAAATGTAGTATTTTGTACGGACCTCAGAGTCTATTTGTGCTGACGTATAACTTCGGCAGCCAATTACAACCTAGTTGTTTCGCATCATGAAATTATTTCGTAATGAAGAAAAAAAAATTCACGAAAAAGCTGTTGATGTAAAAAAATTAGTTAAAGGAATTAATTAAAAAAAAATTTTTTTTGGTATTTTTAGGTTAAGTAGAATCCCACCAAAACATGGTAATGAGTTGTGAAAAGTAATCATTACCAAGTACATTATTTATAATGAGTACCCATTACTATTAACATTATTTTAAGCCCAAAAGTAACTACTTCTCAGTAATATGTTATAAAAGCGCCTCTAAGTAATAACATCTTCTTGCACTTGCAGTTTTTAACCTTCACAATTCAATTAACTTAAAAAGTACTTAAAAACTTAATAAAAATTACGGAATTTTTAAGTTTTAGTAAAAACAAGTTAAATTTTAAAAGTTTTAGTTAACTAATTATTTTACTTTTTATTTGTAATGGGTTTTTACTCCTTATTTGTAATCCGAGGCAGTAACTACTTATTTATCTCCATACTCTTCACTAGTTATATTTGTCTCATGCCCTTGTTAAAATAATTAGTGTTTCATTCAATAAGTAACTACTGATTAACAAGATGACTCAACAAAAGTAAGAGCATTTTTGGAATCAGCATATCCAACATACTCAAAATCGTCATTCACTTTTTGGATATAAGACAAGTGTTGGTAAATATGGACTCACAAAAATGCCAAAAATGGCATATTTTCAAAGATTCCTTAGGCTATATCTCAAAAACTAGAGCTGACCCAAAAAAACGATATCCAGATTTGAAATCAGCATACCCCAATTACCCAAAATTTGCTATCAGAACCCGGGCAAAAAAAAAGTGTTGCCCTGTGTTATGCTTAAAATATTGTAAGATTTTGAAATTTTAGTTTTCGATTTTTTTTTTGTATAAATTAGAGTTTCGTGAGTGTCAGTCAAAGTCAGTGTGATTAAAGCTTGTGTGAGTGCACGTTAGTGTGAGTTGTATTAAATTTAAAAAATGTATGCCCGTGAGTAATTGTGCGTGATTCTAAAATTCCTGTAGTGAGCGTGAGTGAAAGTCAAAAATCACCCTCGCCCCATCTCTACTCTGTAGTATTTTGGCAGTGATCTCAAATTCAACAGACAGACGGACAAACAGACAGACATACGCACATCGCTAGAATGTCTCAGAATAGATCACTGATCAATAATATGTATACTTAATAGAGTCCCAGACCGATATTTTGTGTTACAAACGAAACGACAAACTAAGGCTGGGTTACTCAATGCTCTGTTATAAAATAAATTTCCGATAAATTTAATTTTTCGCACTGGACATTGAGTAATCAACCATAAGTTGTATAAAAAGTTTGTTGAAAAGTTCAGAAAAAAAAACTTAAAACATTCTAGAAAAAGTACTTTTTAAAAGTTTCATTTCTAATGCCAATATGATACTTGCTTGTTTTTTAACTTTAAAAACAACTTTATGAGGGTTTTTCTACTAGAATTTCGTTAAATTTACAATTTTTGCGTGAAGTTACTAAAAATATCTAAGAAAAACCCTAATAAAAGCAAGAAGGGGTAAAAATGGTAAAAAAGTGTACTTTTGGTACTTTTTATATTTGCTGAAATAATGGTTCTAGAAAATTTAAGTTTGGATTATAGAATCCTTCGGTAAAAAAACATTCTTAAAATAATAACTTCTATTGGTGCTTTTAAAATTTCAGGAAATAATATTCCTAGACACTTGTAATTTGGGAGAAAGAAACCTTCGGTTCCCCGAAATAATGCTCGTGAGAACTTCAAATTTTAAATGTAGGTTCGCCTCCCGGAATAGATAGGGTAAACAAGTGAACTTTTGGTACTTTCCTGAAATAATGGTCATAAAAATTTGAAATTCAAGATGCAGAATCCTTCGAAAAAAAGGTTTGTTGGTACTTTTTATGTTTTCTGAAATAATGGTCTAGAAAAACAATATTTGGAATGTACACCCAAAAAAAAACGTGGGTATTCAATACTAAAAATTTTACTAATGAACTAATTTTTTAGTCCAAAATGATCTAGTGCAGGCGTTGGTAATCAATACTAAAATTTTTTACTAATATTATTCAAAACCAGTAAAAATTACTAATTTTAGTACCTTGAAGATACTAAAAAACTACCGTACTACTGGTAATTAGTAACTTATTAGTAGATTTTGGTACCAAATCACTTACTAATATTTTTACTGCAGAATTATTTTGAGTGTAGGATTCTTGAAAGAGTGCTTTTTTTGAAGTTCTGTTTCTAAGGGATAAAAAATTGTACTCTTGGTACTTTTAATATTTCCTAAAATAATAATAGGAAAAAAACCTACCTATAAGTTTGGATTGTGGGATCCTTCGGTGATTTTAAGAAATAATGATCCTAGCCATTTGAAATTTGGAATAAAGGATCCCTCGGTGAAGCAAAAACATTCTGGAATTAAAAAATATACTTTTCTTAAGGGATAAAAATTGTGTAATGGTTGTACTTTTATGTTGTATGGAAAGGAATGTAACTTAAATGTAAGGAAATGAGATGCAACTGGGAACGAATTGGAATAGAACGGGAAAGAAATGGAATGGAGCAGGAAACGATATGAAATTTTTTCTCAAATTTTTCGTACTTAATTATTTTTCACAAAAAATATTTTCTACTCCATATTTTTCTTATCTTGGTTATTCTTAATTAAAAAATGCATGCGAATTTTGTACTCTTGCCCAAAACATTTAATCATGATAATGTTTTGCGGATGATTTGGAGGTACTTGCCAAAGCAAAGTTTTTTTTAGAAAAAATAATGTTATATTACTTTGCTATTCCAAGCAAACGAATATCAGTTGAGGACCCCATTAAGTTTAAATATTATTGATTCATTTCTAAGCCACTGTAGCTATATCATCCGTCCATCTGTCTGTGGTAAGCAAGATTCAGTCCAAAACAAACCGTTTCGTAAATTAGTTCAAAAATAAGTGTAAAAAAGTGTTTTTTCATTTTGGAGAGTAGAAAAGATTCGGCACCGAAAAATTCCACACTCTCACTTGTTTTATGTACATTTGATAAACAAATGGAACATTTTTATGTGAAAAGTTTAGACTTGTTGGAAAAGTAGCTTTGGTAAAAAAAGGGGATATATGATTTTTGGTGAAAAAAAATTTTTGATGGATGAAAAAAAGTTTTTGATGAAGAAAAAACTTTTTTTATAAAAAAAAAAAATTATGAAAAAATTTTTTTTTTTTTAAAAAAAAAATTGAGAAAAAAATATTTGATGAAAAAAAAATTCTTGAAAAAACAAAAAAATTTTTGATAAAACAAAATTTGATGAAAAAAAAGTTTGATGAAAAAAAAAAAATTTGATGAAAAAAAAAAAAAATAAAAAAAAAGATTTGATAAAAAAAAAATTTATGAAAAAAAAAAAATTATAAAAAAAAAAAAAATTGACAAAAAAAAAACGTTTGCTGACAAAAAAAAATTTATGAAAAAAAAAAAATGATGAAAACAAACAAAGTTTAAGGAAAATAAAATTTGATGAAAAAAAAAAAAATAGGAAAAAAAATTGACGAAAAAAAAAATTGATGAAAAAATAAATTTGATGAAAAAAAAATTAATGAAAAAAAAAGTTTGGTGATAAAAAAAATTGATGAAAAAAAATTTGATAAAAAAAAAAAGTTGATGAAAAAAACTTGGATGAAAAACTTTTTTTTGTTGAAAAATAATTATGTTACTTTTTATTCACCAGCTGGTGAAAAACGGGTTTATTCACCATGAGGTGATTTATTATTTTTGGGTGAGGAATAAGAAAATAGTAATTCTTATTTTCTTTTTCGTTAATTGTTAGTTTATATAGTCAAACTGAGGTGGCGTCCTGCAACTTTTTTAAAATTAGACACCAGCCTAAAAACATTATCATGTTAAAACCAATTTTTCTCCAAATCATAAAATTCGCCTACAGAAACGTACCTGAAAATGCTTTTGTAGGAAAGATGTGTCAGAATCTGAAGTCTTTGAATTCGAATACGAAAAATGTCTCAAAATCTAAGAATTCTTCTATTAAAAAAATTTCTTGGAATCAGAGATTTTTCATTTGATAAAGATCTTTCGGAATCACAGAATTTTTAGGGACAAATTTTTTTTGATTTTCTTTCCCCCAGTTTCTGTATGTGTTTTGTTTTTGTTACAATGACAAAATACATGAAATTAGTGATGTTTGTCATATATAAACAGGGAATTAATATATTTTTTTGGTCATTCTTTAAACACTTTATTTCGCGTGTACATATGTATGATGAAATTCATTTTTTTTAAGTCTATTTAAGTTTTTTTTTTACTCGTTACAGGATTATTATATAAATTACTCAAGACTTTTATCAAGTGAGTAGAAAAAATAAAAATAAAATCAACTCAAAGTATAAGGACAAACTTTTCTTTATATTTTTCCTGCAACTGCAGGGTTGTTAATACATAAACACATTAAGTTTAATAAGGAAAAAGTTTCGGGATATTAAGAAAAAACAGGATTGGTCACCAAACGATAACCTTAACTTGCCGGGGAAAAAACAAATATTTTATCTGAATTAAACTAACAAAAAAATCCAAAGCTTAATTCTGGAGTTGAAACTTGAAATCTGACATGATTTAAAATGTTTAAATCAAACCCTATACAAATACATATTGAAAAAAGTTCGGTTACCGAACTTCGAAATTGTGGCTTAACTGAAGTTTTTTATTTATTTAGGTTTGAGTCCATATTAATTATTTCTGAGAAATAATTATTTTTGTTGTACAATGAGAAAATCTGAAAAAATTAATTGACACCACAGGCTAAATGGAGATGTCGACAGCTTTCGGAAGAAGACAACCTTCCTTCGTCAGCTGTAGGTGTGTAAGATTAAAATCAGCTATTTAAACGTACATTAAGGTGAAAAAGCGGACGGGAATTAAATCACATTTCATCACCCATATGTTACGTTTAGCAGGAACTTAATATATTTTTAGCTTTTTCTAACACAGTTGTAATTTCTTACACTGTAGTATATTTTCTCAGAGTTGCAACCTTTAGTATGACTTTTCAAGTCTTGAAAAATGTCCGTTAGGTTTGAATTTATATTTCATATTTCTAATTCTTAGAAATATTACTAAATTGCATGGTACCTTATGAGTTGAGTATTAATTCTGTTTTATTTATTGTTGGACTTTATATTTTATAACTGAAGTTTTTTATTTATTTCGGTTTGAGTCCATATTAATTATTTCTGAGAAATAATTATTTTTGTTGTACAATGAGAAAATCTGAAAAAATTAATTGACAACACAGGCTAAGTGGAGATGTTGACAGCTTTCGGAAGAAGCCACCCTTCCTTCGTCAGCACTCTTCGACTGTCACTGTAGGTGTGTAAGATTAAAATTAGCTATTTAAACTACATTAAGGTGAAAAAGCGGACGGGAATTATATCACATTTTATCACCCATATGTTACGTTTAGCACGAACTTAATCAATCTATTTTTAACTTTTTCTAACACAGTTGTAATTTCTAACACTGTAGTAGATTTTCTCAGAGTTGCAACCCTTAGTAGGAGTTAACTTCGTACTCGTTCTTAAATTTTACACTCAGAATCGTCTTCCATCGTTTCAACAATTCTACCCCATATAAAAAAGTTGTTAAAAGTACTTCCAAATATCAAATTTTTGATTAAATGACGCTTTTTGGTCGAACTGTTCGGTCGGACACTACTTGTCAATACCGACATCATTACGCTTCCCAACCTTGAAAAAAAGTTACAAATTTACGTACAACATCTTTTCAATTTGAAAATGTCATATTTTTAAGAGAATAAATTTCTTTTGAATAAGTCATTGTTTGTATACAAAACTTTTTTCCGGAAGTGTTAGTACACATACGCACATATACGAATTGCACACAAAAATAAAAATTGTTGCAAACTGCCAAACTGTGTCATATGCGTGCATTTTAACCCAATATTTAGGTTATGAGAAAATTTAAAAATCAAATGACTTAATTTTTTTCTTAGGAACACATTTCAACTGTTTAAATTCAAAAATATTGCAAAATTGGGAAATCATAACTTCATTAGCGATTTCTTCGAGTTAGGCCACTTTAAAAAATTATTTTATGGTGTAGAACCTTCTGCTGGAACTCCAAATGCCTCCCACAAAGTCTTTTAAAAATAAAAAAAAAACCTTGGGCCTTCACATCGCGGATTAAGTAAAAATTTCCAAAAAAAAGGCATACGTCAACCGCGAAATGGGAGCAAAAGGAAATTTTTTATTTTCCTAAAATTTGTATGGAATCATTTTGATTTCCAAAAGAAACTTTCTGGAGCCCTTTCAGCTCAAAAAAAGAAAAACCGATGCGGCCTATTGTATAATAGTATAGTTTTTTTTAAAAGATTTTTTATTTAATCCGCGATGTACGTGCCAAAGGATTTTTTGCAATACTTGCAGAAGGTTTTCCATCATAGCATAATTTTTTAAAATGGCTTAACTCGGAGAAATCGATCAGGATTTTTTATTACTTTTTATAATTAACAAATTGTATAATTTATGAAATGTCATTTAAAATTTCAAATGATTTTTTTTTTGCTGGTTTTATATGTCAATCAAATTGAGTAATAAAATAAATAATTAAATTAAACTGAATAGTAATAATTAAATTAAAATGAGTAGTTAAAAAAAAAACTAATTAATATCACATAAATAACGGTTACATTACATTTTGGGTATTATAATTAAAAAATTATGATAAACAAATTCCGAGAACTTCCATTGACATAAAAATGATTAGATCTATAAAATTTCAAATTTATTTTTCACAAAAATACTAAAAAAAATACTATAAAATTAAATTGCTTTAAAAAGGTTCAATTTTTCAAGCTGGAACTTACTTGGAAGCCAATATCAAATATTTAAAAAAAAATAATTATTTAAGTTTATCCCTCAAAAACTCTACTTTTAAATTTTAAACAAAAAAATCTTTAAAATTATTTTTAAATTCACTTACAATTTTGTAACACTAAAAAACCAAATGGTTAAACAAGAATAACAAGCCATGAACATTTTTAACAATCAATTACTGTCACTACATAAGAAGCAATTCATTAATCAATATTTTGCTACTGATACTATTTTGGTTATATGTATTGTTAGACTAGCATTTATTTGTGATAAAAACAAGTAAGAAAGCTATATTCGGCTGTGCCGAATCTTTAAATACCCTCCACAATGTTAACCAATGCACTATGGTTTCGCGGACGCCCTTTGTTGCCTAAAAATCAATTTTCTCAAAATTGATTTTATAAAAAGTCGTAAACACTTACAAACAACAGAAAACATATTTTATTTTTGTACAAACTCATTTACCGTTCAAAAACAAATTTAGCTAAAAATAAAAAAAAAAGTATTTTTTTAAATTTTTTCAATTAATTTTTTGAGTTTAAATACAAAAAATTTTTTATAATATTATACATGGAAAACAAAAAAATTATAACAATTTTTACCACAAAACCTATTTAAAACCAAAAATTTTTCAGTTTTTTGTAATTTTAGCCAAGAAAAGTGATAATCGGAACTATAGTGCAATGCAAATATTTAAAAAACAAAAAAAATATTTTATAAATATGTATGTATGAAAATTATATAAAAATTATATAAAAGCAACCACGTGGCACGTGTATGACACATACTACGTATTTGTAACTTCTTTTGATACAAATAACAACAAGCCAAACAACCATCAACAGCTACAAAAACGCGCTGCCACGCCATATCATAGAGGTTTATATTGAAACTCATCTCAATTGCTCATAGCTTCTTAACCCCTAGACTGATTTTGCCATAATTGGTACCAAAATAACCAGAAACACGTTGAGAACAATAAAATATGAACCTATTTAAAATTTTATTTGAATATGTCAACCATGAGCCAAGATAAATCATTTTAAAATTTTGGGTTAAATTGCTGGTGCCTCACCCCATTGTGCGATTCGGCCCAAATTTTTTGTGAGTGTTAGGAATGATAAAATTACATTAAATTCAAAGTTTCGTTTACATTCACTCAACAGGTGTCAAGTTATAGCATTTATTTTGTGTAAAATGCACATTTTCACTCATCAAAATTTACATTTTCACTCATAACTTTTAAAATACTTAACCGATTAAAAAAAAACCCATCAGATTCTGCCTAGGAGAATTACGCAACTTTTGGTACCCCAGGCGTTTAAATCGGTTCTGGATTATAGCCAAAAACGTGATTTCAACAGACAGACAGACAGTCGGACGGACAGACAGACAGACAGACAGACAGACAGACAGACAGACAGACAGACAGACAGACAGACAGACAGACAGACAGACAGACAGACAGACAGACAGACAGACAGACAGACAGACAGACAGACAGACAGACAGACAGACAGACAGACAGACAGACAGACAGACAGACAGACAGACAGACAGACAGACAGACAGACAGACAGACAGACAGACAGACAGACAGACAGACAGACAGACAGACAGACAGACAGACAGACAGACAGACAGACAGACAGACAGACAGACAGACAGACAGACAGACAGACAGACAGACAGACAGACAGACAGACAGACAGACAGACAGACAGACAGACAGACAGACAGACAGACAGACAGACAGACAGACAGACAGACAGACAGACAGACAGACAGACAGACAGACAGACAGACAGACAGACAGACAGACAGACAGACAGACAGACAGACAGACAGACAGACAGACAGACAGACAGACAGACAGACAGACAGACAGACAGACAGACAGACAGACAGACAGACAGACAGACAGACAGACAGACAGACAGACAGACAGACAGACAGACAGACAGACAGACAGACAGACAGACAGACAGACAGACAGACAGACAGACAGACAGACAGACAGACAGACAGACAGACAGACAGACAGACAGACAGACAGACAGACAGACAGACAGACAGACAGACAGACAGACAGACGGACATCGCTAGATCGACTTAGAATCGATCAAGGATCATGAATATATATACTTTATGGGGTCGTAAACCAATATTTCAATGTGTTACATACGGAATGACAAACTTATATATACCCTCTATCACTAGAGTGGAGGGTATAAAAAAACGTTTTATCTGGTACAATTTGAGGCCAATCGGATTAAATTAACCGAGGCGCCCGGCGATCAAAGTTTTGAATTTAAAAACAAAAAATCAAAATGCAGGCGATACATTCGCAATCATTTTTGAAATCGTTCTAACTGTTTTCGGGATATTGCAATTTGATATTTGCAGAAATGGCGGGGGTTTTCCTATGTTTAAGAAATTTGTTAAAAAATGTACACTATGGTTGGCTACAAACATAATTCCAATCATACTAGTTTGTCCCTCCATTGTGATCACCACAAACATGTGTTTTTTGCGTCAAGCTCCTCGCAACTCTCTCACAAACCTTTGCAACATTTTTACAGAAGGTACGAAAACTGTTTGACGAGGAAAATACGATTATGTTACAAGCAATGCTAACTTTTTATATCGAAAAAGCGCTTAATAAATTTTGATAAAATGTATCAATTTCTAATTAATATGGTAATATTATTTAAGAAACACCTTTCAAAGTGTTTAAAACAAATTCTTAGCAAATAAAAAGTCATTGGGTTTCCCGATAATCAACAAAAAAAACTTTTTTTTATCGCTAAATGCAAAAAAAAAACGCTCCATTAAGTCGGAAAAACGGCCAATTGCAATATTTTTTTTCAATTTTTGTTTTTGTTTGTTCATTCGTTATCTGTAATAGCATAGTTAGCCAGAGAGGGTTTAACAGGAGTCGAGTGACTTCAGATATCTTTATCTATTGAGAGTCTTTGTTTGCGTGTAGAGGACCCCATTATATATATATTAGGGCGGGTCGATTTGTATGGATCGAAAAAAACTGAAAAATCGTATAGCAAAAACAAAATCTACAAGAAATTCTAAGAAACTTTTCCAAAGAAACCATTAGTCTAAAATCAAACCCTATACCGCGCCTAACGACATGAAAATCCGTCTGTCCGTCTGTCTTTCTGTCTGTGTGAACACGCTAACTTTCAAATGTTAGCGGAAGAATGAAAAATATATACGGAAAGCTTCAGCAGCATGCCGTATATATTTGTTGTACTTCCGGTCAGATTATTACTAAATTTGTGCGAAATCTGTCAAGTGGTTCATAAGTTAATGGGTAAATTCAGATGGGATTTTACCCGAACTCCCGTGTTGAAAAAAAAAAAACACTAAACACGCTTTGAAAAGGAATGGTAAGCAAAAAAAAAAAAATATATTTTAGAAACTATTTTTGTCTCTCAAAAAAACTAAAAAAAAATATTACACTCAAAAAAAAAATACACTCAAAAAAATTTACACTCGAAATTTTTGCTTTTTACAAAAATTAAAAAAAAAAATTTACTCAAAATAAATCAAATACTGATGTAAAAAAAAATATTCCGTTATCAAAAATTTTTATCGAACACAGCTTTTTCCTCTCCGATATGCAACTCCCCAATTTTAATCCACAAAAGTATCTATGTGTTTTTTTTGAAGAAATATCATTATGATCCTCAATTACATACTTTTATTTACTAAGAAAAATCCGCTGCACCAGCTTCCCATTGTAATTAACATACAAAGGTTTTGGAGGGAATCGAACCCACAACCCCTGCACTTACTTTCAGAGTATCACGACACACGTTAATATACTGCAGCCCAATAAAAAATAAATAATAGAGTAAAATTATCATGGATTAACGCTAAAACAGCGATTTATTTTTAAAATTTCTTATTATAATTATGCGTCTGTGGCGTTTGCATTACAAATCAATCTAATTATTTCTCCATTTCAGGGATTATGTCTAATATACTTGCCGGTCATAATCCCAAAAATTGTTCGAATTACATAATTATTATTATGTTCTCGCAGCATATGGGTGTATAAAACTATGTTTTCTTTACATCTGAGGTGTGGTGTATGTTCAGCAACTTTGTAGAAAATATTATGGCAAATATTTTTGTGAAACATATTAACCCTCTAACTCCCTCTCATAACGGTATTTTTTTTGCTCTATTCTAACAAATCGCAAAAAACACTCCGAAAGAGGGGTAGGGTGGGGATGAAATGTTCTACAAAAATGTTGCCAATAAAATTTTACTATATACCTCAGAGCACACCAAAGCCCAAAAATTAACACAAACACCAAAAAAGTGTCAAGTTCTATGTTTTGCTTATGAAAAAAAGGACGGACGGACAAATCTTCATGTCGTTAGGCGCGGTATAGGGTTTGATTTTAGAAACATGGTTTCTTTGGGAAATGTTCTTAGAATTTCTTGTAGATTATGCTTTTGCTATACGATTTTTGACAAAAAAAATCGACCCGCCCTAATATATATATATATATATATTACACAGTGATACAAAATCGAACTTTCGGAATCGGAATGGGATGAAACCAAAAGCAAATGAAAGCTGACGTTTTCCATAACAAAACCCTCAAGGCCTTTTTTTAGGTCAGAGCTAGATTTTATTTTACACGCATTTAAAGTTGGTGATTTTAAAGCATTTAAAGTTTTTGTGTACTAAACATGTCCTACTTTAAAGGCCCCTGGTGGTGCCCTTATTGGACATGTAGGGTCCAGTTTCCAAACTTAAGCTCAAAATTACTTCAGCTATGACTGGTACGAATTTTGCTGCAATCGATCCAGTACCTATTTACTGAATAGCCAAATTATTAAAATAAATCACTGTACACCGTTGCGTATGATTGTTATTTAAAGGCAATTATTAATATAAACTACTGGACACAGTTGCATATGATTGTTATTTAAAGGCAATTACAATATTAATCATTCGCCACTAATACAGTTTTCAAACATTTATTATTATAATTATAATAAAAGTGCACTAACTTCAAATGCGTGTAAAACAAAATCTAGCTCTGGACTAGAAAAAAGCCTTGGGGGGTTTGTTATGGAATATGTCAACTTTCATTTGCTTTTGGTTTCATCCCATTCCGATTTTGGGTGTTGCACTGTGTTATTAATCCTTAAAGGTTTCTAAAACATTCTAGTGATATCCATCTATTTGTTTGTCTGAGTTTGTCGATAAAAAAAAAACAAGTTTTTGATGAAAAAGGTTTTTAAATAAAAAAGGATATTGATAAAAAAAAATTTAATGAAAAAATGTAAATAAGAAAATTTTTTAAGAAATCAACAAAAAAAATTGATTGAAAAAATAGTATGAAAAAAAATATTGACCAAAAAAAATATTGATGAAAAAAACAAAATATTGACGTAAAAAAAAAAAAATATTGATGTAAAAAAAATATTGATGAAAAAAAATATTGATCAAATAAAGATATTGATGAAAAAATATGATATAAAATAATAATAATTTTGATCCTATGATAAAGTATTTTTATTTAATTTGTATACCCTCCAACTACAGTATGGGGGCATCAAATATCGGTCTAGGACCCCATGAAGTACATATATTTATGATCAGTGATCCATTCTAAGACATTCTAGCGATGTCCGTCCGTCCGTCCGTCCGTCCGTCTTTCCGTCTGTAGGTAACACGATGCAGTCCAAAATATAGGAACTAGATTCCCGAAATTTTTCACGAATATGTCTAATGTTCCTAGGCAGATTAAATCTGCAAAATTGAACCAGGGGCAAAAAAGTTCCCCATTGAGGAACTTAAACAACCTCTGAAAAATAATATTTTTTTCATGATTTTTTGTGATTTTGTTTAACAAATGCAATATTTTTAGGCTACAAGAAGTTTAAAGTCCTGCATTTGAACCCAGAGAATTAAAAAAATGGCTCTCGGCTTTCGGTCCACCCCCCTTTTGTGGGCGTGGTTTAAAAAGAATTGTTTAAATAATGATGAACATTTATTTCTTTAGTGCAAAAAGCATAAGAATGAATTTTTAAACATATGTTTCGAGAGGAAATTTGCCCCCCAATTACCACTACCAACTCCCCCCCCCAAAAAAAAACTAAAACGCCACTGCATTTTTTTTTGCATGTTGGAGAGTATAAAATATTCGACACAGCCGAATTTAACACCCTTACTTGTTTTACATTTAATTACAATAAATTTTTTAATATTTTCAACCTAAACGAGAACTGGTAACAGTGACCGTCGTCTTGTTGTAGTGAAAAAAACCAAGAGCACTGGTGGGAATCGAATCCACGACCCCCCGTTGCAAAGGCTAGCACGCTACCAACTAGCCTACAGGGGCCCCTTTAAAAAAAATTTATTGATAAAAAAATATTGATGGAAAAAAATATTGATGAAAAAAGATATTTATAAAAAAAATTAATGAAAAAAATATTGATAATAAAAAACATTGATGAAAAAAATATTGATTAAAAAAATTATTGATTAAAAAAATATTGATGAAAAATAAAACGATTGATTCTGGTAAAAAAAATTTTGATGAAAAACAATACTGATAAAAAAATATTGATGAAAAAAATATTAACAAAAAAAAATATTGATGAAATAAAAAAAATATATGGATGAAAAAAAAATATTGATAAAAAAAATATAAATGAAAAAAAAGATATTGATAGAAACAGATATTCAAAAAAAAAAGAAACATTGATGATAAAATAAATTAACCGTCTAGAGGCAACCTTGAATTTGACTGGGTTTTGGTGTTTGTGTTGAGTTGTGGGCTTTGGTGTGTTCTGATAAGTTTAGTAAAATTTTATGGCCAACATTTTTGTAGATCTTTTCATCCCCGACCTCTTCTTCTTTCGGGTTGTTTTTTACGATTTGTTAGAATAGAGCCAAAAAAAATAGTTATGAGAGGGAGTTAGAGGGTGAATATGTTCCACAAATATATTTGCCATAATATTTTCTACAAAGTTGCTAAGCACACCATACACCTCAGATGGAAACAAAACATAGTTTTATATACCGATATGGTGGAAGAACAGGCCAAAGCTGTGAAACTTTAACCGTCTCTTAAATAAAATTCCAATGTGATCTTGCAAAATGCCGAGAGATGTATATTTTTTTTGTCTCCTCTACCAGAATTAATAGTCGGAACCCAATAATTTTTTTTAGTGTTGTGCTGTGTTATAAAATAAAAAAAAAAAAACTTCCATACGTTATTTTTTATTGATTTTGGTATAGTGAACACGAATGTGGAAAAAATCTTGATACGGTCGAACGGTCTTCGAGATATTGCCATTTGAAAAAAAAAAAAACAAATTTCCAAAAATTGCGTCCAATAAATGTTTAAAAATAATCTAATTTTTTTTTTTCAGCTTGGGACAAACTTTCAGAAAGACTTAATTTGAACAAAATGATGAGATTTTATTCAAACTAAGTTAAAATGCTAGGTCAGCTCCAATTCTATAAAAGGGTTGTGGAAAAGAAATTTTTGAATTTAAAAAAAAAAAATTTGTGTAATTAGGAAAAAACCTCAATATTTGCAAATTTCAAATAGCCATATATTGAAAACCATTCGACCGATTTTAATTGTTATTGATATTTGTTTTAGGCGCATCTGAATTTATAAATATTGTGGATTTAAACATTTTTAAAAATCCAAAAATTCGGAGGGCGTCACGTGTTAATTTAATCTGATTGGCCTCAAATTAATTCCACATAACTTTTATTTATAAATTTGCTGGACAAAATAAAAAGTTTCCAAAATCAAAAGTTAAAAAAGTGCCGCTCTAGTGTATTGTACGATGTACTGTGTATGGTTTCTGTACGAATATGAAGTTGACTTATGAGAACAGCATAACATGCATGTGCAAGAGAGTGTCATGAAAATTTTTTTTTTTTTTTTAAGTATATCTAGCCAACAGATTTTTTTTTTTAAATTTGGAAAAAAAATTAAAAAAAAACTTAAAATTTTTTTTTAAATTTAGAAAAAAACTTAAAAACAAAAAATTAATTTTTTTTTTTGAGATTTTGAAATCCGAGAAATAAACTGTCACACAATGCTGTAAAGAATCATTTTTTATAATTTGTTTTTCAAGGACACCCTAATACACCAACTATGTACATCATGTGTGCTCTTGAAAAATTATATCTGTTTATGACGATTTATAGACTTTTTACAGTCATATGAAAATTAATTGGAAAAATAACTGGCAAAAATAAATACAACATAATTTGTTATTGTTATTAACTGAAACGAAATATTAAAAAACTTACCCATATTGCGTCAACTGTTGAAAAATATGTTAAAAAAAAAAAAAAAACAAAAACAGATACAAATTAAACTCATATGAATTTCAATTAAAAAAATCCTGCTCATTAATTTTATGTTTATATTTTTATTACAAATTGATTACTTAAAAAATAATTCCATTAGGGTTTAGTTTATTTTTCATATTAGGTATTACATTTTTAAAGAAACTGCTTTTTAACAATTTGTTGTTTCGATTTCTCGAGATATTAATAATTTTTATTGATAAAAGAATGTGTAAATACCCGGGTAAAAATTACCAAGTATGTTCATACATGCTCATTAGACCTGTTCTTAAATACAAGGTAGATTTTAAAAACTAATTTTTTAACATGAATGTGCCCAGTTTTATTTATTGGTATCTAAAAACTAAAAATTCAAAATTTGGAAACAATTGGATAAGGGGAACACGTGCCGAAAATCGGTTAAAAATTTAATAACCCTGCAAAAAAAGTCATTACCACTTCCCAGTGGAGTGCTTTAAAACTATAACAAATGTAATGAAATACAACAAAAATAACAAAAAACACAAGACAAAAACACACAAACATTCTTTTCTACTCCAGAATTCATAGATATTCAGTTTTTAACTCATTACCTGTCGCGATACCCCCATACAAAAGTAAGTAGATATTCAGTAGATAAGAACTACTCCAGGGAAGTAGTTTGAAAGCTCGGAGTACTTCTTATCTACTGAATATGTACTTACTTTTGTATGGAAGTGCCGCGGAAGGTAATGAGTAAGGACCTGAATATCAACTTTTTATGGAGTATAAAAGAATGCCTTTGCGCTATTTTCTTGTGTTGTTTGTTGTATTTCATTACATTTGTTATAGTTTTAAAGCATTCCAAAAAAGAAGTACTCCGCAATTTTTTTGCTGGGAAGAGGGAAAAATTATTTTTTTTATGGTTCTTAGAAAAAAAAATTATTTTAAACTTAATTTTTCAAATAAGTCAAAAAGTAATGAATTTTGTATTTGCAGTTATCTTTCTAACCAGCTGAATGACATTAAAATCGGATGAAAAATGTTGAAGTTATAAGTACTTCCCTTGATCATAAGACCGAAATTTTTTGGATGAGAAAAAAAATAATTTCAATTATATTGTACAATTGGCCTTAATTTTATTACACATTAGTTTTAGACCTAATGGAAATTTTTTTTTTTCCTTTAAAATCACTTTTTACAATTTTCAAATTGGTTTTCAGCGGTGCGAGAAAACCTTCCTGGATCCAACTGCAGGACTCTGAACTTTTTCTGTTATAAAAATGTTGCGTTTGCTAAGCACAAGTACAAAAAACCTATAAGAAATTGCGTTTTTTTTCAGAAGTTGGTTTAGTTATTAAAGGGGGATTTTTTTTCCCCTGATCCGATTCGGCCCATGTTCGAACTTAACCAGCCCAATAACATAAGACATATTTGTGCGAAACTTCAGGAGTCTAGCTCTTTTACTGTGCGCTGTATCGTGTCTTCCACAGACGGACAGACAGACATTGCTAGAATGTCGTAGAATCGATAACTGATCATAAATATATATAGTTAATGGGGTCCTAGACCGATATTTCGATGCGTTACACACGGAATGACAAAGTGTGGTTGGAGGGTACAAAAAATAAATAAATTGTTACTACTTTTGATTCGTGTGTATTTTGTTTGCCTCATAAATTCTGTGTGCGTATGATTATTATTATTTTCATTGTTTGAATTAATATCACTCATACTCACTTTTTCGATTATGAAGTAGTAGACTGGCATTTTGTACTTGCGAGTTTTTTCTCCGATTTTGAACATTCTTACAAATTTTTATTTTCCTAGTCCTTAAACTTATGGGGTTCAAATTTAAGGCGCCAATCGGATTAAATTAACCCGTTACTCCCGACGATCAATGTTTTGGATCGCTATTTGAAATTTACAAAAAATTGCAGTTTCCTACGTTTAAAAAAAATCTCAAAATTTATTTTCATTGAGTCTTTCATGTGAACTTAAGTTTTGGATATATCTCCACCTTTTTTTTTTTTTTTAATTTGCAAAAATTACGGTTTTTCTTACGTTCAAGAAATTGTTAAAAAAGATCTCAACATTTAAGCAAAATTAGATCAATTTAACCCATGGCGCCCTTTGATCAAAGTTTAAAGTTTTTGGTGAAAATTTTCTAAAAACCCAAAACTTTGATCGAAGGGTGCTATGTGTTAAAATAAGTCATTGTGAGTGACATTTCAATCATGCTCAGGTTAGCTCACGAAATAAAAATGTTTATCATGATCACGCACCAACAATTTTTTTTGGCTTACGCTCATGCAGTCTCAAATAATTCAAAGATTTTATTTGTAATTCCAAAACTCTGATAGTAATTTTTAAATTGTTAAAGATCAACTGTAATTCGAAAAAAGATTAGTTATAAATCGAAAAATATCAATTGTAATTAGAAAAAGATAAATTTTAATTCGTAAAAGATCAATTGTAATTTTAAGATTCCATTTGTAATTCGTAAAAGATTAATTGTAACTCGAAAAAGATCAACTGTAGTTCGTAAAAGATCAGCAGTAATTCGAAAAATGTCAATTGTAGTTCATAAATGATCATTTGTAATTAGTAAAAGATTAAACGTAATTCGTAAAAGATCAATTATAATTCAAAAAAGATCAATTTTAATTCGTAAAATATCAATTGTAATTCGTAAAAGATCAATTGTAATTCGAAAAATATCAAGTCTAATTGAAAAAAGATCAATTTTAATCGAAAAAGATTAATTTAATTAAAAAAAAAAATCAATTGTAATTCACAAAAGATCAATTGTTATTCGTAAAAGATCAATTGTTTTCGAAAAGGAAAAATTTTGATTCGAAAATGACCAATTGTAATTCAAAAAAGATCAATTGTATTTCGTAAAAAATCAATTGTTATTCGAAGATTCCAATTGTTATTCCCACAAAACCGCCCTACTATTATACCTATGTATATCAGTGTTTTTCGGAAAATGGGTTCGAAGTCTAAATATCGATTCGATTAGATATATCTCTTGTAAGATCATTAGTGTAAAAACACTTGTAAGATCTTTAATGTAAAAACACACACAAACGAAATTTGAGTGGAATAAGTTGGGCAAGTAGTTTCATGAAAATGCATATTTTTACTCAGCATTGTAAAAGTAACATAAATTAAATATTTATCAGAATCAATAAATTTGAAATAAAATGGCATCGATTTGAAGTTGCATATTTTAGTATAAATGCACATTTTTGCATATTTTCATATAAATTGGACTTTTTTTTATTTTCATCAACATTTTTTCAAAACTGCCTTAGGAAAATTTAAACCCCATCATTTATTTTTTATAGAAAAATATACATATTTATTTATAGAAATCATATTCTGAAGCATTTCTTATGGAAAATTGACTCTGGAATAATAATTTATAGATTCTGAAAAATGTTTCCCAATTTAAAATGTTTTCGAATTTAAGACTTTTCTAGGGGAAAATTGCATTTTATTAGGATTTCGCTTAGAGTCAGGGAGGGGTCTTTTGCCTTTGACTTTATTTTTTGACTTAAAAATCCAAAAACTCAAAAAAAAAAAAGGAAACAAATTTTTAAAAATATTTTTTTTTTTTTTTAGAAAAAAGAAAATAATTAAAAATAACTTGTTCTAGAAAAATATTGTAGTTTAATATTTTTTTTTTATAAAATTTTTACTTCAGAAATATTTAGTGACTCAAAAAAAAAGCTTCTCAAGTAAATTTATTCAACTAAAAATATTTTAATTACAAAATGTGTCTAAAAAAAATATTTCTATTCAAAAAACCTTTGTCGATGGACTTAAAGTATTTGACAAAGCCAAATTTATGATGTCATTTCTATTTTTTTTAGTAAAAACAATAATTTTTAAATGCATGTTTTTGAAGTTTTTAGTGCATATATTGGATTTTTAGACGCATATTATAGGCACATATTTTCGATTTTTAGATACATGAAAGTACTTGCCCTAGTAATAAGTATGATTATTTTTATTGCTATTAGACCAATTATCCTGAAATGTTCCAATTATAATCAGATTTGATTAGATTACCAATGTCAAAATATATACAATTTTCCTGAATTTTGAGAGATTTATAAAAATCGCGAGGGTTTTTAATATGGGGACTAGTCCGATTTGATTTAAGTTTGAAATGTTGATTTCTGAATACAAATTACGTTTACCTGCCAAATTCAAAAGGATACCTATTAAAATACGGTTGTTAAGGTCATTTGACCCATATTTAAAGGCGATGTTTGAATGGAGGCCAGGTCAAAATATGGACCTACTTTTTGCAAATTCAATAGCGTACGTCCTTGGGTCAAAAAAAGCTCAAGCATAAAATTTTAGACAAATCAGTTAGAAATTGCGACCTGATCGTGCTCACAATGTTTACATGTACTGTTACGAGCGGGGTTATAAAAAGACAAGAAAATATATCGAGAATAAAGAATCTATGGCATGTATAAAAGATAAAATTTGGCTAGCTCTGCCAATCGCGGCGTGGTTGTTGACCCAGAATTCATCGTCTCGTGAACATAGTAAAATGCATGCCATTTTAAAGATATGCCACTTTAATTTGTAGAGTGACGAAATAAAAAAAATATAACATTTTTGGATTGGATATATGTAACAAATAGAAAATAGTGTTTACTGACAGTAGGGTGACTAGGTGTCGTTGTCACCAGGAGTGCAAGGTTTCCCTCCTACACCTATGATATTCGCTAGCACTCATGTATCAGGGGTGGTGCATGATATAAAAAAAAAACAACATATGAAAAGTTTTG
This sequence comes from Pegoplata infirma, assembly GCA_963921195.1. NCBI lineage: Eukaryota > Metazoa > Arthropoda > Insecta > Diptera > Anthomyiidae > Pegoplata > Pegoplata infirma. The sequence continues at coordinate 234,039,045 of OY992536.1, read as the reverse complement.
TAACATAATGCTTTTGTATTACTAACGTTTGTTCTGTAGTTTAATACAGAAAATAGTTTTCAGTATTCATGTACTTTTCAATACAATATTTAATTTAGTAACTGAGGTTAATTTGAATGTACAAAAAAACAAAAGTACATTTGTACCCATGGTACCATCCCTGATATATATACTTTACCACTGCTTATTTTTTCATGTTTTCGTTTCTCAATAAAAGAGAGAATTTAGTATTTCATTTTCATATGTTTATTAAAATTCAATTTTATTAACAAACATTTTATATTTTGTTATACAACAAAAGGAATTCATAAATATGAGAGGGGGTCAAATAAATTGTATATATAATAAAGTAAAATATGGGGTTTAATAATTATTTGATAATAAATTATATAAAATAATTAAATTTATTTTTACTTATCTTAATTCTAAAAAAATTACTCTGCAAAAGTTTTCAGCATTCTCTTTCTGCTCTTTCGGTTTGCAGGATCTTGTTGTTTTATTTCAATGTTGTTTTCGTTTTTGCTTTGGCACAAAACGATTGTTGTTGTTGTTATGTAAATTTTTTAAGAGTTTTTTTTTTTAATTTTTGCATGTTGCAACGTTATAGTTCTTGTTGTTGTATATTTTTTTTTTTTAAAGTAGTTATTTTATACATATATTGTAGTACATAGTACCTGATTGTTTTTGTTATTTAATTTTAAGAGTATTCTACACGTACTTTCTTTCTCTTTGTTATTTAGTTTTTAAAAAAACATGTTAGTTTTTAATTTCACAAAGTTTGTATTTTTTTGTTTACGTTATGGTTACGTTACGTTAAGACTTTATCATAGCAAGTTCTTTTTGTTAATTTTCACTTTCACAAAGATTTTTATTGTTACGTTACGGTGCAGTTACGATACGTGTAGGCTAAATGTGCCTTACATAGTTAGTTGTTTTCTTTTTTTTTAAATGTTTTGTAGTTGTTGCTTTTAACTAAAATTCTTTCTGGTTTTTCAGAATTTAAATTTCATAATTAGGGTATTTGTTGTTTTAGATTTGTAAGATAATTTTTAATTTATTGTCTTTAGATATAAAAAAAAAAATTTTATCAATTGTTCTTAGGTTTGTAGGAACAATTCAAACTCTTTTTTTTTTTTTCTTTTAGAAGTTTTTTTTTTGACAAAAATTTTACTTTAAACAGTTTTGTGGCTTTTAAGCCTTAAAAAAAATTCACTTTTGTAGTGTTTAAGCATTTAAAATTTTTTTTTTTTTTAATTTCGACACGACCAAATAAAACTTAATACCACACAGTGTGTCCTTTGTATGGAAAAGGCGCGCATAGAAGTTTTTTCATTATAACTTTTGAACGGATTGGGCTATTTCTAAAATTTTTACAGTTTTGGAAACTAGAAACTTAGAGCTATTTTTGGATGTCGTTTCAAAGATGTACTGGGAAGGTAAACTTGGTTAACTAACCAACAAAAAAAAGTTAAAAAAAATTCGATTTCCTCGAAAATTATACTTTATACCACCGAATTTTTGTGATGTGCATTACAACTATATGGTTAAACCCAAAAATCGGAATTCACGACCAGCTTTTTGAAATAGTCAAACTACTACTCAAGTTACAAATAGTCAAACTACTACTCAAACTACTTACGATTTATAAATAACTATTTTATTATTCAATGTAGATCTCTTTAAAATATTTTTAAGAGGGATTATTTATCTGCACACAAATAATACACCCTACATTTAGAGAACCGGCAATTAAAACTTGTTTGCCTTCAGGAAACTCATTTAATATAAACAAAAATAAAACAAATTAACCAATAAAAATTTAATTATGAAAAAAAGAAGAAAGTTCAATATAGATAACAAAATTAAATTATTTACTTCATCTCTAGCTAGAGTTGTCAAAACCGATTTCCGAAGTATTCGAAAAATCGATTTTTTTCTATTTTTCCGGTTTTTTAAAACCGGTTTTTTAAAAAAGGCCAGTTTTCGAAGTATTCGAGAAACCGATTTTTTGGTCTCGAATAATCGACTTTTTCATATATTAATTTTTTTCGTTATTTTGCATTCAATGAAATTTTTAGTAAACATCTCTAAGTTGAGAAATCGGATGTCCCCAGATCATTTGAAATGTATCCTTTTTTTGAAATACTGTTTAATAAAAAAAAACTAAAAGCTTTTATTTGATCTTAATTACATCTATTTACATTTGATGTAGTAACATTCGTAAATCATATGTATTGTCAGTTCTATAGTAAAGATGGGAGTGTGAGTGACTCAAACACATTCACCCTCACGAAGAGAATTTTCCAATCACGCACACTAACTTACGAGCATATTTTTTTCTACTCACAATCACGTGAGTAAATTTATGACAACTCACACTCACGTTCATTCACACTTACGTTCACTCACACTCACGAAACTTTTTATACAAAAAAAAACTTTTAAAAATTAAGATTTCAAAAATGTAGGAAAATAAACTGCTAATGTGCCAATCTCTATTCTGAAGTATGTACAAATAGCTTGTTTTGCTTTCCTTTTTTATTGTTTTGTTTTACTTTTTTATCAAATAAATAATTAAAAACAAAAACCGAAAAACCGATTATTCGAAACCGGTTTTTAGTTACAAAACCGAAAAACCGATTTTTTTAAAAGGCGGTTTTTCTAAGTATTCGAAAATCGGTTTTTGAAATTGACGAATATTTGACAACTCTAATCTCTAGCAATTCCAACACTTCCGGTGGATAATTCGTTTTTGTTTTTGGATTTAGTTCGTTATTTCGTTTTATTGACATTTTTGGGTCACTTTGAATCATAAACATATGAAAAATATCCTCCAGATTGTGAAAAATGGATTCTGTGTACATTAGAGATTGAACCTGACATACATCTTTTTAAGTAACGCCGGAGAAATAAAAAGCATGTTATGTAAAACAATCAAATTGTACAACTTTTAAACTAATTTAACAAATAATTTGAATATTTTTGTTTTTAACCTTAACTTTAACCTCGATTTGACAGAGCTCTGGCACTTTCTGGCAAAAGTTATAACATACGAAATGTTATGGAATACCTCTAGTATAACCCGCACTAGCGTTTTGCATTATCCATCATTATCTGCAGAAGTTGCAGTCTATTATGTAAATGGATTTTTAAAGATATTTAAAAAAAACATTGATTTTTACTCAATATAACTTTTTGTGGGGTTATTTTTTTGTTATAAAAAAATGAATAATAAAATAACGGATCTTGGAAACATGTTGCAAAAAATTTGGATGGATTACTCCACAAGATGAATTTTTAAAATTTTTTCAAAAAATGTCCTTTACAAAAAAAATAAATTAAGAAAAATGTGAAAAACTCAATACTTTGGGGTTGTGCCCCAGCCAAACTAAGAGTCGCATTGATGTAACGGAAACTGATTTTTAGTCTCCAGAGTGTCAAAATTAAGTATGCACCTAAAAAAAAATAATAGGCAATTTTTTTTTTTTACCCAAATGCGCACGAATATCACACCGTGTACCACATGGTATTGTTTTTGTAATTGTTTTTTTTTTTTTTTTTATAAAAAAAATATTAAAATTTGTCCGACTTGCAACCGTGCGGAATGACTATCTTCAATCGACTGATCGAAAAACTCCATTTTTCATAGCTTGACAATATTCTTTCATCCTCCTCTTTTTCATTCCAACAAGTGTCGTAAGCTGGTTGGTCGAAACCAATAACGGTAAATTTTAAAATTGCATATATAAAAAAGGGAATGAATAAATTTGCAACAAAAACAGGAGAGAAGTTATTAGTGATGAAGTTGGCAACACTAATACACCGGGAAAATTTTAACAATATTATTGTTAAATTTTTAAAGTGTATACACTTAAGTGTGTTTCCACCTAAATTTCTAACAGTACGGACAGACGGACGGACGGATATCGCCAAATTGACTCGATCGGTATGCTTGAAAGTGGGTCTAGAACCAATATCTCGGGAAGTTGCAAACATCAGCACAAACTCATTATACTCTGTACTACATGGGTATAAAAGCGGCCCATCCTACTACATAATCAAAAAAGTGAGTATGAGCGATATTAATTCAAACTAAGAAAATAATAACAATCATACGCCACATATCATATAAGAGGTAAACAAAAGTACAAACTACTCAAAACTAGTAACAAAAATCTAAATTTTTTTGTTAGCACTGACAAGGGAGGTACCCCAGACGGACCCAGACGGACACAAAGTTTTTTATGGTCAGCACACTTGCAAAAACATGAAGAACGTTACTAGAAAATCAGAATCGACCATTCTTTACATGTTCCTTTTAAGATTATTATATTTTTGCAGTGCGAAAAAATTTTTATTTTGTAAATAAACCAATCCACACGGCGACACGAAATAACTCCCACATGAAATAACTCCCACCTAAAAAATGAAATAAGTCCCAAAAAAAACTCCATACAAAGTTGGGAGTTATTTCATATGAAATAACTACCAATTTAGTGGGACTTTTATCATTTTTGTTGGGAGTTATTTCATAATTTTTTCGGTGGGAGTTCTTTCATATGAAAGAACTCCCACTACAATAGCGATGAAATAACTCCCACTATTGTTTCATTGTTGGTGGAAGTATCTGGAACATTTTGACTTATAGAATATTATTATTAATAAATTAAAACCGTTGAGATTTTAGTACCAAATTTTAGGACGAAGTGCTTTTTTAACAAATATGTATGTTTTTTTAAGAAATTTTGCTTCCAAAACTGGCAAGGATTTTTGAGGTAAGAGCGCACTGCAGCCGAAAATATTTTCGTTAGAATACGAAATTGTTATAAAAAAAGGAGAACGCGAAAGTTATCCAACGTGATGTGTTTTCGATAACATAGAAAGTTTTTCGATAACATACAAGATTGTTGAAAAAAGCACCTCAGGTGAAAATTTAAAAGATTTAATCAGAACTGTTGTAAAAAGCGCCGCAGACGAAAATTTGGTACCAAAAATCGCCGCGATTTTTGGTACCAAATTTTCGTCTGCGGCGCTTTTTACAACAGTTCTGATTAAATCTTTTAAATTTTCGGTAACATGCGAATTTGTCGCAATAAGCGCCGCATGCGAAAATTTGGTACCAAAAATCGCGGCGATTTTAGGTACCAAATTTTCGCATGCGGCGCACAGTGGGGTGGATGATACCTAAAATGGCGATTAATACATAGAAGACTTAATTTTAAAATATTATAATTTTTTATTGATGAGTAATCTTAAACACATAAAAACACAGCATTTTCGAAAAAAAAAACATTGGAAAATTTTTTTTTTTAACCTGTTAGGCGCTTTATTGTTTTTCGGATATAATATCTTATTTCACAATTTTTGCTGTAACTTTGGAACAAAAAGCTTTACATTTATAACTAAAATGGCACATTATAGCGAACTTAATGTGCTATTAAAAACTTAAAAAAGTAAATATATCGTATGTGTTTTTATTAGTATAATTTTAATTTAAAATTCGATTTTTGTTTTTCACTAAATCTCATTAATGTACAAATTTATCTCAAAAAGTCCCGAAACAGAAGATTAAAATTTTTTTATTAATGGATAATCATAATTTAATAAAACGCAGCATTTCAGAAGAAAAATTGGAAAAAATATTTTTACCTGTTAAACTTTTTTTTCTGTTTTTCGGAAAAAGCCTAATTCACAATTTTCGCTGTAACTTTGACATCAAAAGAATAAGTAAATAAATATACAATAAATAAAATATGTATTCAAATTCTGATTAATTTTTATTAAAAAATAAAAATTGTTTTATTCGACCTTTAAAATATTATGTTTTGAGTGGGTTTATTCTAGCTCGAGGTCATTATTTCCTTTACTAATTAAAACTATGATATTCTCATAGAATAATTTTCAAGAAATTAATTTTTCCGTTTTTAAATTTATTTATGTTGGTAATTTTTTTCAAGACTTAATCGACACGTGTTTCGGGATTTGTCAGATCCCATTGTCAAGATTATTTAGCAACAAAAAAAAATATGAGAATATCATAGTTTTAGTTGGTAAATGAAATAATAACCTCGAGCTAGAATAAATCTACTTAAAATAAAATATGTATTCTTATTAGTATTAATTCAATTTTAATCAAGTTTTTATTTTTCACTTAATTCAGTTAATGTGAACATTTATCTCAAAAATTTACAGACGAAAATTTTTAAAGGATCAGAACAGAATAATTTAAGGTCTAGTTGATGAGGTTATGTATGGTGTATCTTCATCAAAATCACTAACGCACTCATCTCTCACAAAACAAAAAACAACAAAATACCAAAAATATGGAAATTGAGAGTATTTTAACACAACAAGTAAGAGTAATGTGCCGAATCTTCTATACCATCCAAAACGTTACAAAACTACAAAAAAATTTGGGGGCATTTTTGATAGGGGCTCGGAGGGGGACGTAGGGGGCACTTTCACCCTTGCGATTAATCATTGCAAATTAATTTTTATTGGTTTTTGCACTTAAGTAATACAATTGCATTATTATTACATATTTTTTTATAACCACGCCCCAAAAAGGGGCAGTTACAACTACCATACGGAATATAAGGACAAAATATTATGAAAACAACTTGATTTTTAGTCTTTTTTTTCAAATAGGTTTTTAGCAACTGGAGTTCTTTCACAAAAAAATTGATAAGTCAAAAACCGCAAAAAACCGCAAACGGACATTCAGGGATTTATTAGATGAAATCATATATTTAAAGACCATATAGGCGGATTTTCACTCTTTCACAGACAAAGTTGTTGAAACTCAATATTTATATCAAAAATACCCTATTTTTAGAGCATTTTTATTATTATTTTTTTTTAATATTTCCAAAACATATATCTAAACCAAAAAAATTTTTTTATATGCTCAAATACCTAAAGTAGACTGATCCATTATGAAGCTCTCAATTTTAGAAGTCTTTATACAAAATATAATTACTTGAAATATCAAAATTTTCACTTTAAATCAATGCGCGCAAAAATAATAAAAATAATTGAACTTTAAACACACACTGCAAATAAAGTATACAACTTAGAACTTTGTTTTTTGCCATTATTGATGTTGAATTTTATCTACTTTAACCTGGTACCAAACACGGTTGTTAAAGTTAATGTTCATCTATTGAATTAATCGCCACTTTGGATGCATTTCACCCCTCTGTGCGGCGCTTTTTACAACAAGTTCTGATTAAATATTTTAAATTTTCGGTAACATACAAGCCAGGCATATAGCCAACAAGTGTTAATAGCAGTAAATGCAACAACAATTACCAAAATAACAGACTTTTATTATATCTGTTATTCATATATTTTTTTGTTGTTTTCATTATGTTGTTGTTTGTTATTATTTATCACAACATGCATGCTGGTTAAGTATTTTAAGAGCTCTACCATTACCAAACAACAACATAATAGTTTTCATCAGCATCATCATGATGATGATGATGATAATCGTCATCACTACCAAAGAACAACGATACAATTCGACTTAATATAGCAAATTTTAAATGTATGTATATGAAGCATTCCATGCCAAATCGGACACTAAAAAAAAAACAGTTTTAAATTCTCAGATTTTTTTTGGATGAGCCGTTCAAAATACGTAAAAATACAAAAATACAAAAATACACAAAAAAAACTTGTAAAATGACAAGAAAAATTTGTTATTTTTATTTTTAGCTACCTCCTAATAGACAATAATTCCTAGTAATTTTAAAAGATAATAACAAATAATTCTGTAATTTTACAAACATTTTACCAATAAATTTGTAAATTTGACAAAACTAGAAACACTCGTGACTTTACTAGATTTTTTGCTACCTCCTACTTTACGAGAATTCCTAGTAAAAAATATGAGCTGTTTTGTAGTTTTACAAGATTTTTACCAATAAAATTGTAAATTTACAAATTTTTTAGCGCAATAAAACTAACAAAAATATTTACAAAAAAAAAATTTAAATTTTTTAAATTAATCTAATGAATTTCAGCTAAATTCAGGGGTACCGCAAGGTTCTGTTCTTTCTCCTACACTATTTCTTATTTTTATTAATGATCTTCTCAGTAAAACTTCCAATCCAATATATTCTTTTGCAGATGACAGCAACATTTATCATTCATTTTCTTTTGATCATAGGCCAAGCCTCGTAGAAGTTGGGGGCAAAAGGCAGATCATGAATGACTCACTCAATGAAGACCTTTTGGTAATATCTGATTGGGGTCAAGCGAATGGAGTGGATTTTAATGCGCGCAAGACCCAATGTTGTATGTTGTCACATAGACGTGCCGTTGAAACAGCACTGTCATCTGTATTTATGGGTGGTATCAATATTGAGGAATCGGATACTCTTGATGTTCTGGGCATGAAAATTCAGTGCGATGTCCGTTGGAATAAACACGTTTTTCAGGTGTCGAAAGAGGCATTCAAGTGCTTTGGATTTCTAAATCGGTGTAAGAATTACTTCACTCCATCCGATCTCCTCACTATTTATACAACCTACATCCGACCGAAAATGGAATATAACTCTCATATATGGGCAGGGGCGTCAGAGTCTATTTTGAAGCTCTTGCACTGAAAAAAAAGACATAACTAAATTTAAGGAAAAAATGTCTTTGAAAATTTATCATGAAATTTCCTAAAATTTAGTTAAATTTAACTTAAAAATGAGAAATTTTCGTAACTATGAGGAAAAAATTTTAGTTCATTTACTTATAATTAGTTCAAAGTTTTCTTTAAATGGATTTTTTAAATATTAGGAAAAAAATTCTTACTGCGAAAGAAATTTTCCACAAATCTAAGAATCGTATATTTATTTTAAAGACATATTTCTTAAAAAACAATTTAGTTCAAGTTTAGTTAAAATTTACTAAAAAAAACATCATCGTATTTCTCTTCTTTGAATTGAGGAAGTGTACTTCTTAGAATTTAGTTAATGACTTCTGAGAATTTAGTAAATAACTTCTTAGAATTTAGTTAAAAATTCAAAATGGCGATATCTCGAAAACTAAGCGAGATAGAGCGAAACGGACAAAATTTTCAAAAGAAAGACTACAAAGAAAAATATGGAATAGCCTAGCTCTGCATATCTGTCGGGGTCTCAAGACCCTAATTTTAGATCTAAAATTATAAATTCCCGAGATTTTATATATACACATATCTCGGTAAATACTGCCAACACGAGAAAACGTCCAACGGCATTTTTGTAGCTCTTGACTCGTAGAACACTTCTGCAAAATACTCGAAAGCCCTCCGATTAATAGTTTTTGAGTTATCCGGTTTTTAAGATTCTCAAGACCCTATCAGGCCCCTTATTCCCGTATCTAAAAAACTAAGCAAGTTAGAGCGAAACGGACACAAGTTTTGGTTCAAAATCTATGGGGACCCTTAAAGGACCCAACGGGGTCTCGAGTTAAATGGGGTCCGAACCATGGGTCCAGGGTCTAGACCCAATCTATTTCTAAAATGTTAAGTATAATTTTTCCCATTTTCTAGTTAAAATTGGCTTAAAATTAAATAACTTTGTTTTCCTTATTTTTAGGAAAATTATGAACTAAAACCAAGGAAAAAAATCTTTGGAGCTAAATCATTCCCTCTTTTTCTCAAAATTGAGTTAATTTTCCCAGATTTTAGTTCACTTTTTTTTTGAGTGTGGACCGTGTTCAGAGAAGGGCTACGGCGCTTATTAATGACAGTAGGGTATCCAACTATATTGACTCATTGAAGCATCGTAGAAATGTGGGTTGTGTTACACTTTTCTATCGATACTACCATGGGAGGTGTTCTGCAGAGATAAGCCAGCTTATTCCAAGGGCTCGGGTTTTTATTCGTAATTCTCGCTTATCTAGTAGATTACATCCATATGTGGTTGATTGTGAAGTGGATCGCACAACGCATTATAGGGAAAACTCGTTCATCAGCCGTACAAGTCGTATGTGGAATAAACAGAGGTCTTTCCTGTTACTTACAATGTACAAAGATTTAAATCAAATGTCCACAAACACTACTCCATCTTTCCTCCTTCCCATAACCTTTTTTCCTGATATCAACACAATGCACTGCATTTGTAGGGGGCATCCCCTGAGTGTTGGTTAAAAAAAAAAAAAAAAAAAAAAAAAAAGATGGGATTACAAGACTTTTTTTTAATAATTTGACAAGATTTTTTTTATGTAAGGAGCCATTTCGTTTACTCAAATTTCTTTTTTTGATCCAAATTCCAAATTTTTTTATTTAATTTTTTGTTTCGACATATTTCACAAGACTTTAATGAAAAATAATTTAATAGTACGTGATAATTTACAATTTTTATTTTTTACGAATTTTTGATCTTCAACGAACTCTAGTGAAATTTGATGCAAAAAATTTCTGTAGAACATTTAAACCCTTTAAACGCATGTTTTGTAGGTGTTCTCTGAGGATTAGAAAAAAGGTCCAAAATAAGCCCTCAAAATGGGAAATAGAGGGTTAATATGTTCTAAAAAAAGAACTGCTATCAAATTTTGCTGTACACATGTCTCAACATTATTTACCTCAGAACTAGATTTAATACTTTTTTTTTTTTACTTTTTCAAAACGCCTTTGAAAAAAATTCCAAAACTTCAATAGGGCATAAAAATGAAACTCGAGATAAGTTTTCAAAACCCTTCGCGGGTTTTTGAGTAGGGTTATTATAGCTCGAGGTAGTTTTTTTTATAAGAAAAATGTCTTAGTATCTGATAACACTGCTCAACACTCATTTTCCGATTTGAATTCTGATGATCAATTTTAGTAGACTTTGATCTCCTGATTATAAATCTGTTCTCCAAATTTTACCATCACGTCCAGATTTTTAGTTATTCACGGTTGAAAATGCGCAAAACGACGATTTTTGCATTATTTGAAAGCCTAAACAGCAGCCATTCAGTGGAATACAAATCTGGTATAAAGCACAAAAGTATAATTTGTCTATGGTCTCCAACATAGAACACAATGTTTTTCAAATTATTACGTTTGGTTGGGCTTTACTTGCGTTTTAAAATGATACTGTTAAAGTTACCATTTTTGTAAAATTTACCTTATATGCCATTTACATATACCTCGAAATCCAAAAAAAAATGGGATTTCAATGAAAATCCAAGTAAATCCAATTACTTTTTTGGATTTCAAATGACAAATCTCATACAAAAAAAAACTTGGATTTTGGGAAAATCGTAAAATCGCAATTTAAAATCCCAAAAAGTTTCTACTACTTAATTGTACAACTATGGGTTTTCCCAAAATAATCATCCCTAATGCTTTTTTACAACGCTGCACACGATTTTTTATCAGCTGTTGTTGTTTTTTATAAAGTAAAAAAACAATTAAAATTTATTTTTTAAAAACTATTAAAAGATTAATAAAAACAATGTTTAACAATGTTTTATTTAAAATTTACGATTGCAAATGGTAAACGCACAATTTAGTTGACCAATTTGGTCTTCCTAACAAAGAAAAACACTCAATGGTGGCGGCCCCAAACTTGGCAAAAATGTTAATTTTCTTGCATTTAAAGAAGCAGCTCTACATAAAAACACATTTTTTGATATTGTGGTCCCAACATATACTAGTGGGATTGAAAATATTGGCTCCGGCAAAGAAAAATCATTGTTTTTAAAAATATTTATAAAATTGGGTAATTTTCCAACTAACAACCCTGTACACAAATCAAAAGAAAATACAGAGTTAGTACAAACAAAATCCCGCTAAATGTCAAAAAAGCATATGTAAACGGTAAAGATTTTAATTGGATTTGAAATCCAAATTTATGTGGATTTCGGGGTATATGTAAATAGCATATTAGTTTTTTGATATTTTTGAAAGAAAAACTAAAAAAAAAAATAAATATTTTACAAAATTAAGCTTTCTGTGTTATTTTTTTGTATAAACCGGAAGGTATCTTAAATGGGTTTAAAAGTCTTAAGAAAGAATGAACTTTTGCCTAAATTTTGAGCTCATCGCAGTAAAGATTGATCATCTGGTTTTTGCTGCAGAGCCTTTTAAAAATTGTGATTTTTCAAATTTTTTTGACAGTGTTTTTTTTAAATGCATGTTTGGCTAATAATAGTGCAACAACTTAAATTTTTTTTTGATCACATTTTTGAGATCATAGTTCAATTCTACTCTCACGTATTATACCAGATTTTTATTCCACCCAGCGGCTGCTGTGCAGGCTTTAAAAAAAGGCAAAAATCGCGTTTTTTAGCATTTTCAAGGAGTAATTTTTCTATGACCAAAAAGTTTCAGAATCTGACACTTTTTCTATAGGAAAAAGGCCACGAATCTGAGATTTTTCTAGAGAAAAATATCTCTGAATCTGATATTTTTTCTATAGGAAAAAGGTCTGAAAATCTGAGGCTTCTCCTTTTTTTCAAAAGTTTCCAGAATTCGAGACTTTTATTTCAAAAAAGCCTGATAATCTGAGACATTTTTAAAGGACAATTATTTCTATAGGGACAAGGTCTCAGAATCTGAGACTTTTTCTTAATTTTTTTTTTTTCAGAATTTGAAACTTTTTCTATTTTTTATAGGAAAAAGTTCTCAGAATCGGAGACTTTTTCTTTAAAAACGGTGTGAATCTGAGACTTTTTCTGTTGCAAAAATGACTTATAATCTGAAACTATTTCTATAAAAAATTGTATCAGAACCTGACACTTTTTCTAGAAAAAAAATTATTCAAACTGAGACCGCACTGTTATTTGTATGGGAGCCCTCACAGGGAGTTGAGATGGAGGGTAGGTATGTTTTGAAAAAAATTTGGGTGTAGAAATTAATGGGGGTCGGTCTTAATATTGATACCTCTATGGTGCACCATGTAACCGGTATAAACTGATTAAAATAAATAAATTTAATGAGAAAATTTTGTGTTGAATGCTAATTTTATTATAGAATGTCATTTTGTATGGCAGCTCCCTTAGTACTTGGAGATAGAGTATAAGTTAATTCAGATGAATTGTTTAGGGGTAAAAATTAGTGGGGGTCGGTCTTACATTTGACCCCTCTAGGATCCACCATTGGAGCAGTAAATCTGATGATAAATTTCAAAAATCTAAAGAAAATATTTATAATTATAATCCCACGATCTTATTGGGTAAGCAATTTGTAGAATTGGTACTCTCTAAATAATTCTACAGTAAAAGGTTTAGTAACTGATTTTGTAAAAAAATCTACTAATTAGTTACTAATTTTAGTATCTTCAAAGTACTAAAATTAGTAATTTTTACTGGTTTTGAATAAAATTAGTAAAAAAAATTAGTATTGGTACCCATTCCTGCACTAGGTCCTTTTGGACTAAAATTTAGTTAAATTTTTAGTATTGAATACCCACGTTTTTTTTGGTGCAGAAATTTTCCTCAAAAAATTAAAAAAAAAATTCAAAGATTACAAACATTTTCAAAAATGAGATTTAAATTTAAAAACTTTATGATCGCATAATAGAACACTTTTGGAAATTTTTAAATTATATTTTTCTAAAAAGTAAGTAAAAAAACAAAACATAAAAAAGTGAATTTTGAAGAAGTTACAAATAAAAGAATTTGAGTAAACGAACAAGTTTCTTGCTTTTTTTTTGAAAATTCGATATCTTTTGAACGGGTCATCAACAAAATCTTAAAATTTACCAGAAAGGTGTTTTCAAATAATATTTACAACCTTTAAAAAATATTGAAAATTAAAAAAAAAAATTGGGAAAATCGAAAACAATAAATTCTAAGTGTCCCATTTGACATGAAATGCCTCATATGTGTGTAGAATAGACAGTCCCTTTTCTAAATTATTTAAGAATACGAGAATGTCCAACGGTCGAAGAATTTTTTTTGGAAAATAATATCAAAACTTCAGGCATATTCCATAGAAAATATATTATATTTGACGAAACAAAAATTTTAGGAAAAATTTCTTACAATCACAATCTAGATTTTTTTTGAAAGGATTTTTTAGAATCTAATATAAAATACATATAGAATATGGGAAAAATATTTCAGAATGCTTTTTTCGAGTCTGATGCTTTTTTCTATAGAAAAAATATATTATAATCTGAGAACGCCCGAGTCTGATTCTTTTTTCTATACGAAATACGTCTCAGAGTCTAAAATTCCTTTTATAGAAAATGTGCCTAAGAATCTAAGAATTGTTATAAAGAAAAAAAAAATCTGAATATTGTTATAGTAAACAGCTTAGAATCTAATGTTTTCTATAGGAAAAATTTCTTAAAATCCCAGATTTCTTCTACAGAAAAAGTGCCTCAAAATTTAAGGCATTTTCTATAAAAAAAATGTCTCGGAATCCACAGATAAATGTCCTAGAACGTGATACTTATTCTATCTTAGATTCTGAATCTTTGTATTAAGAAATTGTTTTTGAATATGGGTTTCAGATTCTAAGAAATCTAAAACTTTTTCAGACTTTAATTTTAGGATCGGAGTTTTTTTTTTTGTAGCCAAAACGTTTTTAAACTAATGAATGGGACACCCCATTTTTCGAACATCCACACAAATGCAACAATGAAATGTTGAATTTAAAGTTAAAAAGCGTAACGCTGTTTTCGGTTTTTATTTTCTGTGGCCATGTTGTATAAAGAATTTGGGTAAATGCATTTATGATAGCAAACATGCAAACAAAACAAGTAAAAAGTAACTAAATTTGACTTGGCCGAATCCATGAATACCCTACACAGTGCCCAAAATATATTGGATGAAAACTAAAAAAATAAAAAATTGTAAAAATTTCGGTTAGAACAATTTTTTTTTTTGAGTAAAAAAAAGGTTTTAAGTATTTTTTGAAAAACACAGTGTACTTTTTTTTGAGCCATTCGTTTTTATTTTGAGTAACAAAATTTTTTTTAAATATATTTGTGTTCCAAAGTGAGTTTTAAACACGTGATTTCGCTGAAGTGAAAACTTAAAACAAATATTCCACAGTCCCTAGCAAAACTTTAATTTCCAAATAAGGTATAAAATATGGTATATGATAGCTTATTTTATACCTTGCTGCATTGATGATTTTAACATGGGATGAGACTCAAAGTAATGCATACGAGTAAGGTATAAAATATACTGTCGCGGGCCAGGTTTTTATATAGGAAAAATCTGAGAATTTTCTACATTGAAATTTGACAATTCTCTGGGTAAAAAGAAAAGAGGAAATGATATCATTAGTGAGAAATTTTTCTAGAATTTTCAAGAATCTCAAAAGTTTTCTTTAGCAAAACTGTTTTTAAATCTTTTTTACAGAAAAAAGTGAAATTAAACGCCACCTCAGTTGGACTATATAAGATAACAATTAACAAAAAAGAAAACAAGAATTACTATTTTCATTTTCTTAAAACCAAAAATTTTAATAACTTGGGTTTTCAACTTGGATATTAATTCACCTTATGGTGAATAAAAATGTTTTTCACCAGCTGGTGAATAAAAAGTAACAATTATTTTTTAACAAAAAAAATTTTTTTTTTTATGAATTTTTTTTTGTCATCAATTTTTTTTTATCTTTTTTTAAACTTTTTTTTCATAATTTTTTTTTCATTAATTTTTTTTTCATCAAACTTTTTTTTCATAAAATTTTTTTTTTCATAATTTTTTTTTTTTAATCAAACTTTTTTTGTCATCATTGTTTTTTATCAATTTTTGTTTTTTTTTTCATCAAATTTTTTTTTTTATAAATTTTTTTTTTTTTATCAAATTTTTTTTTTATCAATTTTTTTTTTGTTAATTTTTTTTTTCATCAAATGTTTCTTTTCATCAAATTTTTTTTTCATAAATTTTTTTATCATATTTTTTTTTCATCAAATTTTTTTTATCAAAGTTTTTATTATAAATTTTTTTTTTTTCATAAATTTTTTTTTACATAAAAAAATTTTCTTTTCATCAAAAAAATGCATCAAAAACTATTTTTCATCAAAATTTTTTTTTCACCAAAAATTTAGGGATCATTATATTTTTTTAACATAATTTTGTTTTTCGTGAAAAAAAATCATTTTTTTTACCAAAACTACTTTTTCACCAAGTCTAAGCTTTTCGCATAAAAAATTTCCATTTGTTTATCAAATGTACATAAAACAAGTGAGAGTATTATATTCTTTGGTGCCGAAACTTTTATACTCTCCAAAATGTAAAAACACTTTTTTGCACTTATTTTTGCACTCACTTACGAAATGTGCAGCTCATTTGGTTTTTTAATGGGGACCTCGACTGATATCACTGCGGAACACAAAAAAATAAACAAGAGTTACGACCATCATTTCTATATATTTCGGGCATGCTGATTCGAATGGCGTACTCCGTTTTTCGATGTATGGTACAGTTTTCTTGCAAAATGTCGTTAAAGATTTGCTGATTTCGAGCCAGTTTTTCAACCAAAAAATTGGCAAAGTTAATGATTTTTAAATTGTATGACATGGAAAACAAAGATATGACTTGTAGCAATATTTCTTATACAAATTTGGTTTAAGGCTTTTCATCTTAAGCCCTTGAATTCTCGAATTTCTTCATTTTTGAGATTTTCGCGAAATTAACCGCCAAGTTGGTCTTTGATAAAAAACTTGCTTTTAGTGAATCAAAAAGGCATCCCTAACAATACGAATAGTGGACAAAAAACAGCTATGTTATATGGACCATCATGATGAAAATCGCGAAAAACCGTTTTTTTGTATATGCCAGCATCACTTTACGAGATGATTTAAGACTCCATCTCTTAGTATATAATGTGGGAACCTTAAACAATTAACTGATCAAAAATTTGGCCAAAAAAGTTTTCATTTGCAAAAGTTATCTTAGCAAAAACTATTATTTCAGTGTTAACCCTACAATAATAATAGTTTTTGTTAAGATAACTTTTGCAAATGAAAACTTTTTTGGACAAATTTTTGGTCAGTTAATTGTTTAAGGTTCCCACATTATATATTAAAAGATGGAACCTTAAATCATCTCGTAAAGTGATGCTGCCATATTCCAAAAAACGGATTTTCGCGATTTTCATCATGATGGTCCAAGTAACATAGCTGTTTTTTGTCCACTATTTGTATTGTTAGGGATGACTTTTTGATTCACTAAAAGCTAGTTTTTTATCAAAGACCAATTTGGCTGTTAATTTCGCGAAAACTTTAAAAAATGAAGAAATTCGCGAATTCAAGGTCTTAAGATAAAAAGCTTTAAACCAAATTTGCATAAGAAATATTTCTACAAGTCATATCTTTGTTTTCCATGTCATACAATTTAAAAATCATTAACTTTGCAAATTTTTTTGTTGAAAAACTGGCTCGAAATCAGCAAATCTTTAACGACATTTTGCAAGAAAACTGTACCATACATCGAAAAACGGAATACGCCATTCGAATCAGCATGTCTCAAACATATAGAAACGTTGGTCACACCTCTTGTTTTCTAAAATAGTGGTCAGTTTTGTCACGCTGTGTATTTCAATTCGATTTGCTTGGAATAGCAAAGTTATATAACATTATTTTTTCTAAAAAAACTTTGGACCAATTTTTTTTATTTTTGGATTTTTTCAGTTTTTATATAATTTTTTATAGAAGATGTGTAATTTATTGTTATTTTTTTACGCAAATATGATAATAGGGAATTGTTTTAAAACATTGCATGCTTGGTTTGCAAAAAAATTGCGCGGAAAGCTAAATTCACAAAACGCGAAAAATAGAAATGAAAAGTTATAAAGCTTTATATAAATTATAAATATCATCTGTCCTTATGATTTGACTAACACTATTTTCAAATTCGGCAATTAATACACTGAAAAAAATTACTCTGAAATTTTAACCGTCAAATATTTCAGCGGGGTTCAAGAAAATGGGTATAAAACCGATATGGAAATTAAAGAAGACAAAAACACCTTTAGTTTTCTGTGCATAGTTTTTTTAAGAACTTGGGCAATTTTTTTTTATTCTAACTTAAAATTTTTGTTTTTTTCAGTCTAGATTTTTTTTTAAATATTTGGACCGATTTTATTTTTTTTGTAGTTTAACTTTTGGATTTGAAGCTGAACTAAAGAAAAATTATAATGGTATGCCTTTGATGAACGCTAATGTTGCAAAATTGCGGAAATAAAAAATCGCCATTTTATAATTTTTTTTTGAATTTTTGTTTTTTTTTTGTTTTCGTTAAATTCGGAGTCACATATAAAAAGAGAACATATAATGACCTCGACCTAGAAAAAATAAACCTACTCAAAATATTTTTGTTTAAATTTTAAAAGCTTTTCTGTATTAAAATGCCTCAGAACCGCCGAATTTTTCTATTGGGATAACGTCTCAGAATCATAAACTTTCTCTTTAAGAAAATGACTATGAAAAATTTCCAAATCAGAAAACTCTTTGTGAATAAACATATCTTTTTATGTTGGATTTTTTTAAAGAATGTCATTTAGCAAAAACTTTCGTGACTTAGATAATTTTTCAAGTGATTATGATGAGTTCAAGCAGTATTTACTTTAGGAATTCGACACATTCTTATTATATGTTACAAATGTTTGCTGTAACTTTTCATACTTCGTCCGTATATGTTTTGTGGTGTAGGATGTTAAAACATCTTTTTTATATGCAATTTTAATATGAAGACAACCACAACAAAAAAAAACTTTTTTTACAAACTTTGTAAAATTTACAAAAAAAAAATACAACTAAAGGCAGAAATTTGTTGAAAAATTTTAACACACTCACCACCAAAAACTGGAAAAAAGTTTTACATATGGTATAAAAGGTTTTGGTATTTAAAATAATGTAGCATAAACTCGCAGTTATGAGTGCTTAACAGTGGTATATCACTGACAAAAAATCAAGTGATTTCAATTTTAAAAAATTCGTTTTTATTCGCATACTATAAATTAAGCAAAACCAAACTTTTTTGACTTTTGCCACTGTTTTTTGCATTCAATATTAAATGTTAAGCCATATGTGACGTGTTTTTTTTTATTATTGTTCCTCTTAACCCTGAAGATGATATCCAGTAGATGGCGAAAAGTTGTAAAATATTTTTTAATTAATAATAATAAAAAAATAAAGTAAACTGTCATTGAAAGTTTCGTATATTTTGAACGCTTTTATTTTTAAACCTTCAGATCCGTTTAGAAACAATAACCCGTGAAAAAATCGATTTTATCTTATTTGATCTAAAAACATATGATTGCATCTAGTTGTATATAATTGTGTCTGAATAGATATAATTTTTTGTCAAATTTGCGCTAATGTTGACAAAAACTCAGATATAATAGCATCTCGATTTTGTCATTTTAGATACAATTATATGCAATGAGATACTATCGTATATGATAGTGACACAGATCTGATTAGATCTAATCCATTTTTAAGTGAAAAGAGTTTTATTAATAGGCTTAACCTCCTCTCTCCTTACGGTTTTTTTTTTCTTCTCAAATTAAATTTTTTAGTTCCACTGTAACTCATAAAAAAATTGTCTTTTGTTTTTTTTTGGTTCTAAAAAACTTTTTCGACAATATTTTTGTCTGTTGTGGTTAAAGCATATTAATTACGTCTACATGGAGCAGGTTAACACATTTTTTGTTATAAATGGAGGCACTAAATTCACAATAGATTTAAATGTTTATTTTGTTTAACATATTAAAATTAAACAAGACAAAATGTTAAATTAAACTTGGTCGAATCCACACAAAAAAAAAAAAATGTCAAATTACTAGAAAAAGTCTCGAAACTCCACTTTACCAATATGTGACAGTAATTTTCGATCGAAATTTAAATTTTTTTATAATTTTACAGTTGTTCTTGTAATTTTACAAATTTCCGAAATTTTTAACAAAAAAATGAATAGTAAATTGAAGAGAATTTTCTGTACGTTTTATTTCGCCAAAAAAGTTGTAAATTAACATTTTTATTGGCAAAAATCTTGTAAAATTACAAAAAAGTTCATAATTTTTACTAGCACCCAGCAAAACTTTGGTAATGGGTAGTGATTATATAACACATTACCAGGTAATGTATATACCTTATTTGTAGCATTATTTAAGGATGTCTTACCAAACATTTGTTCCACAACGTATTATTTTAAAGTAAAAAATAATGCATTACTAATAATTTGCTACGTAATGCATGATTATTGGAAAAAATGTATTTCATATTTATTATTTCTAAACATTAAATCATGGATGACTTATATTTGGTTACATTATGTATTATTTGAAAGTTTGAAATAATGTATTATTTATAATTGGATGCATAATGCATTACAATAACATAAAAAATAATTATTTTATAAAAAAATGCATAAGTTTAAACTACAGGCTCACGACATGAAATTTCTAACGACACACACTCACGAGCATATTTTATCGACTTACACTCACTTACAATCACGTGAGTAAATTTAATACAAAATTACTTTTTCACTACTCGTAACACCTTATATATTATCTTCTGGTATGCTATATTATTTCCTTTCTCGTAACCTATAAAATATCACATATTTTACATCTTACTCGTATTCTTTGTTATAAATTTATGACTTATTTTATACCTTACTGGTATTCTTTGTGATAATGTAGATGCATTACTTTGAGTCTCATCGCCTGTTAAAATCATCAATGCTGCAATGTATAAAATAAGAGATACTATACCTTATTTTATACCTTATTTGGTAATCTAAGTTTTGCTGGGCAATTCTCGTTGAATAGAAGGCAACAAAAAATGTAGTCAAAAAAATTGTAAATTTACATATTTAAATAGGATGTAGAAAAAAAAAGTTTCAAACTTTTTATGTAATTTTACAAGTTTTTTTTAACATGATAATGTTTTTAGGCTGGTGTCTAATTTTAAAAAAGTTGCAGGACGCCACCTCAGTTTGACTATATAAGCTAACGATTAACAAAAAAGAAAATTGGAATTACTGTTTTCATTTTCTTAAAACCAAAAATTTTTGTAACTTGGGTTTATAACTTGGATAATAATTCACCTCGTGGGGAATAAAACAAATATTCACCAGCTGGTGAATAAAACGTAACATAATTATTTTGCATCTTTTTTATACCCTCCAACCACAGTATGGGGGTATACTCACTTTGTCATTCCGTGTGTAACGCATCGAAATATCGGTCGGGGACCCCATAAAGTATATATATTATTGATCAGTGATCGATTCTAAGACATTTTAGCGATGTCCGTCCGTCCGTCCGTCCGTCCGTCTGTCTGTCCGTCCGTCCGTCCGTCCGTCCGTCTGTAGTTAACACGATGCAGTCCAAAATAAAATAGCTAGACCCTTCAAGTTTGGCACAAATATGTCTTATGTTCCTAGGCAGGTTAAGTTCGGAAATTGGCCAAATCGGACCAGGGGGAAAAAAGTTCCTCCTTAAAGAACTAAACCAACCTCTAAAAAAATACACTTTTTTACATGTTTTTTTTGTATTTTTGTTAATTAAACGAAACATTTGGTATATTTATCGCGATGGGAAGGTGCTCTCCACGTCCCCCACTGACCCTATCAACCCCCCCCCCCCCCCCCCCCCCACAAAAAAAAAAAGAAACGCCCCTGACAAATTTTTGTTTTTAATTTTTTTTACATTTTGGAGGGTATAATAGATTCGGCACAGCCGAATTTAACACTCTCACTTGTTTTTTTTGTTTTTCATCAATATTTTTTTTTTCATCAATATTTTTTTTCCTCAATTTTTTTTTTCATCAATATTTTTTTTTTGTCAATATTTTTTTTTTCATCAATATTTTTTTTTTCATCAATATTTTTTTTTCTCAATATTATTTTTTATCAATATTTTTTTTTTTTCATCAATATTTTTTGTTTTTTCAATCAATATTTTTTTTTCATCAATATTTTTTTTTTCATCAATATTTTTTTTCCTCAATATTTTGTTTTTTTCATTAATATTTTTTTTTTTCATTAACATTTTTTTTTTCATCAATATTTTTTTTTTTCATCATATTTTTTTCATCAATGTTTTTTTTCCTCAATATTTTTTTTTTCATCAATATTTTATTTTTCATCAATTTTTTTTTTTTTCAATATTTTTTTTTTTCATCAATATTTTTTTTTCATCAATTTTTTTTTTTTTTTTCAATATTTTTTTTTTCATCAATATTTTTTTGTCAACATTTTTTTTTTTTATCAATATTTTTTTCATTAATATTTTTTTTTATCAATATTTTTTTTCATCAATATTTTTTTGGCAAAAGTGCACTTTACGGAACACAACAATTTTTTGGGGGAAAATACGAAATTAAAATTTAAGGGGCTGGGCCCCGAACCCACCTGGAGCCAAAAGAGCCTTCAGGTTTGTGTGGATAATTAAATTAAAGGTAATTAAAAAAGAAAAATAAATACAAAGAGGGCTAGGTCCCAGGGGCCTTCTAAGTCCGTAAAACTGTCCTGATGGGATTTTTTTAAAAAAATATAAAATTTTTCTAAATTATTAAAAAGATCTTATAGCCGGCGTTTCGGCCGGGCACAGGGACTACAAAACCCCTAAATTAATTTAGTGGCATCGCAAAATAAAGTTTGTTTTGTGTTTCAAGCCTTTTACCCGGTTAATTACTAAATGTCTAAACTTTTGAACAGAAAGATAATAAAATGGGGGTACAATATCGTTAAAATACATACAAAAAATACATATTTGCAATCGTTAGCAAATTACCTTTCATTTGAATACCCATACATACATATAAGTGGGTGGGGCTATTGTTTTGCTCCAGGGGGTCTTCCGAGGCCCAGTCCAAAATATTCGTGTCCCGTAAAGTGCACCTTAGCCAATTTTTTTTCATCAAATATTTTTTATCAATAATCAACGGAAACAGCTCTTCATGAGCTCGTTGGTACCATCGAGAGATCGCTTTCGGTAAAGGAGTACACTATGGTGGCCTTTCTTGATATTGAGGGGGCTTTTAATAATGTCATCCCAGAATCGATAATATTGGCATTGTCTGGTCTGGGAGTAAAGCGTGAAGTCGTTTTAATGGTGGAAAGCCTACTTGCCAGTAGACGTATAACGTCTGAATTGGGAGCGTCCGTCATATCTCGATTTGTCAATAGGGGCACACCACAAGGAGGTGTTCTTTCGCCGCTTCTTTGGAACCTGGCACTGAATTCAATGCTACTATCTCTAGAAGCACGTGGTTGTCATGTTGTCGCATATGCTGACGATGTCGCGATAGCGGTAAAGGGGAAGCATCTGCCAACATTGCGGGACATTCTTCAGGGTTCTCTGAAAGATCTGTCTAAATGGGCGAGAGACTGTGGTCTAGGAGTTAATCCTAGTAAAACAGAGCTTGTTTTATTTACAAGGAAAAATAAGATTCCTGCTTTTGATCCTATTTCTCTGGACGGTACTGAAATCACCTTCTCAGATGGAGCCAAGTATCTTGTAGTATTTCTAGATAGGAAGCTAAATTTCAGGCGTAATATTGAGGAACGGGTGAGAAAAGCAACGATTGCTTTGTATTCCTGTAAAAGGGCCATTGGAAAACGATGGGGTTTTAGCCCTCAAGTCGTTCATTGGATCTATACAGCAGTGGTGCGTCCAATTTTGCTGTATGGAATCATTGTCTGGTGGCCTGCTTTAGAAACAAAAGCGAACTGTGTCTTTATCACGAAGGTACAGAGAATGGCGTCAATGTGCATCACTGGTGCTCTTCGTACTACACCTACGGCTGCATTAGAAATCCTCCTTCACCTGATACCCTTGGACATATTGGGTAGGCAGTATGCAGCTGCGTCGGCAATTCGACTTAATAGCACGCTGCAATGGAGGAGCAGCGATTGTGGCCATAGCGCGATCTTGAAAAAGATAACAATACCACAAAATGTGGATTGTGCTCCCTCTTTGAGCCTCTTTGAGCGCCACTTTACCACTATGATACCATCCAGGGAGTCTTGGATGGGGGATACTCCGGGAAGTGGAGCTACCATAAATTTTTACACAGATGGATCGAGGCTGCACGAACAAGTGGGCTTTGGGGTCTATTCGGAAGAGCTTGGATTGAGCCTGGCTCGTAGATTGCCAGATCATTGCAGTGTCTACCAGGCAGAGATGCTGGCAATAAAGGAAGTGGCTGACTGGTTGAGCTGCAATGTCTTGTCTACAACCGCAGTCAACATCTATACTAACAGTCAAGCCGCGGTCAAGTCCCTGGATTCAATGTTTCTGAAAACAAGATCTGCCCTTAACTGCCGCACGTCTTTAAATGAGATGGCCAAGCAGTTTAACATACGACTCATATGGGTCCCAGGGCACAGAGACATTCCAGGGAATTGCAAAGCCGATGAGCTTGCAAGACTAGGAACTACCTTACAGGTTCCAACAGAATTGGAATGTGTTGGTATGCCTCTAGAAACTTGCAAGCAAAACCTACGGCTTTGTTCTGCGACGGAGACTAATCAAAGATGGGCAAATGGATGGACGTGTGAGACAACACGACTGATTTGGCCTTCTCTTAATCAGGGGCGCACAAGTGAGCTGATATCGCTTCCAAGAGGAGAGATTTCAACGGTGGTTTCTATAATTACCGGACACTGTCTTATAGGGAAGCACGCAGAGCGGTTAAATGTGCCGTCGAATGACTTTTGCCGAAGTTGCATGGATGAAGAGGAGTTGGAAACTATCGAACACTTTATTTGCCATTGCCCGGCACTTTCTGGTCAGCGACTTGCTTCACTGGGATCTAGGGAGCTGTACGATCTTTCAGATTTATCGGATGTCAAAATTCAACATCTAAGGAGTTTCATAAGAAGCTCAAACTGGTTTAACGACATGGACTAGTAGGGAAACCTATTACGATCCCGTGGTATCACAATGGACCTCAGAGTCTACGTGTGTTGACGTAAAACGTCAGCAGCCACTTACAACCTAACCTAACCTAACCTATCAATAATCTTTTTTTATTAAAACCTTTTCTTCATAAAAAAAAAAATTTTATCGACAAACACATACAAACAGATTGATGGATATCACTAAAACCTTTACGGATCAATAATATACAATCATAATGGGGTCCTCGAACGATATTCCGATGTGTTTTGCATGTAATGACAAATTAATTTCGCGTTATTTTTTTTAGAAAAATTTTGCTTTAAGATCACCTGTTTATAGAGCAAAACATTATCATGATTCAATGGTTTGGGCAAGAGTACAAACTTCGCAGACATTTTTTGAGTGCATTCCATGCCATTTGGCGTTCCATGCCAAATCGCACACTTTTAGACCCAACCTCTATCGATTTTTGGATATGATGTGGTACGCATTAAATGCAACTCGCACGCCAATTTTCAGCCTTTTATTCTAAGTTGATGTTGAGAAATCAATTATTCAAAATGGCAATTTTTTCAAAAAAATTAAGAAATGTAAATATTCAATTGATTTTGACCAGTAAAAAATATCGATATCTTAAAAAAAGTTGAACATCATTTTGTTGGTATTAAAATGTAGTTTAAAAAAAAAAAAACATGAAAAAATTATTTTGCAGTAACTATCATTTATTTTTTAACGTTTAAAAATTAAAATCGACTTTTTGAAATCAGAAACCTTCGATTTTTTTTTAAACTCTAAAAATTCTAATCTAAATTACGCAAGGAGCGTAATTTTTTGAGATGTGATCAGATGTCGTTATATTTTTTCAAATTTTGAAAATTGTACCCTTTTTTTTGCTATGATTTATTTGATATGGTCTCCAAAAAAATTAGGTTGTTACACTCAAAAAAATAAAACTGTAAAGTTAACAAATTTTTTTTTGTTAACTCGAGTTTACTGGCTTTTTAGCAAATTTTTAGTTAAAATCAGCGTTTTAACTACTTTTTATACCCTCCAACCACAGTATGGGGTATACTCACTTTGTCATTCCATGTGTAACGCATCGAAATATCGGTCCCCATAAAGTATATATATTATTGATCAGTGATCGATTCTAAGACATTCTAGCGATGTCCGTCGGTCCGTCCGTCTGTCCGTCTGTAGAGGACACGATACAGTCCAAAATAAAAGAGCTAGGCTTTCGAAGTTTGGCACGAATATGTCTTATATTCCTAGGCAGGTTAAGTTCGGAAATGGGCAAAATCGGACCAAGGGGGAAAAAGTTCCCCCTTGGATAACTGAACCAACCTCTGAAAAAATACACTTTTTTACATGTTTTTTTGAATTTTTGTTAAATAAATGAAACATTTGTTATATTTATCGGGATGGGAAGGTGCTCTCAACGTCCCCCACTGACCCCTATCACCCCCTCCCCTCCTCCCACCCTAAAAAACAAACGCCCCTGACAATTTTTTTTTTTATTTTTTTTACATTTTGGAGGGTATAAAAGATTCGGCACAGCCGAATTTAACACTCTCACTTGTTTGAGTTAAGTTCAATTTACGGAAATACTAGTTTTGAACAAAATTTGAATTATTTTTTTTTGTTGAATTTTAAACTGAGTTTACGAATTTTTACTAATTAATTTGTTGATTTCTTGTAACATATTTTTTAAGTGAAAATTTTTTTTATATATTTCTTGTGTAGCCTCCTATGCAAATCTCATAATTTCTACTTAAGCTGCTGTGAAAAAAAAGAAAAAATATGTGAAGTGTTAGTGTTTAAAACCAATATTTAACAAACTTACAATTTTTTTTTGTTAATATGTACATACACTGAAAAAAAAAATTTACCATTTTTAAAGCATGTTGAACTTAATTTAAAAAAAGAAGGGTATGCGAGGGCTCCAAAGATATTAATTCTTCCTCCAAGTATATTTTTTCCTAAAACATAGTAATGCATTTACTTAAATATATCTTAAAAGTAAGTAAAATTGTACTTATTATAAGTTCAATTGTTTTTATCCAGAGGAAAAATATTTTTTTAAAATAAGTAAAAACTTCCTTAAACTTACGGGTTCTGTGGACCCTATGGAGTCCCAATGTGAGGACCCTACGGGCCCCCAATATATGGGGTCCGCCCATGAGTATGTGCGTACACTATTATAGTGTCACTATTGATTTTGATCCAAAATTTTGGTCAGAATCGCCCTATCTAGCTTAGTTTTCGAGATCTGGGAATGGGGTCTTGAGAAATTTGATCATGAAATAACTCGAAAACTATAACTCGGAGAGCTTTCGGGTCTTCGGCGGTCATATTCTACAAGTTAAGGACTACAAAAATGCCTTTAGATTTTTTTTCGTATCTGCAGTATTTGCAGAGTTATAGGCATTTGAAAATTCCGCGAAAATCGAAATTTGGATTTAAAGTTAGGGTCTCATGGGGTCTTTAGATGGGGCCCCCATATGGGGTCCCCAAAATACCTCAAGTATTTTTTTCTTAAGTTAAGTCAATTCTTTCTTAAACTGATGAAGATATGAATTCAAATAAAGTCAATGAAATCAATAAAATAAAGGTTACTTTTTTCTTAACTTAAAAAAAATTGATTAAATTAAAGAAAATGCGTTTTGGAATTAAAGATTAATACTTATTTGATTCAATGTCTTGAAAATGTCTATACTATTTTTAAGTAAGTTACGTACTTATTTATTTTTTTTGCACACAATTTAAATTTTTTTCTTTTAAGTAAAACAAAATTTTTTAATAAACCCTTTTTTTCTTAAATGCAATCAATTCGCCATTAATATAAAGAATATTTAACTTAATTTAAAAAAACAAATTAAGGAAAACTTTTGTGCTTTTTTAAGTATTTGCATGTACTATCTTCAAGTTTATTTTCTTTGTTTTAAGTAAAACCACCTTATATTAAGTTAAGTTGAAGTAAATTATAAAAAAAATTGTGTACTTAAATTAATAACAGTGTTTATTTAATTTCAGTATAGTTATTTTTTCAGTGTAAAAATGTTACAAAATTTTCAGCTGAATTTTTAGTTAAAGTAACGGGTTTTTTTGCTAGATTCATTCTACGAAACGTTAGCTAAACATTTTTAGTTAAATTAACTAGAAATTTAGTAGGTTCAAAATCAGGTGCTTTTTTAGTTAAATTTAACAAAATTTTTTGCTAACTTTACAGTTTTTTTTTTTTTTGAGTGTAGATATAAACCCAAACTCCACTCAGATGTATTTATAACGTAAAAATACGTCGCAAGAAATTTCTGTATAATCGGAAATGTCTAAGGTGTGCCGTATCATCCTTTAAGTTTAAAAACGAATTAAAAACGAATTCGTTAATTTTCTCAATATTTTCGATATTTTGAGTTAAGTTTGATGTTCAAATGGTTAATGATATATGAGTTGGAGTAAAATATCTCTCTAATAAGGTACTAAAAACTAAAATCGGTTGAAAATCAGCCAAGTTATTACAACTTCCCCAGGCATATTTTTAGCATTAATTTAAAACATGTTAGCAAAACACAATATGAAAAATACCTGTTATCTAATTACATTTTAATTTTAAGAATAAAAAAATGTTATTACAGTAGAACATTTCAATGAATTTCATAAATCGGATAGTATTCCTTAATCATGTCGTCTGTCACACGTTAGATGCCTGGGGAAGTTTTAATAACTTGGCTGAGTTTCAACCTATTTTTGTTTTCGTACCTTATTAGAGAGGCATTTTACTCCAAATCACAATTCCACTTGAATTCAAATTTAACTTTAAATACCAAAAAAAATTAAGAAAACAGAAAAAAAAAACATATTTTTTATTTAAATCCGTTTTTTAAAATTCAAGGCCGATGCGGCACGCCTTATCCATGTCCGACCAAGCTAAATTTTTGTGAGACATATTTTTACGCACAAATGAATATATCTAGGGTAAGTTGGGGTCAATATCTATTTTTTTGGAGCACCATTATGATAAAGCAGAGTCAAAAAAAGTGCAATTTTCAAAATTTTAAAAAAAGAAATAAAACGAATTGTGACCTCATCTCGGATTATGGCTTAAAAGTTGCGTTATTTAGAATACAATTTTAAGATTTAAAAAAAAAATCGGAGGTTTCGGACTTTTTCAAAATTTTTAAACGTTAAAAAATAAGTGATAATTACTTCGAATAATTTTTTCATATTTTTTTTTTTTAAAACAACATTTAAATACCAACAAATCGTTGTCAAACTTTTTTTACTGTTCAAAATTAATTGAAAATTTTAATTTTTAAATTTTTTTTTAAAAATTCGCCATTTTGAAAAGTTGATTACTTAACTTGGTATCAAACACTGAAAATTTGAGTACAAGTTGTTTTTAATATGTAATAAAACATATCCAAAAAAAATCAGTCGAAGGGGTCGGATCTAAAAGTGAGTGATTTGGCCTGGAATGCCCCATATGTATATGAAAGTTTGAAATCATCTTTATGAAATTTTCCTATATCTTTAAGATATAAATATATTTGATAAAGTTTGAATAAACATTTTTTTGAATTCTGTTTTATATATTGTTGGACTTTATATTTTATAACTGAAGTTTTTATTTATTTCGGTTTGAGTCCATATTAATTATTTCTGAGAAATAATTATTTTTGTTGTAAAATGAGAAAATCTGAAAAAAATTAATTGACAACACAGGCTAAGTGGAGATGTCGACAGCTTTCGGAAGAAGCCACCCTTCCTTTGTCAGCACTCTTCGATTGTCACTGTAGGTGTGTAAGATTAAGATCAGCTATTTAAACGTACATTAAGGTGAAAAAGCGGACGGGAATTATATCACATTTCATTACCCATATGTTACGTTTAGCACGAACTTAATGAATCTATTTTTAACTTTTTCCAACACAGTTGTAATTTCTTACACTGTAGTAGATTTTCTCAGAGTTGCAACCCTTAGTAGGACTTTTCAAGTCTTGAAAAATGTCCGTTAGGTTTGAATTTATATTTCGTATTTCTAATTCTTAGAAATATTACTAAATTGCATTGTACCTTATGAGTTGAGTTTGAATTCTGTTTTATATATTGTTGGACTTTATATTTTATAACTGAAGTTTTTATTTATTTCGGTTTGAGTCCATATTAATTATTTCTGAGAAATAATTATTTTTGTTGTACAATGAGAAAATCTGAAAAAAATTAATTGACAATACAGGCTAAGTGGAGATGTCGACAGCTTTCGGAAGAAAGCTTAGCCTGTGTTGTCAATTAATTTTTTTTCAGATTTTCTCATTGTACAACAAAAAGAATTATTTCTCAGAAATAATTAATATGGACTCAAACCGAAATAAATAAAAACTTCAGTTATAAACATTTTTTTTTAATAAACAAAAGTGAAACTTTTTTAAACTTTTTAAAAAAATAAATTGATAAATTTTTAGTAAATTTTTACTTGACAAAATTAAAAAGATACTTAAAACAAGTAAAAAAGTTAAATTCGGCCTTGCCGAATGTAGTGATACCCTCCACAATTTCAAAAAGATTATTGCAAACAACTTTATTTAAAAGGAAATTACTTTTAAAAAAAAAATTTCAAAAAAATTTCCGCGAAAAAAGTTTGGTAAAAAAAAATCCGCGATTTTTTTCTTTTTTTGTCAAAAAATATTTTCGTACTTGTTTAAATACCATTTGGTGTTCAATTATGGTAACATATGTCAACCAGAAGCCGAATTAAAGCATTTTGTATTTTTAGGTTATGTTGAATGTTCTGAAATTTTTGAGGTGTGCTTACATTTTCGTTCATAACTTTTGAACCGCTGAACCGATATCGCTCAAATGCAACACCAAACTTCTCGGGAAAACTTCCAATATATATGTTAAATTTCAGTCATCTCTGTGCAATATTTTGTCCGCGAGAGCATTTTCCACAGACAGACAGACAGACAGACAGACGGACAGACGGACAGACGGACAGACGGACAGACGGACAGACGGACAGACGGACATCGCTAGAATGTCTTAAAATCGATCGGGCATCATGAATATATATACTCTATGGGGTCCAAGACCGATATTTCGATGAGTTACAAACGGAATGACAAACTTATATATACCCTCTATCACTAAGTGGAGGGTATGAAAATCGAAAAATCTAAAATAAAGTTTTAATTGTAGCAATTAAAAATTTACTTAAAATTTTTATTAAGTATTTAATAATTTTCTATTAAAAGTTTACTTAATACTATTAAATCGATTACTGGTGCAAAATTGAGAAATTTTTTACTTAATAGTATTGCAAATTTTTCATTTTGCAATGAAGTAATATGAAGACTGACTACAGAAATGATCCTGTGAAGTATAGTCTTAGGGGCCCCCGTAGGCTAGTTGGTAGCATGCTAGCCTTTCAACGTGGGGGTCGTGGGTTCGATTCCCACTAGAACCCTTGGTTTTTTCGCTACAACGAGACGACGGTCATTGATACCAGTTCTCGGTTAGGTTGCATTTATTAAAAATGAGTTGTAAATAAATAGAGAGAATAAATAAAAATAATTGATCATGTGATGTGATCAAAACTATTATTATTATTATTATTATTATTATTATTATTATTATTATTATTATTATTATTATTATTATTATTATTATTATTATTATTATTATTATTATTATTATTATTATTATTATTATTATTATTATTATTATTATTATTATTATTATTATTATTATTATTATTATTATTATTATTATTATTATTATTATTATTATTATTATTATTATTATTATTATTATTATTATTATTATTATTATTATTATTATTATTATTATTATTATTATTATTATTATTATTATTATTATTATTATTATTATTATTATTATTATTATTATTATTATTATTATTATTATTATTATTATTATTATTATTATTATTATTATTATTATTATTATTATTATTATTATTATTATTATTATTATTATTATTATTATTATTATTATTATTATTATTATTATTATTATTATTATTATTATTATTATTATTATTATTATTATTATTATTATTATTATTATTATTATTATTATTATTATTATTATTATTATTATTATTATTATTATTATTATTATTATTATTATTATTATTATTATTATTATTATTATTATTATTATTATTATTATTATTATTATTATTATTATTATTATTATTATTATTATTATTATTATTATTATTATTATTATTATTATTATTATTATTATTATTATTATTATTATTATTATTATTATTATTATTATTATTATTATTATTATTATTATTATTATTATTATTATTATTATTATTATTATTATTATTATTATTATTATTATTATTATTATTATTATTATTATTATTATTATTATTATTATTATTATTATTATTATTATTATTATTATTATTATTATTATTATTATTATTATTATTATTATTATTATTATTATTATTATTATTATTATTATTATTATTATTATTATTATTATTATTATTATTATTATTATTATTATTATTATTATTATTATTATTATTATTATTATTATTATTATTATTATTATTATTATTATTATTATTATTATTATTATTATTATTATTATTATTATTATTATTATTATTATTATTATTATTATTATTATTATTATTATTATTATTATTATTATTATTATTATTATTATTATTATTATTATTATTATTATTATTATTATTATTATTATTATTATTATTATTATTATTATTATTATTATTATTATTATTATTATTATTATTATTATTATTATTATTATTATTATTATTATTATTATTATTATTATTATTATTATTATTATTATTATTATTATTATTATTATTATTATATTAGTATTGCAAATTTACTCCAAAAATTTTTTTTTTTCAGTGTAGTTTTAAAAAATACTACCATTATTATGTTGGTTTAAATTTTTTTGTTGCCGTGATATGAGCTTGGAATTGTTAAGGAATTGCACCTTCGATCGGCTTTAGTAATAAATTGATATTGATATTAATCCGTAGTTTTATTCAAACTAGTAACGATATTAACAGGTAATGGTATGGCAAATATCTTCGTAACCAACCTTGTGATATACTTATTTAACAATATGATCAAAGTTTAAATGTTGAAAGTCCCTATCTTGTAGTTATTTTTATTTTAACCTAATTTAATACTACTGACCTTTTGCACTTGCTAACACTATAAAAATAAAAGTTCTTTATGAATTTACAATTTACTGTTTGCATTACACACATTCATATGTAAACAGTACATGGGTATTAGGGTGGCAATAATTTACATTTTATTTTTAGTTTAAACACTTCTAACCCATGATTTTTTTTCTTAAAGAATTACATTAAGCGAAAAAAAAAATTGATATAAAATATTTTTATAAATTATTTTATTATATAAATGCCACCTTAATAACATATTTGTATACCAGTGTTTTTCATTCCAACACGTCTCGTTACTTCATTTATGTTGTTTGCAATTTTTTTTTTTTTATTACACATTTTTTTTTTGCTGTAATTTTAATTTTGTAACACCCTCGACATGATGTTTTATATATTTTTTCCCATTTTTTTTTTTTATTTTTATCTTCTATTCGCAATTTGTTGGTATTGCAATTGTATTCTGACAATTGTGGTAACTTTGGTTGTATAGCAAAGTTGCTATGTTCCGCACTGTTGTGCTGTTTAGTGTGTATGAGTGTTGTGTTTTGTTGCGTTTCAAATGTCGGAATGCTCACTGTGTAATGGTAAATATTCATTAGCAACCAACTGTGTACCACAAATCCACTTGAATGTTGAGTAAAGAAAAATATATAAAATCAACTGAAAATATAACTAACAGCAATACGATATATTATATAATTTCATATAAAGTTTTTTTTTTTTATTTTTCATTAAATTACATGGAAAAACAATCAAAACAGAGAAAAAACTTGTTTACATTCAACAAAAATTATATATACATTAGGATGGCACGCATAATGACTTT
Source organism: Pegoplata infirma (assembly GCA_963921195.1). NCBI lineage: Eukaryota > Metazoa > Arthropoda > Insecta > Diptera > Anthomyiidae > Pegoplata > Pegoplata infirma. The sequence continues at coordinate 234,005,217 of OY992536.1, read as the reverse complement.
TTTCGAAATTCATCGATTGCCGGGCAATTTATAATTCGTTTTGGTCTAAACACCCAATGTTTAAATTTTTAGCTATATCGGACAAAATTAACCAGCGCCTTGGGGGGTTAAAGTTTTGCCCAAAAAATGTCTGTACTCTTGTCAAAAACATTAAATCATGATAATGTTTTGCGGAAGTTTTGGGTGTACTTGCCAAAGCAAATTTTTTTTAGCAAAAATAATGTTATATTACTTTGCTATTCCATGCAAAACGAATTGAAATATCAGTCGAGGACCCCATTAAAAAACCAAAAGAGCTGTACACTTCGTAAGTGAGTGCAAAAATAAGTCCCAATTTAGACAGGACAATTTTAATTGCGGCAATTTTTGTGTTTCTCTTTTGAACTTGCCGTTTATATTCACACACTACTGACAATTCTGTTCGGCAATTCCAAAAATAAATGTGAAAATACTCTACAGATTGAGAGTTGCGAATAAAAAAACTAAACGAATTGCCAGTACGAGCAAGTTTTTTCCCATTTCCATTCCTCTCACCTCTCTTTCCTATAAACTAAGAATTGCGGCAATTAAAATTGCCCTGCCTAAATTGGGACTAATTGTAAGTGCAAAAAAGTGTTTTTACATTTTGGAGAGTATAAAATATTCGGCATCAAAGACTATACCACTATTACTTGTTTTATGTACATTTGATAAACAAATGGAAAATTTTTTTGCTAAATGCTAAGACTTGGTGAAAAAGTAGTTTAGAAAACAAAAAATTGATGAAAAAATTTAATAAAAAAAAATAATTTATGAAAAAAAAAATTGATGAAAAAAAAAATTTTGACGAAAAAAAGTTTGATGAAAAAAAAAAAAATTGATGAAAAAAAAATGACTGAAAAAAAATTGATGAAAAAAAAAATTTACTGAAAAAAAAAATTGATGAAAAAAAACAAAAAAAAATTGGTGAAAAATAAAAAGTTTGATGAAAAAAAATTTATGAAAAAAAATTTGATGAAAAAAAAATTGATGAAAAAAAAAAAAAAATTGATGAAAACAAAAGTTTGATGAAAAAAAAAAATTGATGAAATAAAAAATTGACTGAAAAGAAAAATTTGATGAAAAATAAAAAGTTTGATGAAAAAAAAATTTTTATGATGAAAAACAAGTAAGAGTGTTAAATTCGGCAATGCCGAATCTTTTATACCCTCCAAAATGTAAAAAAAAATTAAAAAAAAAATTGTCGGGGACGTTTGTTTTTTTTTGGGGGGGCGGGTGAAGGGGGTCAGTGGGGGACGTTGATAGCACCTTTCTATCCCGATAAATATACTAAATGTTTCATTTATTTAACAAAAATACAAAAAAAACATGTAAAAAGTGTATTTTTTTAGAGGTTGGTTCAGTTCTTCAAGGACGAACTTTTTTCCCCCTGGGCCGATTTTGCCCATTTACGAACTTAACCTGCCTAGGAACATAAGACATATTCGCGCCAAATTGCAGGAGGCTAGCTCTTTTATTGTGGACTGCATCGTGCCATCTACAGGCGGACGGACGGATATTCACAGAATGTCTTAGAATCGATCATGGATCAATAATATATATAATTTATAGAGTCCCCGAACGATATTTCGATGCGTTACAAACGGAATGACAAAGTGAGTATACCCCCATACTGTGGTTGGAAGGTATACAAATTTTTATGAAAAAAAATTGATAAAAAAAAAAATTGATGAAAAAAAAAAATTTTTGTTGAAAAATAATCATATTACTTTTTATTCACCAGCTGGTGAAAAGCGGGTTTACTCACTACGAGGTGAATAAAATTTTTGGTTTTAAGAAAATGAAAATTGTAATTCTTGTTTTCTTTTTCGCTAATTGTTAGCTTGTCAAACTGAGGTGGCGTCATGCAACTTTTTTAAAATTAGACACCAGCCTAAAACATTATCATGTTAAAATGTTTTTCCCATCAAAACTTAAATTTTTTTTAGTTTATTTTTACTTCATTACCTTATTAATGACTAAAAATTTTATTTTGGTGGGATAAACCCTTCCCCTTCAAAATTGAATTCGAAAAAAAAACTTAGGGCCGTTGGAGTCCTACTCTAAAGATTAAATTTTTTTTTTTAGTTTTGACTTGAAAGGATTTTAGCTCATATGTTTCTTTTAATGCTATATATGCACAACAAAATATAATTCTTCTCTGTGAATTCTTTATCGTGCACTAAGAAAATTATCTCATTAACTGTTTGTATGTTATTTTAAAAAGTAATCAGTAAAGTTATTTTAAAAGAAAAATCATTAATTTTATTAAGGACTTCTTATTTTCTACTGTTTCTGTAGTTAAAAAAAAAATAATTTACTGTATTTAAAACGAATTTTCTGTTACATTTAATTTCGGCAGTAAAAAATTTCTTCTATAGTTTTACTGTTTTTCAATACAAAATAACTGAATATTCACTAGTTTTTTAATGTTGTGGTTAGTCATTAAATTAACATTTAAAATTGACTGTAATATGTTTTTATTTTAAATGAAAAAACAGTGGAATGGTTTTTAAATAAAATTTCATTTGTTTTAAGTGAATATTCACTGGAATTTACCTACATAATTTTTTGAGTGTGTGCTAAAGAACAGTACAAATTCACTTTCCCGGCTAAAAATAATGTATACAATCATGTTCGATCATATATGATAATTTATGTTAAGGGTGGGCCAATATATGATCGCATATTATCATATGTTTTACCATATATGGTCATATATTGAATAAGCACCAATTTTAATATATGTTCATTAGACCGACTCACCTTATATGGGCAAAAAAAAGTTCAAGTTGTACCCCCCTCAAAATTAACTTTGACATGTTTTATGAAGATTCCCAAAATATTTGGGCTCTAGCGATAATCTCCCGTGAGCTAAACCGTGTCAAAAAAGGGTCCAAAAATGGTATTTTTCATGAATATAAAATCCAGCAAATTTTTTTTTGTCCAATGAATGACCAAATATAATAGATATTTAGGAATTCTTTCATTCTGCATTAAAACATTTTAAAAATCCAACCACAGACTCGAGATAACGAGATGTTTACGTCAGTTTTTTGATGCTTTTCAATTCGATTTTAATGAGAACTTAAATAACTTTGGTATTTTTTGTCCGATTTTCACTTATAATACATCGTTAGAAAGGTGTTGACCACCGCTTGGGATTTTAGTCAAAAATTAACCCTTAACTGCACTGCCTAACTTTTTTATAACATTTACTTCGACATCATTTAAAACCGTTTTATAACCACAAAAAGCATATCTTTGTGCAGGAAACACGTTTAATTAATATATTTGGCCGCAATTAATTTAATTTTTTAATGATGTCGAAGTAAATATTATAAAAAAGTAAGACAGTACAGTTAAGGGTTAATTTTTGACTAAAATCCCAAGCGGTGGTCAACACCTTTCTAACGATGTATTAGAAGTGAAAATCGGACAAAAAATAACAAAGTTATTTAAGTTTTCAGTAAAATCGAATTGAAAAGCATCAAAAAACTGACATAAACATCTCTTTATCTCGAGTCTGTGTTTAGATTTTTAAAATGTTTTAATGCAGAATCAAAGAATTCCTAAATATCTATTATATTTGGTCATTCATTGGACAAAAAAAAATTTGCTGGATTTTATATTCATGAAAAATACCATTTTTGGACCCTTTTTTGACGCGGTTTAGCTCACGGGAGATTATCGCTAGAGCCCAAATATTTTGGGAATCTTCATAAAACATGTCAAAGTTAATTTTGAGGGGGGTACATCATCAACTTTTTTTTTTTAATTCACTCTAATGTTCATATCTGATCATATATGTTTTCGACTTAATGATGTATGGTCAGATGTATTCATATATGCTCATATACAATTCATTTTTAGCCGGGTTTTTACCCTTTTTTCACATTTTATGTATGAGTATTTTTACAAAAAATGACTTCTTGAATTTCGTCGATTGTTGGGGAAATTATGGTTCGCTTAAGTTTAAAAACTCCATGCTTAAGATTTCATCCTAATCGGACAATTCTAACCTGTGCCACTGGGGGGTTAAATTTTGGCCCTAACAAATTTTTTTTTTGGTTTGTACCTAAAACTTTAACCCCCAGAGGTTAAATTTTCCGATTTGGCCAAATATTTAAAAATATAGTTCGTAGACTATATTAGACTAAACATATGATAATTTACCAAGCAATTAACAAAAGTAATTTTTTGTTATAATAAAAAAAGACTAATAATATTAAAAAAAAATAAGAAATAAAAATGAGGCTTTTATTCAAAAAATTTATTTTTGTAAAATGCTTTTCTATCGCGCGTCAACTAATGAAGTAATGAAAAATAATGTGTGTTGTATTTTTATTTTGGCAGATTTTATTAACTTTAATTAGGTTTTTATAACGAGTAGAACGGAGGTATATAACTAGGGTGACCATTTTTTTCTGAACTCAAATCAGTACGCAAGTTTTTTATGTTTTTTTTTAGAAATAACTCTCTCTTTTCCATGTGAAACTATTGACACTCTAAAAATTTTCGGCTTAACTAACAAACTTGGGGTCAATTAGTATTTCAGTAAAAACCACTGTAAAATAACAACTGTCATAAACTGTTATCGTTACTTTACGTAAAATTTAGTTGACTTCAGAAAACTCAGATGGTTTGAGTATAAGATAATCCCTCAGATTCTGAGGATTTTTTCCTTAAGTTTTGATAAATTTTCCTTTAAAAAAACTTCCCAGCTAATAAGCACATGTTTTTAAAAAAAAACACTTATGCTTTTTTCAACAAACACTGATGACGTTACCTCATCGAACATTTTAGAATAATTTGGATCCATGCAATTTTATATTAAGTTTCATTCATAATAAAATCTCTTATCGCCAGAATTAAGTTTAAAAAATTACTTTACGACTTATTTTATGGAAATTAGTGTCAGTTTATAGAAAGCGAACGATACACACGAACGAAAATTTTATATCTATTGTTGCTACAATAATAAAACACCTGAAAAGTTTTCGTTCGTGTGTATCGTTCGCCTTCTGTAAACTGGCACTTAAAGTTTTTGTGTAGAATTTTCGAATAAAATTATTTTTTATGTTGAAGTGTTCAAAAATCAGTACAATTAGTACATATTTCCAAAAATCAGTACAAATCAGTACAAGGTTTTTTGATCAGTACACGTTAGGGTGCGCCAAAAATGTCAACTTTCGATTTTATACCGTCACTCCCCCTAGAAATATTCGTTTTGGTATTAAAATACACTATGCAAAAAATTATGGCGATCGCTTGAGGGGAAAGGGTGCCTCAAACGCCTTGAAAATGGAGAAATATGTAAAATTTGACCATTAGATAAAAAAAAAAAAATTTTTTTTGTTGTTATTTAATTTCGCCAAAAAAAAATTTTTTGTATTAGGTTTAATAAGAACTACTTACAAAAAAAATATAAGCTCTCCACTACATCGCTTACCCATTTTAACTTGCGATACAAAAAAGGGCAGTTATTTTTAGGGGTACCCAAAAGTAACATTTTTACATTTTTGAAAATTTTATTAAAAAAAAAATTTTAAAATTAAAATCGCTCTCCACCAGTTTTTTATATATATTATAAAGATAAAAAATGTGAAATATTATAAATATCCGTTCGGCAGTTTTTCTTTTATAGCGACTTGAAGTTAGCGGATTTCAAGGAAAATTGATTTTTTGCTGTATTTTCTTTAATTTTGAACTTATTATTACGTTTTAAACAAAATTGATTTTTATTAAATATAATAAAATTAATCTGTAAACATAAATGTTTTAGTCCAAGTTTATTTAAATCTACATGTGAAAAAACAATGTTTTTAAATTATAGCGCATTTTTTATATACGGTGGGTTACAATACAATGAAACTTTTCTAAAGTAGATCCAATTTGTTAAAAAAAAATTAAACGTTATTATTTTAAAGTGAGTATTATTTTTAAAAATGTTATTAATGTAATTTATAAAGCTTTAATTTAAGTTAAATAGCGTGCAGATTGAGCAAATATTAAATGAAATACGCGTGTCGCGCTGGAAAATGAAATTATTTATACACATTTTTTTTAGAAAATTATTTAAGAATATTTTGAAGTCGATTGTTTCTAAATTCAAAGAAAAAAAAGAAAAAATTGTCCTTTAGCTTTTCTTTAGTCATCAACTAATTTTTTCAACAACCCAAACAAAAAATTAAATTTTTTTAATAAAGTAGAAGAAATCATGAATGCTTAATGTGTTTGATACAATCAAAAAATATTTCATCATATTTATGAAAACCTTCATTAAATATACAAAAATTTCATAAAAAGGGTTATATTCTTTAAGTGCATACACGATGAATAGCTAAAACTATTTTCATTTACTAATTTCATGATATAAAAAAAAACAAGATCTTAAAGAATAATATTTCCAAAGTGGGACATAATTGACCCGGGTTTACATGGGTTAAAGCTAAACTGTAAAAATTACTAACTGACTAAAATTTATGATCCAATTTAATTACTTGCAAAGCCAATATCGTAAATTTCGTTTAAAACGTAGTAATAAGTTCAAAAATAAAGAAAATACAGCAAAAAATAAATTTTCCTTGAAATCCGCTAACTTCAAGTCGCTATAAAAGAAAAACTGCCGAACGGATATTTATAATATTTCACATTTTTTATATTTATAATATATATAAAAAACTGGTGGAGAGCGATTTTAAATTTTAAAATTTTTTTTTTAATAAAATTTTCAAATATGTGAAAATGTTACTTTTGGGTACCCCTAAAAATAACTTTTTTTTTTTACCCATACAACTTTGGCGCACCCTAGTACACGTGATCAAAAATCAGTACATGTACTGATCAAATCAGTACGAATGGTCAGCCTATATATAACTCAATTATAAGAAAATGGAAAAAATACCTCTTAAAACGCTAAAAAATTTATTAAAAAAATTAATCCGCCAAAAAAAATTTCGGTAAAATGTTTAACTTTAGCGGTCCATATTATCGTTAACTCAAGTTCAATTAAATATTGTTCCCGTCGTCCTTTATTACACAGTTTTGAAATCTTACTATTAAACGAGATTTTTAACCCATATTGACCGACGGCAATGAAGTCAACATTAAAATATTTTGCTGCAAATAAATTTCAAAATCTCAGATTTATTCTATTAATCGTTAATCAACAAATTGTTTTAAAGGAAATATTTAAAAAAAAAATTAAACAGTTTCTTAATTAAAGTCTTTAAATCTGTTAACTTTTAATGCTCATAACCACATTACATTACATGTTTCCTACAGTAAATATTAAAATTTTGATTTTAAATAATAAAATTCTATGAATTTATAATTTTGTTAACCCCCACGATAATAAAAAATAATAATAAAGTTTACAAAAATAAATAAAAAGGACATCTTGAGTAATGCTGTTTAATCTTATATAAATTTAAATAGATAATAAATCTACAAAATTATTTGTATTTTATGCAAATTTTGATGGGTTTTATTTTTCTCGCCAAACAATGTCTAAAACCGCAATAAATTGTTTTGTCATTTGTTTGCCGTATTTTTTTTTTAAGTTATATTTTATGAGCACCCTTAGATGTTTTGTGGTTTTGAAAATATTTTTTTTCCGCCACAGTATGGGGGGTATACTCACTTTGTTATTCCGTTTGTAACGCATCGAAATATAGGTCAGGGAACCCTGAAAGTATAAATTAGACCTAATCTTTTAGCTGAAAGGGTTCCAAAAAGTTTGTATTTCGTGTCAAAATGTCTCCATAAAATTCTCGTGAAAACCAAACATTTTCTAAACCCCCCACATCGCGGTTGTAGTAAAAACCCCAAAAAATGACACATCTCATGTTATTTCTCGGCAACCACTTTTTTATACCCTCCACTCTAGTAATAGAGGGCATATATAAGTTTGTCATTCCGTTTGTAACACCTCGAAATATTGGTCTAAGACCCCATAAAGCAGATAGGGCGTAGGTATGTTTTAAAAAAATGTTGTAGGGTAAAAATAAATGGGGGTCGGTCTCACTAATGATCCCTCTCGGACGCACCATTGGACCGGTAGAAGCTGATTAAATAAAACAAATTTACAAAAAATAAAAAAAAATTGTATGAGGACCGCCTTAACACTTAGAGGGTAGGTGTGTTCAGAGAAAATGTTTGGAATAAAAAAATATTTTGGGTCGGTCACACATTTTGTTGCTCTAAGGGCACTATTAGGGCAGTTAGAGCGGTTAGAGCAAATTTAAAAAAAATTTAGTTTTGTGTGGGAGCCCCCTTAGAAATTGGAGATAGGGTATTAGTTTGTTCCAAAGAAATGTAAAGACGTAAAAATTAATGGAGGTCGGTCTTATAAATGTCCGTCTGTCTGTAGATGGCACGATATAGTCTAAAATAAAAGAGCTTGCCACCTGAAGTTTGGCACGAATATGTTTTATGGTCCTAGGCAGGATTAATTCGTAAATGGGCAAAATGGGACTAGGGGGGAAAAAGCTCCCTTAAAGAAGTTTTGCATTATTTGTGAAACAAAACAAACATTTTTTATTCTAAAAGAAGTTTAAAGTCTTGCACTTGGACCCGGCGGACTAATAAATGTGGTTTTTTAGACCGACCCCTTTTTAGGGCGTCGATCAACATTAATCCAATAACCATAATAAACAATTTTTACAAAAAAAACGCACTGTAACTTTTTTTTTTACATGATGGAGGGTATAAAAGAACCGGCTTAGCCGAATTTAACCCTCTCAGTTGTTTTTTTGTTGAGTTTTATATGTTTGCAAATAATATAAAGGAACATATTTTTCTTTGAAAAAAAAATGTATTTAATGGCATATAATAATCCCAGCAAAAATAAATTTTGGTTTTGAAAGTTGTTATACTGACATAAATAAGTAACTGTTTAAATTCTGTTGAAATGCATTGCAAATTAAGTCTTTCGAAAATTCTACTTGATTGACTTTTGCCAAATCTATTTAAGGTTAAGCAAGAGTCAATCTGACTTCCAAGTTAACAGTAAGTGGTTTTTTGCTTGGTTTTGTATATATTTTGTAGTATGGAAATTTGATTTCGTTTCATTTGTTCACCGATTTTTCTATGTATTTTCCGCTGCTTTTTCATGACGCCTCATTTAATATGAACACACAAAGGAATTTATGAAGTGTGCAATATAAAAGTATATTTTTTTTCCTCATTTCTTTTCAGTTCTTATGTCGATATTTATTTCTGCAGCGTATGGGTTTAAAATAATTTATGCAGATATTTTTATTTCGTTGTCCTTTTCATTGATAAATGACCTTGGTAACCTATTGAATTGGCAAAATTGAAAATAAGGACAGATATTTAAAAAAAAAAATCAAATGCATTATATTTAAACAAAAAAACTAAATGAAAAAACTAACCTTTGAGTTAGTTGAACTTTTGTATGGTAGCTATCTAAGGGAGTAACACCTACCGCTAAAGTATATATATTAATGATCACCGATCGATTTTAAGACATTCTAGCGATGTCCGTCTGTCCGACTGTCTGTCTGTGAAAATGGTGATCACGGCCAAAATATTACAAGGAGGTGACTGAAACTTTACATATTTATTTTAAATTCTCCCGAGAAGTTTGGTATTGCATTTGAGTGATATCGGTTCAGCAGTTCAAAAGTTATAAGCGAAAATGTAAGGACACCTCCAAAATTTTAGTACATTTAACATAACCTAAATATACAAAAAGCTTTATTTCGGCTGCTGGCTGACATATGTGAACGTAATTGAACACCAAATGGTATTTAAACAAGTACGAACATATTTTTTGACAAAAAAACAAAAAAATCGTGGATTTTTTTTTACCAATTTTTTTTTTTGCGGAAATTTTTTTTCAAAAATTTTTTTTTTCAAAAGTAATTTCATTTTAAATAAAGTTTTTGCAATAATCTTTTTTAAATTGTGGAGGGTATCACTACATTTGGCAAGGCCGAATTTAACTTTTTTACTTGTTTTTATTGCTTCTAAACTTTTAAATTATTGGCATCGCTGTATTGCTTCTAAACTTTTAAATTATGGTCATCTTTACGTTGGCATCATTTCTTATCAGCTGTTTTGTGTCTTAAAGTTTGCTCTTCTAAAAAAGATTTGGATTTCAAAAATTTCCATTTGCATTTCAGTTTTTCTAAATGATTTTAAGAAAATCCCTTTTTAATTTTAAAATTTCCAAATTCCATTTATATTTTATTTCCATTTGTATTTCAAAAGTTTCTATTTGTGTTTTAAAAATTTCTAAATGCTTTTCAGAACATTCCATTTCAGAAACTTCTATTGCAGAAATTTCCAATTCCCGTTCAGAAATTTGTATTTTAAAAATTTACTTTTATACTTCAAAATTTTCCAAATGCTTTTCAGAAAATTCCAATTATATTTCAAAAATGTCCATTTGTATTTCAAAGGTTTTTTAATTCGTTTCAAAAAAAATGTTGATACATAAATCGAATTTTTTGAAAATTCCTTAGAAAATTTTAAAATACAAATAGAAACGTTTGAACTACAATTAAAAACTTCTAAAATACAAATGGAATTTTTGGCAATTCAAAAGGAATTCTCGTAAATCATTTAGAAAATTTTGAAACGCAAATGGAAATTTTTGAAATAAACATTTTTTTTGGAGAGCAAACTTTAAGACACATAACAGCTGATAATGATTTTAATAAACATGAAAAATGCTGAAATACAAATCCATTTTTTATACCCTCCACTTAGTGAAAGAGGGTATATATAAGTTTGTCATTCCGTTTGTAACTCATCGAAATATCGGTCTGGGGCCCCATAAAGTGTATATATTCATGATGCCCGATCGATTTTAAGACATTCTAGCGATGTCCGTCTGTCCGTCTGTCCGTCTGTCTGTCTGTGGAAAATGCTCTCGCGGACAAAATATTTCACAGAGATGACTGAAACTTAACATATATATTGGAAGTTCTCCCGAGAAGTTTGGTATTGCATTTGAGCGATATCGGTTCAGCGGTTCAAAAGTTATGAACGAAAATGTATGCACACCTCAAAAATTTCAGTACATTCAACATAACCTAAAAATACAAAATGATTTAATTCGGCTTCTGGTTGACATATGTTAACATAATTGAACACTAAATGGTATTTAAACAAGTACGAACATATTTTTTGACAAAAAAGAAAAAAATCGCGGATTTTTTTTTTACCAAAATTTTTTTTGCGGAAATTTTTTTTCAATTTTTTTTTTTTTTTCAAAAGTAATTTCCTTTTAAATAAAGTTGTTTGCAATAATCTTTTTGAAATTGTGGAGGGTATCACTACATTCGGCAAGGCCGAATTTAACTTTTTTACTTGTTTTAAATTCAAAAGTAACTTTCTTAAAACCATTCAGAAAATTTTTAAATGAAAATGAAAATTTTTGAAATAATATGGAATTTTCTGAAAATTTGGTCTGCATTTTTGATCGCATTGTTGACTTTTTTAAAATTAATTCATAAAAAAATGTCCTCTTTTTTGGGACAAATCGAAATATCGTTCGGGGACCCCATAAAGTATATCTATTATTGATCCATGATCGATTCTAAGACATTCTATGAATGTCCGCCTGTCCGTCCGTCCGTAACACAATGCAATCCAAAATAAAACTGCTAGACACCTAAATTTTAGCACAAATATGTCTTATGTAGGCAGGTTAAGTTTGTGAATGGGCAAAATCGGGAAAGGGGGAAAAAAGTTACCCCTTGAAGAACTGAACCAACCTCTGAAAAAAATACAATTTTTCACATGTTTTTTTTGTATCTTTGTTAAATAAATGAAACATTTAATATATTTATCGCGATGGGAAGGTGCTCTCAACGTCCCCCCGCTGACATTTGGCACGAATATGTCTTATGTTCCTAGGCAGGTTAAGTTCGTAAGTGAGCAAAATCGGACCAGGGGGAAAAAAGTTCCCCTTAAAAAACTAAACCAACCTCTGGAAAATATCATTTTTTTACATGATGTTTTGTGTTTTTGTTTAAGAAATGCAACATTTTTATGCTACAAGAAGTTCAAAGTCCTGCATTTGGACCCTGAGAATTAAAAAATTTCTTTTTTTTTCGGTCCGCCCCCCTTTTATGGGCGTGGAATAAAAAACAATTAAATAATGATAAACTTTTATTTCTTTAGTGCAAAAAGCATAAGAACGATTTCTTAAACACATATTCGAGAGGAAATTCACCCCCCCCCAAATTACCACTACATTGGATGTCTTCAATAGAATTTTATGGAAAACTTTTTTTTAGAGTACTCTAAACCTCTCACGGTGCCCTGGATAGGATTTAAATAAAATTTTGGTGTTACTCCAATTTTTAAGTTGATTATGTTTTTAGACGATAAAAGAAAGAAAATGAGTCAAAAAAGGAAAAAAAGTACTAGGCGCTTTTTTTTTTGGCGAGCAAAAAGAAGAGTTTCAAAAAAACAAAAAAGAATTTATTCTTTCAAATGCGTTAAAATTTTTTTATACGCATAAAAATTCATCGCATATTTACTTATCAGTGAAATTTAAATATATATATAACTTATTTTTCCAGATATGAGACTTAAAAGAATAATTTCACTATTAATCGAAACAAAATGAAATATGTCCTTGTAAATTATTTAAAAATGTAAAATCTTAAATGTTTTCAGTGTACTACTCAGACGGACAGCAAAACACAAAGTTGCCTCACTTTAGACATTAGTGAGTCATATCATTTTAAAAGAATTTATACTTTTTTATTAAATATGTTTTTTCAAAACTAAAAAAAACAAGTAGAAAAATTAAATTCGACTTGGCCGAATCTATGAATACCCTCCACAATGCCCTTTTTAAGTTATAGTAAATTTTCTAGTGTGAAAAAATAACATTTTTGATTAGAAATATTTTATTTTATGTAAAATAACATTTTATTTTAACTAATTTTTGAAAAAAAAAATAATTTACTAAATTTTTTTTTTGAGTGTAAAACTTTTTTTGAGTGTAAAATTTTTTTCGAGTGTATTTTTTTTTTCCTTTTAGTGTAAAAATATTCTTGAGTGACAAAAATGCGATGTAAAATATTTTTGTGACTTACCAATGTTTTTAAAACATGTTTAACGGGTTTTCAACTCGTGAATTTAAGGTGAGGCGAATCTGAAATTTACGGTTTTGCTAATAAATTTTGAACCACTAGACCGATTTGGCTGAAATTTAAAACGAACCGGACCTGAAGAACGACAAATATATACGCCACACTTCAGCATCCTCAGAATTGCCGTTCGAAAGTTACCAAGTGTTTTATCTCGTAAATTCCAAAAAAACCCTTGCCGAAATTCACTCATTTGCTTATAACTTTTGAACCACTGGACCGATTTCGCTGGATTGCAATACCAACCTGACCAGGTAAATGCCCAACATATATGCCAAACTTCAGGAGCCTCCGTAAAGTCTTTCAAAAGTTAGCGTGTTTTCAACAGACAGACAGACAGACAGACAGACAGACAGACAGACAGACAGACAGACAGACAGACAGACAGACAGACAGACAGACAGACAGACAGACAGACAGACAGACAGACAGACAGACAGACAGACAGACAGACAGACAGACAGACAGACAGACAGACAGACAGACAGACAGACAGACAGACAGACAGACAGACAGACAGACAGACAGACAGACAGACAGACAGACAGACAGACAGACAGACAGACAGACAGACAGACAGACAGACAGACAGACAGACAGACAGACAGACAGACAGACAGACAGACAGACAGACAGACAGACAGACAGACAGACAGACAGACAGACAGACAGACAGACAGACAGACAGACAGACAGACAGACAGACAGACAGACAGACAGACAGACAGACAGACAGACAGACAGACAGACAGACAGACAGACAGACAGACAGACAGACAGACAGACAGACAGACAGACAGACAGACAGACAGACAGACAGACAGACAGACAGACAGACAGACAGACAGACAGACAGACAGACAGACAGACAGACAGACAGACAGACAGACAGACAGACAGACAGACAGACAGACAGACAGACAGACAGACAGACAGACAGACAGACAGACAGACAGACAGACAGACAGACAGACAGACAGACAGACAGACAGACAGACAGACAGACAGACAGACAGACAGACAGACAGACAGACAGACAGACAGACAGACAGACAGACAGACAGACAGACAGACAGACAGACAGACAGACAGACAGACAGACAGACAGACAGACAGACAGACAGACAGACAGACAGACAGACAGACAGACAGACAGACAGACAGACAGACAGACAGACAGACAGACAGACAGACAGACAGACAGACAGACAGACAGACAGACAGACAGACAGACAGACAGACAGACAGACAGACAGACAGACAGACAGACAGACAGACAGACAGACAGACAGACAGACAGACAGACAGACAGACAGACAGACAGACAGACAGACAGACAGACAGACAGACAGACAGACAGACAGACAGACAGACAGACAGACAGACAGACAGACAGACAGACAGACAGACAGACAGACAGACAGACAGACAGACAGACAGACAGACAGACAGACAGACAGACAGACAGACAGACAGACAGACAGACAGACAGACAGACAGACAGACAGACAGACAGACAGACAGACAGACAGACAGACAGACAGACAGACAGACAGACAGACAGACAGACAGACAGACAGACAGACAGACAGACAGACAGACAGACAGACAGACAGACAGACAGACAGACAGACAGACAGACAGACAGACAGACAGACAGACAGACAGACAGACAGACAGACAGACAGACAGACAGACAGACAGACAGACAGACAGACAGACAGACAGACAGACAGACAGACAGACAGACAGACAGACAGACAGACAGACAGACAGACAGACAGACAGACAGACAGACAGACAGACAGACAGACAGACAGACAGACAGACAGACAGACAGACAGACAGACAGACAGACAGACAGACAGACAGACAGACAGACAGACAGACAGACAGACAGACAGACAGACAGACAGACAGACAGACAGACAGACAGACAGACAGACAGACAGACAGACAGACAGACAGACAGACAGACAGACAGACAGACGGACAGACGGACGGACGGACGGACGGACGGACGGACATCGCTAGATCGTCTTAAAATCGATCGAGGATCATAAATATATATACTTTATGGGGTCCTTGACCAATATTTCGAGGTGTTACAAACGGAATGACAAACTTATATATACCCTCTATCACTAGAGTGGAGGGTATAAAAACAGAAAACGATAGAAAAAACCATTGCAAAATGAGTTTACAGTGCCTAAGGAAAAGTAAAACAATATAAATAGTTTGAAAAGAGATGCAGAAAGTAGTTGTCAATCTTATGGATCCACTAAATATAATTTTTTAATTTTGTTTATTTCACCAAAACTCCTTTGCAAAATTTGTTTGTATTGTTGGGGTAACTTCTCCCCTTCAAAATCCAGAAACAGGATCAATATTAAATGTGAAGTAACTGCTAAAGTTAAAATTTTCATTAAATTAAAGAAGAAATTTGATTTGGTCTCACTAAATAGTGAAATTATTCTTTTAAGTCTCATGTCTGAAAAATACGTCACAAATATATTTAAATCTCACTAATAAGTGAATATGCGATGAATTTTCATCTGTATAAAAAAATGTTAATGCATTTGAAAGAATAAATTCTTTTTTCGTTTTTTGTAATTCTTTTTTTGCCCACCAAAAAAAAAAAAAGCGCCTAGTACTTTTTTCTTTTTTGGCTCATTTTCTTTCTTTTATAGTCAAAAAACATAATCCGCTTAAAAATTGGAGTAACACCAAAATTTTATTAAAATCCTCTCCAGGGCACCGTGCTCTATCTCCCGTTGTAAAGGGTCATTTACGTCATTTTTTTAAGAAATGGCTCAGAAACCTACTAAGACGTGCGTTTAAAGGGTTAAAATGTTATACGATTATTTATGAAAAAATGAATGACACTTTACACTTTAACTTTTTCTGCATTTTCTTATACAAGTCGATCTTTCTGCCCTCAGTAACCCCTTGTGAAATTTGATGCAGAACATATTCGTAGAACATTTTAAAACTTTAAACGCAAGTCTTAGTAGACTTTTGAGCCATTTCTTAAGAAAAGTACTTAAATGATCAATATATACGGCAGATAGTGGGTTAATAAATTCTAGAAAACAATTCTCCATCAAATTCTATTGAAGACATCCAAACACTATTTTAAGCGCAAAAGAACAGTAACATTATTTTTTGGACTTTTTTCAAACGCCTTTAAAAAAAATGAAAAATTCAGTTGGCTATAAAAAAATTTGAGACGTTACAGAGCAAAACCCATTGAGGGTTTTACAACTACACACAAGTACTTTCAAACTGTCTCGGTTTTGGGCGTGTGTGAAACGGTAGCAAAGTACTATGGTGAAAAATATTAGAGGTATTCAGAGTCTTGTTGCCAGCCCTGGCAATGTAGCAAAAGAGTACTTCTTTCAAAAAATACATGTATTTTGAAAAGTAATTTCAAAAAGTGATCTTTTGCCACCAGTACCAGGGCTGGCAAGTAAGACTCTGAATACCACTATTTTTTCTATGGTGATAAAATTTTTTATTTCTGCTGTGTGAAATGAAATCTTTTTTGACAACAGTAAATTTTTGATAGTTGTTAAAAAAAAAACACAAAAAATGTTCAGGAAATTTGGTTTTATGAAAATTTCTGAAATTTATTACTTTTAGTAATCAAAAATCTCTTACAAAAGATTGGCGATTCAATTAATGATTGTTTTTATTGACCTTTATTTTAAAAATCCAAAGATAAATTACAAAAATAAATGTCAAATTATATGCATCCAGTCAAAATTTTTAACGGGAAGGCTATAGCAAGCAGACGTGTTAAATTGTGGGCACTCCTTATGTACCATTTGGAGTTTTCCTTGATGAACACAAATTGTTAGCTGCATAATTTTGTAGGTACTCCCAATGCACCATTTGGAATTTGTCAAGAACACAAATTGTTGAAAATTTATAAATAAAATGCAAATTTTCGTATTTTTCGTTTTTATTTTTTATTATTTTTTGTGTTTTTTCTGAAACTTCACAATTTTTAACTTCTATTTATTTTTTTTGTATTTCAAAAATGTCTAATCTAATGTCAAAATTTTTATTCACCTCAATAGTGTCAAAAATTTACCAACGAACATACTTTGCTACCGTTTCACACACGCCCTAAGGCGATAATCAGATTGAAAAATACTATATAATTTAAAATTGATAAAGCACGAAATTTAAAATCATATCAAATGAAATCCATCCATATAATGCCCAATAAATAGCCCATACAAAACTTTATTAAAAAAATGCGTTTAGAAAACTGTGAGGTACTGTGGAAAAATTTAATATAAAGCGATGTATTGAAAAAATTGGTCAATTTTATCATGTTTGTCGAATTACTTGGAAAAGACTCTTAATCCCATTTTACCAATATTTGACAGTTTTTCCTTGTAATTTTAATTGCGCCAAAAAACTGTAAATTTACAATTTTATTGATAAAAAGCTTGTAAAATTAAAAAACTATTAGTAAAAATCTTGTAAAATTACTAGGTATTCTCGTAAAATAGGGGGTAGCAAAAAATCTAGTAAAATTACGAAACCTCTTTGTAAATTTTATTTTGTCAAAAATTTGTAAATTTACATTTAATTGGTAAAAACCTTGTAAAACTACAAAATTATTTGTGAAAAGCTTGAAAAATTACTAGGAATTTTTGTCAAATAGGAGGTAGCAAACAAAAAAATGTTACAAGTTTTTCTTGTTATTTTAAAAGGTTTTTTTTCGAGTGTAGTTCCATTTAGGGAAAAAAGCTCTGTAAGATTGACTGTGACGTTTTGTATTTCGTGGTAGGTTTGAAATGAAAAGATCCATATGTTGATAAAAAATATTTCTTCAAATCATAAAAAAAGCAAAACACCCGTTTAACATAAAAACAAAAACTTTCTTAAAGTCTACTTTGAAGGCAGCGGCATTTATGACAATCATCCGAAAACTGGTGTTACATTTTTTTTGTTGTCACTTATTTTGTTACAACAGATGTTGTTTTGCAAGAGTTGTTAACAGTTTACGATGTGTATAATAACTTTACAAAAATGTTGTCGATCATAGAAAAGACACTTTATTATATGTTTGTGTTTATTTAACACATTTTTTTTTGTTTTCAAGTTTATCCTGTTTAGTGTTTTAATACTTTTTAATAACATGTGTTTATCAACAAAAAACCTAAAACAGTTTATTGGACAACTTTTTTTCTTGTTCCTTTTTTTAATACCTCAATCAGCTGCTTATAAAAAAAAAATATTATCATAAAAATCTATAAAGCATAAATATGATGATGCTTGAAAATTTTTTGTTAAAACGTCTTTTTAGGAAACTTAATAAATTCTTAGATATTATTATTTAATTTTAAGAAAGATTAATCTAGCCTAAGGTCATATTTCTTTTACTAATAATTACGATGAGTAACAATTTTCAAGCAACTATTAATAAAGTTGTTTGTTTTAAATTGATTTGCTACCAACGATTGTCAATTTGCTAAATACTCTTAATAATGAAATTTGATGAATTCGGAAACATGTGTCAGGTAAGTCTTTCAAGTCTAGTTTCTTGAAAATTGTCACTTCGACAATAACATCGTAATGTTTTGTAAAATAAATATGACCTTGAGCTAGAATAATCTTTCTCAAAATAGAATTTTAAAGGTCAAAAAATAAATAATTTTCATTAATTTAAAAAGGAAAACAGAATTTTATTATTCTTTAAGAAAAACTCTCAGATTCACAGATATCATTCATTGAAATAAAATTTCAGACATGACTCCTTAAAAAAACTTTTAATTACGAAAATGTTGTGCTGAAGATATGGGTGTACTTGCCATAGCATAGTTTTGAAAACAATCTGTGGAAAGTACACTGCAGTCCAAACTAAGAGCTTGTCACCCGAAATTTGGCACGAATTTGTCATAAGATAGTAAAATTTTTAAATAACCGAAAACAACCCAGTGCACACAGGGCCAGACAGATCGATTTCTGGCCAAAAGTCCTTATATTTAAGTTCTCAAAAAATATCTATACCAATTTTTTGGGCATATATAGAAGCAGGTTTCCTGGGCTTATCTTTAGGTACTGTGCAATAACTCCCAAATGAAATAAGTCCCAATGAAATAATTCCCAATAAAATAAGTTCCAAGAAAAATGAATTAACTCCACACTTTAAAAAATGAAATAACTCCCAAAGAAAAAATGAAATATATCCCAATATTTGGGAGTTATTTAAAATCAAAATAAAAACTCCCAAAAAAAAAAAAATGAAAGAACTCCCAATGAAATAAGTGCCAAAGAAAATGAAATAAGTTCCCATTGTTTTTTTGTAATAAAGGTTTTCTGCGTAGCCGGCCTTCGGCCGGGCTTAGGGGTTACATACTCTATGCATTAAACCCACCCTCTCTGCAAACCAAAGCTATTTTATTTATCAGGCCTTTTTGAGGCATAACAAATTTGATAGCGTAAAGGCCTGCTACCCTAGAAAACTTTACTTTACGGAGAGCGTGGGTTTAATGCATGGATTTTGTAATCCCTATGCCCGGCCGAAGGCCGGCTACTCCGAAAAAAATTTTAAGCGAAAAAAAACAATTGCACAGAGGTGTATATTGTTTTCAATTAAAATGAAATAAGTCCCACCATTGATGAAATAACTCCCAATGCTTAACAAGAAATGAAATTACTCCCAATCTATTTTTTGTTGGGGTTTTTTTCATTTGGAAGTTATTTCATAATGAAATAACTCCAAACAAAATTTGTGCAATAAGTCCCACTACACTGGGACTAATTTCATAATGAAATAAGTCCCAAATCGTATGTAAAATTTTTGGGAGTTGTTTCATTTTTTTTTTTTTTTTTAGTTATTTCATTTGGGAGTTATTGCTCAGTACCTTATCTTTATGATCCAACTACACGATTTCCTTCAAAGCAAATTACTAAATTGTTATAATATTTAAAATTCAAATGCGATTTTCTCGAAAAAGCCGAAAAAGGCGTTTCTGAATTTTTTTGTATGGATAGACAAACATCTAAACTTAAAAAAAAAAAATTAGAAAAAAAGGGGCCGGATTTTTATAAATTGACTTTTTTAAAAAGTTGATCATTTCAGAACGGGTTCTGAATATTTTCCAAAAAAAAAAATTATAATCGATAGCCCATACAAAACTATACAAGAATGTATATTTTAAAGATTGTGGTGCATTCCGTTTTAATGTGATAAATATTTAATCAAGGCAACTCGCCACAAATTTTACCATTTTTCCAATATTTGACCACGCCTCCTAAGCCCAGTTTTTGAAAAATTTAAAAACAAAAAACGCAATTTTCTAAGTTCCATATGGAGCTATCCACACAACCTATTCAGAAGTTTACGATACACGTGTTTTTTTTCGCTGGACATTTGGTGTAGAATGCCTCATAAATATGATGATGGTCCGAGATTCGTTTAAAAAAAAAAATAATTTAACCCAAAATAATAAGGGTATTCATTTCAGCTTTTTTTCGGTTGTAAAAATGAAAAACTGTAAAAATGTAACTTTTTATTACAACAAACACATGAAAAAATTTTCCACTTAAAAGTTGCAATTTAAACAACCTTTAACCAAGTGTAAAATTATCAGAGTAAAAAGTTACATTTTTCCAATTATTTAAAGCGTTGCCATTCAATACAAGTCAAAGTAAAGTACCAAATTTGCAACTGTTATTTAAGTTTTTTTCTGACTCGGCAGCCCTTATTGAACATCTGTTTGATATTTTTCTTAGAAAAAAAATGTGTATATAAATAATTTTGGTTATAATAATAGAAATTAAGAATTTAACAACAGGAAAAGCTAACAAAATAAGTAAAAAGTGTGTAAAAAGTGTAAGTTATAAGTTAATTGGTTTATTCGTCGAATAAATAAATTATTTTTGGAAACTTTTTATCATAATTTTGTTATGTACCCGTTCACATCAATGAGGGTGGAATGTTTTATTTTTGCATTTTTCCACTTTTACATTTTCTGAAATGAATACCCTTAATGTTTTAAGGCTTGATAAGTTTTTATCGTCAGAGAGTGCCTTAAGTGTAGGTTCAGTTACACCATTTTCAATTAAATTAAAAAATTTTTTATTGAATTTCTAAAATAAAAAAGTGGATAATTTGTCTACACCATTTCCAAGCTTTTCTGAAACTAATAAAGTTTTCTTTTCTGGGAAAAAATGTAACATTTTGTAACATTTTTTTAATTCTTTTGAATTTTTTTGTATTTTTCTAAAAAAAATGCACACTTTTGAAAAAATATAATGTTCATTTCTCAAAATATTTCCTGCCCGTGATGTAAAAAATGCATATTTTCCAGCCAAAAATCAAATCTCTCATGTAGCAAAACTCATATTAAGCGAACAAGTTAACTGGTGCTGTTGTGGTGCAGAGGATGTGTCGTGGCATGTGACACTGGAGGTCCGCGGTTCAAATCCCGGTGTGGCCAACATATTTTTTTTTTATTCTAGTATTTTTTTTTATTCAATTACGTATTATTTTTTATTTAATAATGTTTTTTTTTTTTAAATAATTTAATGATTTAAAAAAAAAGTAAATTGTCATAAAAAATCGACTAAATTTGTTTATTTTTTGGTATTTTTTTAAAGTCTAAATTATAACAAAAAAAAAAAAAAATAATTTAATAGCAAAAAAAATAAAAAAATACGCTGATGATATTTGCCTGCTCGCACAAAACTTTACCGACATGTCAGCCAAATTGGTTCAGATACATCAGCTAGCAGCTGGTGTTGGTCTTCATATTAACTTCGACAAAACTAAGGTTCTACGTATCAATTCGACTAATCTCTCCAAGTTCCGAGTAAACAACATAGAACTCGTGGACGTCCAATCGTTTTGCTACTTATTGTTAGGAAGTATCATATCAACAACAGGCGGCTCACGTGATGATATTGTATATCGCATAAGTAAAGCAAAACAGTATTTTGGTGCATTACAACACTCAAAAAATTATGTTAGTAAAATCAACTGAAAATGTCAGTTAAAATAACTACTTTGTAAGTTGTTTTGGGGTCAACTACTTTTTCAGTTAAATAAACTAACAATGTTAGTTATTTTAACTGACAAAAAACAACTGACGTGTGTAGTAATAACTACTAACATTTGTAGTCAAAAGAACTAAAATGTAGTAAAAATAAAATAATCATTATGTATATAATTTTTTTTTCAAAAAATTTTTCAAAAAAAAAAAAAAATTGAAGACAAATTTTTTTTTTTTTTTAAGTTGTGAAAAATAAAAAAACGAAAATTTATTTTTATTTTTTGGAAAAAAACTGAAAATTTTTCACATTTTCTATTTTATATATAAAAATAAAATTACCCAGCAGAAAAAGTGCGGAGTACTTCTATTTGGAGTGCTTTAAAATTACAACAAACGTAATGAAATACAACAAAAATAACAAAAAACACAAGAAAAAAACACACAAACAGTTTTTTCTACTCCATAAAAAGTTGTTATTCAGCACTTAACTCATTACCTTCCGCGACACTCCCATACAAAAGTAAGTAGATATTCAGTAGATAAGAAGTACTCCGAGCTTTCAAACAACTTCCAACTACTTCCACGGAGTAGTTCTTTTCTACTGAATATCTACTTACATTTGTATGGAGGTGTCGCGATAGGTAATGAGTTAAGTGCTGAATATCTATGTATTCTGGAGTAGAAAAAACTGTTTGTGTGTTTTTGTCTTGTGTTTTTTGTTATTTTTGTTGTATTTCATTACATTTGTTATAGTTTTAAAGCACTCCACTGAGAAGTGGTAATGACTTTTTTTTGCAGGGTAACTACTTTAAATAACTGTTACTACATCACAGTACTTTTTGTTAGTTGTTCAAAAAAAACGACTTAAAATAACTAACAGAAATAGTTGTTTGATATTTTTCATACAAAAACAACTGACTTTGTAGTTGAAAACAACTAACTACTGTAAAATATACAAATAACGAACATGTAGTAACTTACATAATTTTCTGAGTGAAAGAGTATGGAAGTCACCACAAATACATATAAAAACTAAGCTTCGCCTTTTCTCCTCTAATGTTCTCCTCTAATGTGAGTCCTGGAACTCTACTGCAAGCGACATTCAATCCCTGCAAGTATTTGTTAATCGTTGTGAAAATTTTTGCGAATATTTTGGCCGAACGTAGTTTCCAAAAGAGACCTCTGGCAAAGAACAGGTGAAATACCAATTCGAATAGAAATTGCAAAGAGGAAATGGAGCTGGGTTGGTCATATTTTGAGAAGACCCCATGATGATATATCAAGGATGGCAATTGACTGGAACCCTCATGGCAGCAGAAGAAGAGGTAGACCAGCTAACACCTGGAGAAGGCAACTAGAATCCGAAATTAGCGAAACAAGAAGAACTTGGTCTGAGATCAGACTAATCGCACAGGACAGATCCCAATGGAAGAATTTCGTTACGGCCCTTTGTTCCAACTTGGAACCATAGTATATATAAAAAAAAACAATATGTGATGGCCATCGCTAGTATTCGAGCCTGAGCTGCCGGCAATATAAGCGAAAAACACATCCATCGAACCAGCAAATCAGGGCAATTTGCGTACAAAACAGCATTTTTTGTGTTCTTTTCTGAGTGTAAAAAATGCTACATCGTTTCAGGGCCATGTCAAAATTTTAAAAGTACACAATTTAACAATGCACATTTTTTTGTTCAGAAAAGAAAACACCATAAGTATGTCATTTACACCATTTCCATATTTATATCAAAATAAAAAAAATTATATATCTCAACCAGAGTTGGGCACAAATCATTGAGTTATTGATTTTTTGATATAAAATGCTCAATGATATCGATTTCATTGAATCATTATTTCAAACAAATTTCGGACAATTATTAAAAAAATTTGTCCGCCATTTTAATTTCTTTAGTTTTTAGTTAAATTTTGCAATCAGCGACCCCGAAATACTCTAGAAGTAAATTTTCAGCCGGATCTAACAACGATAAAGACTTTTGGCCGTAGTTGAATCATTCTTTAAACTTTAAAAAGCATATGGGCCCTTCCACCGAAAGGTCTACCAAGACCAAAAAAACCAAAGTTCTTGAAACCAATTTGTTTTAACATATTTTCATAGAAAAACAATAAAATTTAACTAACGTGAACAAATTTTACATTTATTCATAACCCATTTCGAGATATTCGAATATAAAATCGAGCAAGCCAATTTTTTCTCATTGGGACATTTCTATTGCACCTTTTGTTTTGTTAAAAGTTCTTAAAGAGAAGCATTAAATATTGACTTTTACTTTTAAAAAATCTTTCTGGAGATACAAAGAGCTAAAATAACAAACTTTGCAATTCAAAAAATAACGGTAAGTTTTTGCTATGCTTTATCACATATTTCGATGTCCCGTGCGACATTGAAAAACATCAAGTGGACATGACGAAAGTTCATCAAATATTGAGAACAAACACAGACCCGAGTAAAAATAAACATATATTACAATACATAACTTGATACAAACATAATAAATTATATATGATTATTAGGGTGGGTCAAATTTTTTCGACCCAAAGGCTCATCGTGATTCTTATTCTATGGGTCATTCTGAGCAAATTTGCCAAAGAAACCATAGCTCTAAAATGAATTTCGAGCCCCCGGATTTTTCAAAATAGGTATTTTTTCTAGAAATATTCAAGAATAGAGGCAAAAAAATGCTATTTCCTCTAGCCAAATGAGTATGTGGGGGTTTTTTGGGACGCCGAATCCATTTTTGACATTCATTTTTATTTTTGAGTGCCGCCAGAGGGCGCTTACGTACATTTTTTTGCGAAAATATGTGATATTGTTGTGGAAATAGACGAATTTTGACTTTGTATTGAATATATTCAAAATACATACTCGAATTATAAATTGTTAAACCATATTCCATACATTTTGTTCCTTTTTCCAGCTTTTCTAAAAATAAAATCGATAGATTTCCAGCTAAGACCTAAATCACATTTTTCCGGCTTTTGAAGGAAGAAAACCTCAAAATCTAGCTGGAAAACCTTATATTAATAATTATAAATTAATTAATTAATATTTAATTTTAAACATGGATCCATTGCCGTCAACATCACAAGCCGCACCAACATCAATAAGTACCGAAAGTAGTTTAAAACATATGCCTTCTCACGATGTTCCTGCTTTTGGTATATCTTATTATTTGACTGGTCTCAATCTGCCAACTAAACAGGATATTTTAAGATGCTATTTTTTCTTGGCCGAACGTGCTAAAATGCAAAGTAAAATGTTTTCATATAAAGCATTTACTCCTCAAGTGACAGACAAATTCTTCGTTTTGTTTCTTAATTACAGAATTTAATTGATTTTTATACCCTACACCACTCTGTGGTACAAGGTATAATGAGTTTGTGCTGATGTTTGTAACTACCCGAAATATTGGTCCTAGACCTACCTTCAAGTATACCGATCGACTCAGATTAGCGATGTCCGTCCGTCTGTTCGTCCGTCCGTCTGTCCATCTATCGGTTTAAGCACGATGCAGGTCGATATTTTCAATCAGTTGACTTGAAATTTAGAACTTTAGCATCTTTTGGCCCAAGGACGAAGCCTCCCAGAAAAATTTTTTGGAACAAATTCCTGGTCCAATAGATTCTTGAATATATTCTAGGTTAATCACAAAAAGATTTTCTATGTAAAATTATTTTTCAAAAAAACTACTTGCTCTAAAAAACGATTGCTATCGGGACAATTTCAAACAAAAATCATTGATTCTGGAATGTTAAGTAGAACCGGTTGCAGGGTAGTTTGATGCATTCTGGAACCGATTATTTGGAACAGAAAATTTTTCTGGGCTATTGAAATCGGTCCATAATACATAATAATACACATAATTCCTTCAAAACTCATAAAAATGGAAATATTTGATAAAAAATTTATTTTTAGTTGTTAAACGTGTACTTTAGTAACCTAATCAAATCGGAATATAATTGGACCATTTTTGGACTTAGTACCCCATATAAAAATTTTTACCGATATTCAGTTAAATCGACAATTCCACTAAAATTTGATCTGTGTGTGTTCTCTTCACTTAATAAAGATCTAACAGAGGACATATCCAGTCGGTCCATGTTTGGACTTGGGACCTATTTTCCGGAAAACACTGATGTAGGGTATCATATGGTCAGTCTTGACCGACTATAACGTTCTTACTTGTTTTTATTAATTACATTTTATATGCTTTTATTATCTCTTATCTTGATTTTTTGAAGAAAAAATAAAGTAAAATATGCTTTGTTTATTCTTTGTCTTAAATTCGATATAGGTCGTGAATGAATAACCCCCCCCCCCCCCCCTCATAATTTTTAACTCTGAACACTCTGGCTATTTAAAATTTGGGGTTGTCTTATGAAAAATATTCGTCAATTTCCACGAAAAATTTCGTAAATTTACCCAAAAAAAACGATAAAATTAAAAAATGTACGAAAGCGCCCTCTGGTGGTATTCAAAAATAAAAATAGATGTCAAAAATGGATTCCTCGATCCAAAAACCCCCACATACACATCTGGCTAGAGGAAATATTATTTTTGTTTACCTCTATTCTTGAGTATTTGAGAAAAAAACCTATTTTGAAAAATCCGGGGGCTCGAAAATCATTTTAGAGCTATGGTTTCTTTGGCAAAGTATCTTCAAATGACCCGTAGAACAAGAATCTCGATGAGCCCCTTTACATTTTTTCGGCCCCCTACAATTCGACCCACCCTAATGATTATACATCCGTGAGATATTTTCTAAATTTTTTTAATGCAGTCATATGTAGTAATATATAATTGAATCATGATTCGGATTTAAAGGTGTACGGTTGATATAATTATATAAAATTACATGAGGGTCAATACAAAATTTGTTGTTCTGTATAATTTAATATAAAATTATATATATCCAATTCTGTTCCATATATAACACTATATGTTTCCATTTAACCAACAATTTTCTAAGTTTTTAAGGCAAAGTATAAGAAACTTTTTAAAATGTTCCTAAACATTTCCTTGTTAGGGTTATGTATATCACCTATCTGGTTCGAAGCGTACCCGAACATTTTTTTTTAAGAAAATTATATGTTTGGTGAATGTATCGTTGACCTGTGGTGTAACTCAACCCAAACCAAAAAACACCAGGATTTTACATGTTTTTATGCAATTAGATCTAATTAGATCCACTAATATATGGCAATGTCTGGTCAAAACTCGGATGAAATCAAATCATATTTTATACAAATTGATCTTTTTTAATGCAAAAACATCCACCATTTTTCGGATCAAATTGCGTTTAGTTATATATTGTATTACATATCAATATATATTGCATCATATAAAAATTTTTACTCCCCGAGTAAAAAGGAATTTATATAAATGTATATTATTTTATATGTTTTCATAAAACCATATAAAACTATATGAGTCAAAGTATAAAATTATATCTTACTTTGAAATTTTCCAATTTTTTTAAATGATGTCATATAAAATCATATCTAATTATATTGTTCATAATATATTAATATAAATGGTAGATGTAATCATACGTTGCACATAAAACTTAATCCGATTTCATACATTATTATACGTGACTTTATATCTCATTATGTATAGGACTTTACTAAACAAAAAATCCAGTATCAATTTATGTATAATTATATATGACTAATATAATACCATTTAAAACTATATATGGTTCCATACTAAAAAAATTTCCAACAAAAATAATAGATATAATTATATGTGTCTTAAACGATAACATATCTGTGTTTGTATGGTACTATATATACGCAAATTTCGTCTAAACTCAATATATATTTATAAATGGTCGCATATGTAATGGAATATATATTTTGATATAATCATGTATATAAAAAATATTTTTTTGACCAAACAACTAGCCATGTATAATTATATATGCCAGTATTTCAAAATTTATTTTTGTGTGCCAACATATATGGTTATACAAAACTTTTTATTGGATCATATAAGATTACATATGATTTTTGGGAACCCGAGTTCGATTCCCGGCCCAGTCGAGAAAAAAAAGTTTTTTTTATTTTTTTTTTAAATAGAAAACACTTTTTTATTGCGTTTAATTTTTTTAGAACCAAAAAATTTTCATTTTTGGAATTTTTGCAATCATTTTTAAAAAATTATTTTTCTTTTATACAGTTATATATAACTATATTTGAATTATTATAAAATTATCTATAATTTTTGGGAACCCGAGTTCGATTCCAGAAAAAAAATATATTTTTTTTATTTTTTTTAAATAGAAAACACTTTTTTATTGCATTTATTTTTTTTAGAACTAAAAATTTTTCTTTTTTTGAATTTTTGCAATCATTTTTAAAAAATTATATTTTCTTTTATAAAGTTATATATAACTCTATTTAATTTATTATAAAATTATCTATCATTTTTGGGAACCCGAGTTCGATTCCAGAAAAAAATATATTTTTTTATTTTTTTTTAAATAGAAAACACTTTATTATTGCATTTGTTGTTTTAGAACTTAAAAAATTTTACTTTTTGAATTTTTGCAATCATTTTTAAAAATTTATATTGCATTTATATAGTTAATAATAGCTATATTTGGTTCAAATTATCAAATTATCAATGATTTTTGGAACCCGATCTCAAATCTAATGCTGATTTCCTGATTCCATGAAAAATTTCAAATTTATAAGCCAAAGTCTTATTTCACTTTGGAAGCCTATGACTTGGGAATAAGGCATACCGCTACATTAAAATTATTGTTTAAGCTTACCATGGATGCCCCTAATAGCGCTGTACGTCATTCCAATTTTTTTTTTTTTTTGCAAATTTTATCAAAAATTTTCTAAGTCTTTTTGAAAATTGTGTACAAGTGAATAACATATTTAATTGGATATAATCATATATTACTATATGTTTGATCAATTTTATATAATTAGATACGATCAATTTATTTAAAACTAAGTCTTTTAAAGTTGTTATTTGCTAACAACGTCCGCTGGTCTAGAGGGTAGAGATTGCGATTATAAAACAGAAGCCTTGTGGTTCTAATCCCCGTCCGTTCGATGTTTTTTTATTTTTTATTTTCAGTTTGACATTTTTATATCTAAAAATAAATCTAAAAACAGAAATATTTTTTGGATAAAAATGTATCCAATAATTTTTTTATAAAATCAAGATATCAGATATTATAAGATAACTTTGGCGCGGCCAAATTTCGGATGAAATTACATTATATAACATCCAATTTAATATAAAATCATGATATTGGATATTTTAAGATAACTTTGGCGCGGCCAATTTCCGGATGAAATTTCATCATATTATATCATATTTAATACAAAATCATGATAATAGATAATTTGGGATAACTTTGGCGCGGCCAATTTCCGGATGAAATCACATACAATCAAATATTAACCTGTAACTTCATATATTATATGATGTTATGCGATAACTTTGGCGCGGCCAATTTTCGGATGAAATTTAGCAAAATCAGATCCAATAAATTATATATAATTTTATAAGATAACATGTTTTACCATACAATTTTTTTTTACTCGGGTCGGGGATTTTTATTACAATTCAAATAAAAAAAAATTAAAAAACAATAAAATCTGTGATCTTGGTTCTTATATAAAGTTGGTCACGTGCGACATGGTAAGTGTGGATTTTAAAATTTTGAAAAAATATTTTTTTCTAAAATAAATGATTTACTTATTTTAATACATTCTTTTAAATTATTTAAATATAGATGAGTATCAACGGCGAAAAAAATAAAGAGAGATGCAAACGGCGGAGAGAAAAGTTGAAGGAAGATGAAGTGAAATTAGTACAAGACAACAAATTAAACAAGTAGCAAAGTTAAACTCGACATGGCCGAATCTATGAATACCCTCCACAATGCCTTTTTTAGGTGATAGTAAATTTTCTAATGTGAAAAAATTACATTTTTGATTAGAAATATTTTATTTGTGTAAAAAAACTTTTTTTAAGCAGTTTTTGAAAAAAAAAAATAATAATTTACAAAATTTTTTTTGAGTGTAAAATTTTTTTCGAGTGTATTTTTTTTTTTAGTGTAAAAATATTTTTTAGAGACAAAAGTACTCTGTAAAATATTTTTGTGACTTACCAATGTTCTTAAAACATGTTTAACGGGTTTTCAACACGTGAATTTAAGGTAAAAATAATCTGAAATTCACGGTTTTGCTAATAACTTTTGAACCACTAGTCCGATTTGACTGAAATTCAACACGAACCAGGTCAGGGAAACGTCAAATATGTATGACAAGTTTTAGTATCGTCAGAATTGCCTTTCGAAAGTTAGCGTGCTTTTTATCTCTTAAATTCAAGAAAAACCCTTGCCGAAATTCAGTCTTTTGCTTATAACTTTTGAACCACTGCACGGTGGTCAATTCAGGCCAAAAATCATTTTATTTTTTTTTTTAATCTTGATGAAATATGAAAACATACAACTTAAATCTTTTTTTGGGCCTTGTAACACTATATTATTGCGCAAAGTGGTGCAAAGTTGAGTATTTTTTTGCTTCTCAATTTAGCTTTTTTTAAAATGTATATTTTAGTTTTCAATAAAAGTTGGCCATGCATTTTTCTTCACATTATTTTTGTAAGTTCGCACATAGTTTTTTAATTCCTATAGTAAATAACTATTCCATGTGGTTTTTGCAGACTTTGTGTGCGTTTTTGTCTTAAAGCGATGTGTATGAAAATTAGATAAAAATAAAAAAAAAATTCTAAAAAAAAATAAATTTTGAAAGACCATAAAAATCAATTAGAGGCTATTAGAGGTTAGCTGTAAAAAGGAGTTTGTACTTTTAACTATTGAGAGTAAGTATTTTAAATTTCAGCCCCTACTTTTACCGATTCTTTAAGCCAGAGCATTTTTAGTGCACTAATTTTTTACAAATGGTGGACTTTTTTAAACCTACAAACTCCACCAAATTAGGGAATGTGAAGAGATACTAACCATTTTACTTAAAACCCATAGATTTGCGGTAAAAAAACTTAAAAAAAAAACGAAGTAACAAAAAAAATGTGGTTTAAGGGGTTTGGAACTAAAAAACAGCCTTAATGTTAGCAATTTTTAAACAGATAAAAAATAATTACGCAATCTTATTTAATTTTGTTTTTTCATTTAAAAGAATGAAAATTTTAGTATTTTTAAAAATTTCATAGCACAAAATTTGGCCAACTAGAATTTTCGGGGTTGCCAGTCAATTGTGTGATGTTTTTCACACGATTGACTGTTCCCAGTTCCCACAATTATCTGGAAATCCTGGCAACTCTTCGTCTTTTAAACTTTTAAAATTATTACAATTGTTAATATTTTAAATAAAAAAACTGAATTAAAAAGTATTGCGTATCTATTTTTTTAAAAAATTGCTAACACTAAGGCTGTTTTTCTTAGTTCCAACCCCCATCTTAATAAGTGACGCGTCCATACTTAGTTGGCCAACCACTATATTTGTATGTCCAACTGTTTGAAAAGAGATCAGATATATTATTCTTAATTCGGATATAAAATTATTGCTGTTTATATGCAGACATGTTTGATACATTTGGGATCCATGATTATTTGGCCAACCACTGTATTTGTAGGTCCAACATTTGGGCAAGGTATCAATTATATTATTCTTAATTCGAATATTAAATTTAAGCTATTTACACGCAGAAATAAAGAAGTTTTTGATTTTTGGCCGGAATTGACCACCGTGCACTGGACCGATTTCGCTGGATTGCAATACCAGCCTGACCAGGTAAATGCTCAACTTATATGCCAAACTTCATTAGCCTACGTAAAGTCTTTGAAATGTTAGCGTGTTTTTAACAGCCAGACAGACGGACATCGCTAGGTCGTCTTAAAATCAATCGAGAATAATGAATATATATACTCTATGGGGTCCTAGACCAATATTTCGAGGTGATACAAACGAATTGACAAACTTAAATATACCCTCTATCACTAGAGTGAAGGGTATAAATACTATTAAAGTTTTCATGAAAACAAATTTTAAATAAGTTTGTTAATTACTATTAATTAAAACAAATTTTTTAAAAAGAAAAATTTTCTAGAAAATATTTTAGCAGATTTCTCTGCTGTTTAGACAGATTTCTCTGCTGTTTTGACAGATTTCTCTGTTGATTTCACCTAGATAATCATGACAGATTTTTAGCAAAGAATTTATTTTGAGTGTACCTACAATACATGATTTATATTTCTATTATCGTTGAAAATTTTAGTACATAGGTGCTTTTATGTTAAAGTTATAACCTTTTCGTGTCTGCTAAAATCAGCAGATTTCTCTTATAACTCAAAATATGAGCAGCAACAAATCAGCAGATTTTTCTGCTGATTGGACAGAGAATATATAATAATAATAATTTGATCCAATGATCAGTTTTTATTTGTTTTTCCAATTTAATTACACATCATTTTTGATAATTTAAACCTAAACGAGAACTGGTAACAATGACCGCCGCACAGTGGTCAATTTCGCGAGATAGCGGTCAAAACTCTATAACTTTTGACCGGATTGGTATTTTTTTACTCAATTTGTTTTGTTTAATAGGAGGGACTTTAAGCTTCAATTTGCGTGTTCAAACGTAAAAATCGACTGATAGGAACGTAAGTAATGTGGAGTTAAAAATGCATTTTAATTTTTTGTTGAATTTCCATGTAAAAGTTGAATATTTTGACATTTTAAATAGGTATTTTTTTTTATAATTTCTTATTTTTTTTCAATCGTATTTTACAACCAATACTAATTTATTATTCCTTAACTTAATTTTGGTCAGAAAATGCCAACATTTGGCCCCTGACATTTATTTAGTCTCAATATTCACAGGGGCCAAAGGTTGGTTTTTTTGGAAGAAATCTAATTCTTGTGAGGATTAAACTGAAAAATAACACTGAAATTCCCAACAATATCAATACCATTTGGATATATTATATACAGAACACAACATCGATAAAATTTTAAGTAAACTTTTACTATTGATTTAAAGTGCACATATATTTTATTTAAATGTATTAATAAAAATTTATACTAAAATTAGAAACAAATTATAATCTTTAAACTACACTCAGAAAAAAAACTAACTAAAAAATGGGAAAACTAACTAAATCCAAGGAAAATTGATGATGATTTAGCTCCATTGCCATGTATTCCTACTTTTTAGTCCATATTTTTCTTTAAAAGAAGGACAAATTTGAACTAGAAAATGCGAAAAAATTTTCCATTTTTTGGTTAAAAAACCATTTCTGATTAGGAAATTTTTCCTAAAAATTATTTAATTTTATATTTTTTTAATGGTTTATTTATAGAATAGCATGTGAATACACACATAGTTCTCATTGGGTACATATTTTATTAGAAATATAAAGAAAGGTTTGTTTTTTAAAGACAAGTAATAAATTTAATTAGTTTTTTTAGTTAAATTACAACAACAACTTTGTACTTGACGTTTGTTCCCAGACTATGGGAAAACACGACAAAGCCAAGGTCTTTGTTGTGATTAAAATATTATGTTTTTTTCTAACACATACATGTGTAGAAAAAAATGTAAATATTAAATTTATTACTTGTTATACAAGATCAAACCTTTTGTATTCATTAGAGTTGTCAGTCGATTAAGAATAATTCGATTAATCGATCAAATAAAACCCAACTCTTGTTCGAATAATTCAAAAATGACGATTTTCGAATAACGAATAAATCGATTAATTAATGTCGATTAATCGAACAATTTTTTTTTTAATTAAAAAATTAAATAAATGCTAAGAATTTAATTTATTCTCATAAATTTTGAAAGATTTTATACAAAATGTAGGAAAGTTAAAATATATTGTAGCCATAGCCCTGGATAGCACATCCATTATAGAATTAGGAAAAATTAATAATTCTTTTGCATCAGACTTACTAAAACGTATTAAAATAAGAATTAATAAGAGACGTATAAAAATGTTAAATACGGTAATAATTTTTCTAAATTCTGTAAATTTTCCGAGCAATGAAAGTTTCTTAAAATATTCTCCAAAAAGCGAAACAAAATAATATGCAAATGAATTATACTACAGATTATTTTATGTTGAAAGTAATCACAATAATTCAGATAAAAGTATTGAAATAGAGGAAGTTATTAGTAATGAAAATAATAATCTTTTATGCGAGTTAAATAATTCAATTGTGTATGCTCTTCTTACTATATCACATACTTCAACAATTAGCGAAAGAATCGTTTGAAAGCAAAAAAATTATTATTTTTAAAAGATTATTTCTTAAGAACAACTTAAATTGTCTTATTTGACAAAAATTAAAATCATTTATGATATATTTTGTCTGAATTCTTCAAATAATAATTTGTATTTGAATTATTTCTCAACAAGTATTTAAATCGACATCCGTTAATTAAAAGTGATCTCAGTTATTCAATTTTTAAGTTTTTTTAACTTTTAAATATTTTATTTTTAAGTTTTTATGAATTTTTTCGTTAATAAAAATTTAAACTTTCTTATTTTAAGTTATTTTATATGAATTGTTTGTTTTTTTGTTAATAAAAATATTTTTTAAAATAATTTTTTTATTCGTTATTCTCTTCGATTAATCGAATAAATTTTGATCTTTAATCGTTTGATCGAACGAGGAAAAACAATTATTTGAATTATTCGAACAAAGTTGAAAGTCGAATAATTGACAACTCTAGTATTCATGTACTACAAATAATAAACGAAATGTGAACTACAAGCAAGCATGAAAAAAAAAAAAAAATAAATCAACAAAACAATTTCAAGTTATGAAAAATTTACTAAACTTGTGGAAAAAACTTCCTCAAATTAAAGAAGATAAATATGATGAACTAACTGGTAGTAAATTACGTCCTAAAACTGAATTTTTTGAACTAAATTTTGTTTTAAGAAATATGTCTTAAAAATAAAGATTTTTTTTCAATTATTTAGGGAAAATTTTTTTGGCGGTAAGAATTTCTTCCACGTATTAGGGAATTCTATTTAAGGAAAATTATGGCCTATTTAACAGTCCATGAACTAAAATATTTTCATAAAAGTTAGGAAAATTTCCCAACTTTTAGTTAATTTTAACTTAATTGTGGGAAAATTTATAAACTATTTTGAAAAAAATTTTTCCCAAGTTTAAGTTTCTTCTTTTTTTTGAGTGTAGTACATAAACATAATATAACAGGTACTTGGTTTTACCAGCTATTTCCATTGGTTTTAAATTTATTTGCAATTTTCAAGTATTTAAGTTGTGTAATATTACATGGCAATAAAATCTTTTTTACCTTTTCCAAATGAATTGCAAGATACCACATAATTTGAGAGTTAACAGGTACTTGGTTTTACCAGTTATTTCCATTGGTTTTAAATTTATTTGCAATTTTCATGTATTTAAGTTATGTAATATTAGATGGCAATAAAATCATTTTTTACCTTTTCCAAATGAATTGCCAGATACCACATAATTTGAGAGTTATATTGTCATTTTTGTCAAAGTTTTGATACACCCTTCTATGTGGACTAGGCCCAAATATGGGCCAACTTCTCCTAATTTCAACAGAATTATTTTTTGGGTCAATAATAACTTTTGTACAAAATTTCATCAAAATATATGCATAATAGCCACTTTCACATACAAATAACTTCTCAAAAAATATGACGTGCATTTGTACCGAATATCTTACCTTGGGTCAGAAAAATTACTGTAGCTCAAAAAGTGCAGTCCCGATGCATGGACATGTATATATAGGAATGTAGGGGAGAGTTAGGACTACAAAATAGTAAACTTGTGTTTTGACTCAGCTTGACTCACAGGAGTTGTGCTCTATGAAGTAGGAAATTTCCGAGAAATTTGATCTTTTTTAAAAAAAATATTTAAATTGTTCTGAAATAAGTAGAGCTAAAATTTTTTTACCAGTAATAGGAAATAAGTTAAGTTACGACACAAAATTTATTTCGTCCAAAAATCTTGAAAAACAAAAAAGTTATGATCATTTAAACTTTCAAAATTAACTAAAAATATCATAAATTTACTAAATTCTGAAAAAGCCCATTTTGGACCACCCTGTTCTCAGTGAAATAGTTGAAATAGAGTTCTAATTTTTTGGCTCCCGAGGTTTACTACTGTCTACTTTCATATAAGTCTAATAACTTTAAAATCGGAGAACAAAAACCAAAAGGAGTTTTGGCCGCTATCTCAAAATATTGACCACAGTGCGCCGTCTCGTTGTAGCGAAATCGACCAAGGGCTTTTGTGAGAATCGAACCCACGACCCCCTGTTTCATAGGCTAGCACGCTACCAACTAACCTACAGGGGAAATATATCTCGAGTAAAAAACAGAATTCCTTTTTTAGTCGGAAGAAATCCAAAATTTTTTTAAAATCACCAAAAACGCGCCGTGCCATATATTCAGCAAAACATTATCATGATTTAATATTTTTTTTTTCCTTTAAATACAAAATATCTTTAGAGTTAATAAAAAATTAAAAAAATTGTGTACAAGTGTAAAACGATTTGGCTGAACAATAAAAACTGTAATAATAAAGTAAATAGTTATGAAAAAATATAATTTTCTTAAACACCACAATAAATGAACAATAAAAAAATATGAAAAATAACCGTTTTAAAGCAAGAATTCAATTTTCTTTGCTTCTTTAATCCATTGAATGCTGTTTTTTTTTGTATCATAAAACTCTATATTTTTTTTGTACACTTTGACCTTTTTTCAAAATTATTTTACGCTTAAATGGTCAAATAATAAGAAGAATGAAGAATGAAAAAAAAAAACTGAAAATAAATAAAATTTATGTTATACAACTTCTGAGTTCATTACAAGAATTTATAACATCTCGTCGAATACCAGCAGAAGCAGCAGCAGCAGTAGCAATATAAACAGCAACAACAATAAAAACATCAACAACAATTGCTTTAAAAAAAAGCCAGAAGAATAAATAGATGGATGAATGGAGTGTAGAGAACGTGTAAAACGCACAAAAATATTTTATGAAACGAAATTATATAGACTCATATTAACTCATATTCACACACACACACACTAATATAACTACAAACATATAAGGACAAACACCAACACAAACACTTTGGTACTTAAACATTAAGGGGGTCCAGTCATTAGAAATAGTTCAGAATTCAGAATTCTCAGATTTCGAGACAAATTTTGTGTATAAAATAAATCTTAGATTCTGAAATATTTTTTTTTTATAAAAAATTTCTTAGAATCCGAGACTTTTTTAATATAAAAAAAAATTCTCAGAATCTGATTCATATTTTTAATAGAAAAAATGTCTCAGAATCTGAGACTTTTTTTATATAGAAACAAGTAAAAAAGTTAAATTCGGTCATGCCGAATGTAGCGATACCCTCCACAATTTCAAAAAGATTATTGCAAAAAACGTTATTTAAAAGGAAATAACTTTAAAAAAAAAAAAATTTGTTGAAAAAAAAATCCGCGAAAAAAAATTTTGGTAAAAAAAAAAATCCGCTATTTTTTTTGTCAAAAAATACTTGTTTAAATACCATTTGGTATTCAATTATGTTTACATATGTCAACCAGAAGCCGAATTAAAGAATCTGAGACTTTTTTTTATATAGAAAAAATGTCTCAGA
Source organism: Pegoplata infirma (assembly GCA_963921195.1). NCBI lineage: Eukaryota > Metazoa > Arthropoda > Insecta > Diptera > Anthomyiidae > Pegoplata > Pegoplata infirma. Next base: position 233,967,362 of record OY992536.1, on the reverse strand, counting down.
ATCTGAGACTTTTTTTATATAGAAAAAATGTCTCAGAATCTGAGACTTTTTTTATATAGAAAAAATGTCTCAGAATCTGAGACATTTATATAATAGAAAAAATGTCTCAGAATCTGAGACTTTTTTTATATAGAAAAAATGTCTCAGAATCTGAGACTTTTTTTATATAGAAAAAATGTTTCAGAATCTGAGATTTTTTTTATATAGAAAAAATGCCTCAGAATCTGAGACTTTTTTTATGTAGAAAAAATGTCTCAGAATCTGAGACTTTTTTATATAGAAAAAATGTCTCAGAATCTGAGACTTTTTTTATATAGAAAAAATGTCTCAGAATCGAGACTTTTTTTATATAGAAAAAATGTCTCAGAATCTGAGACTTTTTTTATATAGAAAAAATGTCACAGAATCTGAAACTTTTTTTATATAGAAAAAATGTCTTAGAATCTGAGAATATTTTTATATAGAAAAAATGTCTCAGAATCTGAGACTTTTTTATATCGAAAAAATGTTTCAGAATCTAAGACTATTTTTATATAGAAAAAATGTCTCAGAATCTGCGACTTTTTTTATAGAAATAATGTCTCAGAATCTGCGACTTTTTTTATATAGAAATAATGTCTCAGAATCTGAGACTTTTTTTATATAGAAAAAATGTCTCAGAATCTGAGACTTTTTTTATATAGAAAAAATGTCTCAGAATCTGAGACTTTTTTTATATAGAAAAAATGTCTCAGAATCTGAGACTTTTTTTATATAGAAAAAATGTCTCAGAATCTGAGACTTTTTTTATATAGAAAAAATGTCTCAGAATCTGAGACTTTTTTTATATAGAAAAAATGTCTCAGAATCTGAGACTTTTTTTATATAGAAAAAATGTCTCAGAATCTGAGACTTTTTTTATATAGAAAAAATGTCTCAGAATCTGAGACTTTTTTTATATAGAAAAAATGTCTCAGAATCTGAGACTTTTTTTATATAGAAAAAATGTCTCAGAATCTGAGACTTTTTTTATATAGAAAAAATGTCTCAGAATCTGAGACTTTTTTTATATAGAAAAAATGTCTCAGAATCTGAGACTTTTTTTATATAGAAAAAATGTCTCAAAATCTGAGACTTTTTTTATATAGAAAAAATGTCTCAGAATCTGAGACTTTTTTTATATAGAAAAAATGTCTCAGAATCTGAGACTTTTTTTATATAGAAAAAATGTCTCAGAATCTGAGACTTTTTTTATATAGAAAAAATGTCTCAGAATCTGAGACTTTTTTTATATAGAAAAAATGTCTCAGAATCTGAGACTTTTTTTATATAGAAAAAATGTCTCAGAATCTGAGACTTTTTTTATATAGAAAAAATGTCTCAGAATCTGAGACTTTTTTTATATAGAAAAAATGTCTCAGAATCTGAGACTTTTTTTATATAGAAAAAATGTCTCAGAATCTGAGACTTTTTTTATATAGAAAAAATGTCTCAGAATCTGAGACTTTTTTTATATAGAAAAAATGTCTCAGAATCTGAGACTTTTTTTATATAGAAAAAATGTCTCAGAATCTGAGACTTTTTTTATATAGAAAAAATGTCTCAGAATCTGAGACTTTTTTTATATAGAAAAAATGTCTCAGAATCTGAGACTTTTTTTATATAGAAAAAATGTCTCAGAATCTGAGACTTTTTTTATATAGAAAAAATATCTCAGAATCTGAGACTTCTTTTATATAGAAAAAATGTCTCAGAATCTGAGACTTTTTTTATATAGCAAAAATTTCTCAGAATCTGAAACTTTTTTTATATAGAAGAAATGTCTCAGAATCTGAGACTTTTTTTATATAGAAAAAAATGTCTCAGAATCTGAGACTTTTTTTATATAGAAAAAAATGTCTCAGAATCTGAGACTTTTTTTATACAGAAAAAATGTCTCAGAATCTGAGACTTTTTTTATATAGAAAAAATGTCTCAAAATCTGAGACTTTTTTTATATAGAAAAAAAAATGTCTCAGAATCTGAGACTTTTTTTATATAGAAAAAAAAATGTCTCAGAATCTGAGACTTTTTTTATATAGAAGAAAAAATGTCTCAGAATCTGAGACTTCTTTTATATAGAAGAAAAAATGTCTCAGAATCTGAGACTTTTTTTATATAGAAGAAAAAATGTCTCAGAATCTGAGACTTTTTTTATATAGAAGAAAAAATGTCTCAGAATCTGAGACTTTTTTTATATAGAAGAAAAAATGTCTCAGAATCTGAGACTTTTTTCATATAGAAAAAATGTCTCAGAATCTGAGACTTTTTTCATATAGAAAAAATGTCTCAGAATCTGAGACTTTTCTCATATAGAAAAAATGTCTCAGAATCTGAGACTTTTTTCATGTGGAAAAAATGTCTCAGAATCTGAGACTTTTTTCATATAGAAAAAATGTCTCAAAATCTGATTGTGAGACTTTTTTTATATAGAAAAAATGTCTCAGAATCTGAGACTTTTTTTATATAGAAAAAATGTCTCAGAATCTGAGACTTTTTTTATATAGAAATAATGTCTCAGAATCTGAGATTTTTTTATATAGAAAAAATGTCTCAGATTCTGAAAAGTCTCAGATTCTGAGAAAAAATGTCTCAGAATCTGAGACTTTTTTTATATAGAAAAAATGTCTCAGAATCTGAGACTTTTTTTATATAGAAAAAATGTCTCAGAATCTGAGACTTTTTTTATATAGAAAAAATGTCTCAGAATCTGAGACTTTTTTTATATAGAAAAAATGTCTCAGAATCTGAGACTTTTTTTATATAGAAAAAATGTCTCAGAATCTGACACTAGAAGAAGTCTCATATTCTAAGGCATTTTTCTTACATATTTTTTATCAGATTCTAAGGAATGTTGGATTTTCTAACAATCTCAACCTCTACTGTCTTTATTTCACACACATTCATTTATCCTTACTTTCACATATTTTAAACGTTTTATTCCTTGGCGTTTTCTATCCTAAGAATACAAAAAAAAAAATAAAATGAAAAAAATGGTCACGTATTTGGGTAAAAATATTTTTTTATTCCATTTTTTTTTTTCGTCATAAGCAATGAAACTTACAAAGTGTAAATGAAGTAAATTCCAATATACGCATAACAGCACCAAAGGAATTCATTCTTTCGTTTACTTCGTTTAAGTTTTTATACCCTACAGTGGGTGATAATGAAAAAAAAAAGTTTATCGTACTATTTGTAACAACTGAGGCTTTCCGAAGCCAATTAAGCCAAATCCCTCAAAAGAAATTTTCAGAAAATATGTTACAAGTTGAACGTTTTTATAATAAAATGTATCGTTTTGAAATTTGACATGTAATCCTAGCTTGCATGCACAAATCACTATTTCAAATTTTGGAGAAATCGGATTAGTCCTTTTTGTAGTCCCCATACAAAACAACGTCTCGATGTTTACATAATTTCCTCAAAATTCATGAGAATGCAAAATATTTCATTAAAATTTTCTTTGTAAGTATTAAAAGTGTACCTTGGTAACCTTATCAAATCCGAAAAAAATCGGACCATTTTTGGACTTAGTCCCTCATATGAAAATGTTGAATGATATTCAATTAAATCGGTCTATTTGCAACCATTATGAACTAATTTCCCTAAGATTTTGTCTGTGCGTGTTTTCTATACAAATACAAGATCTAACATAAGATAGGTCCAATCGGTCCATGTTTGGACTTGGGACCCATTTCCCGGAAAACACTGGTATTGGGAATCATATGGTCGGTCTTGATCGACTATAACTTTCTTACTTGTTGTTTTTTTATACCCTCCACTCTAGTGATAGAGGGTATATATAAGTTTGTCATTCCGTTTGTAACACCTCGAAATATTGGTCTAGGACCCCATAAAGTATATATATTCATGATCCTCGATCGATTTTAAGACGATCTAGCGATGTCCCTCCGTCCGTCTGTCCGCCTGTCTGTCTGTTGAAGACACGCTAAGTTTTGAATGACTCTACAGAGGCTCCTGAAGTTTGGCACATATGTTGGGCATTTACCTGGTCAGGTTGGTATTGCAATCCAGCAAAATCGGTCCAGTGGTTCAAAAGTTATAAGCAGATGAGTAAATTTCGGCAATGGTTTTTCTGAAATTTACGAGTTAAAACACACGGTAACTTTCGAACAACAATTCAGAGGGTTCTGAAGTGTGACATATATATTAACCGTTCCTCTGGTCCGGTTCGTTTTAAATTTCAGCCAAAGCGGTCTAGTCATTCAAAAGTTATTAGCAAAACCGTGAATTTCAGATTAGTTTCACCTTAAAATCACGTGTTGAAAACCCGTTAAACATGTTTTAAAGACACTGGTGGTCACAAAAATATTTTGCAAGGTATTTTTGTCACTCAAATTTACGAGTTAAAACACTGAAATTTACGAGTTAAAACACACGGTAACTTTCGAACAACAATTCAGAGGGTTCTGAAGTGTGACATATATTTAACCGTTCCTCTGGTCCGGTTCGTTTTAAATTTCAGCCAAAGCGGTCTAGTCATTCAAAAGTTATTAGCAAAACCGTGAATTTCAGATTAGTTTCACCTTTAAACATGTTTTAAAGACACTGGTGGTCACAAAAATATTTTGCAAGGTATTTTTGTCACTCAAAAATATTTTTACACTAAAACAAAACAAAAAATACACTCAAAAAAAATTTTACACTCAAAAAAAATTTTACACTCAAAAAAATTTTACACTCAAAAAAAAATTAGTAAATTATTTTTTTTTAAATTACTAAAAAAAAGTTTTTGTACACAAAATAAAATATTTCTTAATTATTGTTTCTGTAAAGACAGTCGAGCTCAGGCTCTAATTATAATTACACTCAAAATATTTTGTAGGCAAAAACAAAAGAAAAACACACTTAAAACAAGTGAATAAACAATTGAAAACCATCCCAGTAATTATTCATTTATTTTAACAAACAGCAACATTTATTTTTTACTGTTGACAAAATTTTCTAAAATAAATAACATTAAACATTAAAAAATTACGGTTTTTTCACTCTTTTCTACTAACATATTCAAAAAAAATAACCTACGAAAACATTAAAAATAAATGATAGTTCTGTTATTTTTACCAACAAATTCCAAAAAAATAACCTACGAAAACATTAAAAATTAATGATTTCGTAGGTTATTTTATACAATTTTCTATTGAAATATTTTTTTAAAAATTTTTAATAAAATTTTGGGGAATCGATCCCGCAACCAACTACATTCTGGCCAGACACTCTACCCATCGTGCCAAAGTCACTTGATACAAACATGTTTTTATATTTCTATAAATAATTTTTTGATTTTTTTTTCTACAAAAAATTTACTGACTTGTGTAGGTAAAAACTAATGATATTTCATTAAAAAATACCAACAATTAAAAAAAAAATGACTTACACAAATCATTAAAAATTTAAAGAATAATCAGTAGTTTTTACTTACAGAACAAAAATAAATGACTTTAAAGATTAAATGTTAATGAAAGTCTTTATTTTTTAGTGTGTTATTTTTGAAACAAAGGACAGAAGAAGTCATTAATAAAAACTGAACATCAAACAAATGTTTTTGCTTTTAAAAACGACTAAACGGAAAACTTTTTAAATAAACTACAAACAGTTAATGACATAATTTTTTGAGTGTATGTATTATAATTTTTTGATGCATTATATATGGTTTTTGAATTGAGAAAAGTGTGAAAGAAAAATTTTAATTTTTCAAAAAATTTAAGACATCTTGGTTTGTTTCTTACTAGTTTCATATTATCCAGTTATAATTATCTTCAGAAAAACTTTTAATGTCAAATTTATTTAGTTAATAGTCAATAGAAGTCTATATGTGAAAATTATTAACAGATCGCAGCCGACAAGGATTGAACTCATCATCATCTGTAATACTTTGCTATTAACTGCTTGTAACGTACAATTCTCTAGACCGATACGCCAAGTAGGCTGTTAAGCAAGTATCAACTAAAACTGATTTTTTCAATTCGAGTGTGGTTGTTGCTGTTGTTTTTTCTAACAGAAGGGTTGTTATTGTAATTATGTGTAAACAAACTTTTATTTTTAGTAATCATTATTCTTCTTCCTCTCCTTCATCAATTCTGATCTAAGTACTTATTTTTGCAAACATTGCCAGACATGGTTTATATTTTAGACACAAATGTTAGGTGTTGCCATTTTTCCAAAGATACTGATTATTGCCACTTAGGGCGACTTATAGTCGTATATATTTCTAATCAAAAATGTTTTTTTTTTCACGTTAGAAAATTTACTATCACTTAAAAAGGGCATAGTGGAGGGTATTCATAGATTCGGCAAAGTCGAATTTGACTTTTCAACTTTTTTTTTGTTTTGTATTCTTCATCTTCCTCTACAGTTGTTGTTTGTGTTAATTCCTGTAGAACGAAAAAATGTTAGAAATGAACTTGAAGTTGGAATGAACAACAACAAAAATTATAGAAATTGTGTATTAATGCAAAAAAAAAAAAATACCCCTTATGAGAAATAGTTCTACTTATTTCTGTGTTATAGATTGAGGAGTAAAATATTTCTTTAGTTCTTTTTTTCTTTTCTTTTTTGGTAATTGCTAAAGAATTATTTTATTTAATTAATTTCATCCATTCCTTTTGAAGGTTGACAATTTAAGAATTTGTTTTGTGTAATTATGTTATTGCAGAAATAATAAAATATTAAGACTATCTCTATCTGTACTTAAAATTTAAATACATGTTTTTACCACAACATTGGCAAAAAACATTTCCTGTAGCAACATATGGTCTGACCATGTAATGTATGAAATTACAATTACATACAATTTTTTTGTTTGTTTTAAACTTGCATATTTATACAATAATTTTATTAAATTTTAAGGACATGAAAGTATAATAATTTTATTAAATTTTAAGGACATGAATGTATTTAAAATAAAATTAAAGTATTTTTTTTTTTTTTAATTTTGGAAATTCTTTACAGAAACAGTTTTTTTATCCGAAGGGAATATAGATTTCCATATGAAAATAATTTAAAATGTAATTATAAAATGCGAATCTTTCAGTTTTATTTATAAATATAAAGGAAAACATGTTTTTTTATCATAATTTTGAGTTGTGACAGTTTCAAAGGCAATATTTCTTGTATTTTGTCCTTGTAATTTTATTTGACAATTTTAAACCTCGTAGCGAATGAGTAATATTTAATTAATATGAATAACTACACTGTTCAACAAAGTTGTGGTAATTAAGTGTATTTTAAATATGACAAAAAAAAAATAAAGTGATATACAGTTCTACACCATTTCCAATTGATTTTAATTTTTTTTTTAATTTTTTATTTTTTAAAAAAGTATTTAAAAATTGGCTAAATATATTTTAAAATTGTCCAAATTAATTTTAAGATTGTCCAAATGTATTTTAAAATTGTACGAATATATTTTAGAATTGTCTAAATGTATTTTAATATTTTCCAAATAAATTTCAAAATTGGCCAAATATATTTTAAAAGTTTTTAAATGTATCTCTAAATTGTACGTTGAAATTGTACAAATATATTTTAAAATTGTCCAAATATATTTTTAAACTTCAAAAATATATTTTAAAATTGTTCAAATATTATTTAAAATTATCCAAATCCCATTTTGCGATAGTATTATCAAGGCCAGACTAAATTTTAAATTCCGTAAAGTTATGATCGTTAGAAAATTGCGTTTTTGTTTTTTCAATTTTTCAAAACCTTGGCTTAGGAGGCGTGGCTAAATATTGAAAAAAATTTTAAATTTGTGTCGAGTTGGCCTGGTTTATCAAATTTATCAAATTAAAACGGAATGCACCTTAATCTCAACAATTTGTTATAAGGGTTCAAGTTGAAAAAATGTGGAAAAAAATTTAATTTCCAAATATTATAGACATTTCTGGTGTTCCTATACCGGTTTCAAACACTTCAGTTAGTGTTATCATCAGTAGGATTTTAAATGTCGGTTTGTCTTGTTAATGGAAATTGTTTTTTATATATGTTTATATTTATAGCAGGGTCGACTACCGTTACCCTTTCAATACCGTTAGCGATTAAAAACCCTTTAATATTGACTACCGTTACCGTTTCCAATACCGAAATAAAAAATTTTAAATACTGTTATCGATAAAAAACCATTACCTTTATTAGGATTTTTACCTGTATTATATCGGTTTTGTTTCCGTTGTCTTAATATTATTTATTTCAAATTTTTTGCGGATAAAAAACAAAGTAAAATATTTTTAATGTACGTAAAATAATAAAAAAAAAATGTTGTTCATTGTAAATCGGAATGTTATTTGTGCAAAAACAATGAAAAAATCTCTTCAACCAATGATCACGTGAAGAGGTGGTTCTTTCGAATTAAATACATAATGAGACCAAGACGTACAGTCTGAAGAAAAACTCTGTCGAAAAATCTGTAAAACAACTTTCAGTTTGAATTAGAAAACTTTAAACCATATGTAATTAAAAAACTTTATAAATTTTTTTTTAAGTTTATTGAAAAACTTCGCTTATTTTATAACATTTAAAAAAAAAAAAAGTATTTTTTACTCAAATAAAATACAATTTCGATGTTCAGGCTGTTTATCTGAAATCAGAAGATTTATCTACGGTCTTGACAGATTTTTCTGCAAACTCTACCTGGTTTATCCAGACAGAAATTTAGCAAACCGCGTCAGCAAAAATTAACAGATTTCTTTAATGGTTTAAAATGCAGATATTTCTGCTGATTGGACATACATCTTATAAACACGTAAAAAATCAATAATTTGTTTCATGCATTACAATATTGCGTGAATATTTTAATTAAATTCTGAGTTAATTAATAGTCTATATAATTATAAATTGAAAATGCACTAAATTTATAATTTTTTTTATACCCTCTAACCACAGTATCGGGGTATACTCACTTTGTCATTCCGTTTGTAACGCATCGAAGTATCGGTCGGGGACCCCATAAAGTATATATATTATTGATCCATGATCGATTCTAAGATATTCTGTGAATGTCCGTCTGTCCGTCCGTTTGTCTGTAGATATCACAATGCAGTCCAAAATAAAACAGCTACACTCCTGAAGTTTGGCACAAATATGTCTCATGCTCATAGGCAGGTTAAGTTCGTGAATGGGCAAAATCGGGGCAGGGGGAAAAAGTTCCCCCTTGAAGAACTAAACCAACCTCTGAAAAAATTCACTTTTTTACATGTATTTTGTATTTTTGTTAAATAAATGAAACATTTGGTATATTTATCGTGATGGGAAGGTGCTCTTAAAGTCCCCAACTTACCCCCATCGCCCCCCCCCCTCCTTCCCAAAAAAAACGCCACTGACAATTTTTTGTTTAATTTTTCTTACATTTTGGAGGGTATAAAAGATTCGGCACAGCCGAATTTTTTTGATTTTTTACGTGTTTTTAACAAACTTGTGACTTTTTAACATGTTTGGTTAATTTTATTCATAAAACCGGTTTCGTTGTTTCGGTAACGGTTAACCGTTACCTAAATAATCCAAAATACCGTTACTTTTTTAATACCAATACCGTTAGCAATACCGTTATTCGTTTCGGTTCCCAACCCTGATTTATAGTTTTTAAAAAATAAATTTTCACAGTTTCTAACACTGCAATTCTATATCTAGCAATCTCTACATCACCTCATACTTTCGTTCAACTTTTTTGTCTCTTATATTATTTCGCAAAGATTACAAACTTTGCATTCTTTTAAATTTTTGTATGGGTTATCGTCCAAAAATTTTTATTTTGAAAAATTTTCAGAACACGTTCTGAAATTTTCCATTTTTTTTTTTAAATTTTTTTTTTCATACAAAAAATTCAAACTCGCGTTTTTCGTTATTTTTCGAGAAAATCGCATTTGAATATTAAATTTCATAAACAATTTGTAATTTGTTTGTATTTTCTTCACCCTCTTTCATTGGTATAAAAAGCAGCATGAATGTTCCGCTTTGCTACACTAACACTAAGGTAATAATTAGGGTTCGGATTTTTATGCAAATGCATATTTGTTGTCGTCAGTCTGAGAGCAACAAAAACTAAATATCTTTGCGAATTAAGAAATTTGTAGTAAAATGGCATTGATTTGTTAGTGCATATTTTTGCATATTTTGCTTTTATTGCATATATTGCTGATATTACATATTTTTGTCGCATATTTTGAAAAAAAAGTGTTTTTTTTTTTTATTTAATGATATTTTTACATTGCTGTATATATTTTTTTTATTTATAATGTATGCCTTAAAGTATACAGAAGAAAATATTGGGAAACAAATTTTGAGTAATCACTTGTTTAAATTAAAAAAAAAATGCGTAATTTTCTACTTGACGCAATTAAAAATATACTTAACAGTTTTTAAAAAAATTGAGTAAATAATTTAATAAAAATTAATTATTTTTTTTTTTTTTTAATTTTAGTTTTTTCTCATGAATTCTCAATTAGTTTATAGATTTTTGTTTATGTAAATGAAAGTTTGAAAACATTTCTATAAAATTTTTGGCAAAAGATTAAAAAACTATTTTTTTTTTGAAAAAAAATGTTAAACTTTCTTAATCATTTTGAAAAAATAAATTCATAAATTTTGAGTAAATTTTTACTTGACACAAATAAAAACTTAATTAAAAAAAAAACAAAAAGTTGAGTAAAGTTTTAATTGTGTCAATTAAAAATTTACTTAACAATTTTGGAATACATTTAATAAGTTTTTATTAAAAGTTTACTCAATATTTTTAAATCGTATACTGCTGCAAAATTAAGTAAGTTTTTACCTAATAGTTTTACAAATTTACTCAAAAACAATTTTTTTCTATGTATTACTTTTATAATTTTCTGTTTTACTTTATTTTAACTTAAGCTTTTGTGTTTATTGCACAGAAAAAAATAAAAAAAAAAATTTGAGTAAATTTTTAATACTATTGAGTAAAAAATTACTCAATTTTCCACAAGTAAACGATTTAATAGTATTGAGTAAACTTTTAATAAAAAATTATTAAATGCTTAATAAAAAATTTGAGTAAATTATTAATTCACACAATTAAATCTTTACTTAAAATTTTTTAATATTTTTAAGTAACTTTTTAATTGTGTCAAGTAAAAATTTACTCAAAATGTATCAAATTATTTTTTTAAAAAGTTTAAAAAGTTTCTAATTTTTTTTCCAAAAAAATTGCTTTTACAAACTTTACCAAATATTCTTATGTCTTCAAGACAAAGTAAAATTTTATAAAGATGATTTCAAACTTTCATATACATATACAAAAAACAATAAACTAAAGGAGAATTCAAAACACCAAGAGAAAAAAAAAATATTAAATTTGTATTAAATTATTTACTCAAAATTTTTTTTCAATTTTTGAGTAAATTTTTAATTGCGTCAATTAAAAAATTACTCAAATTTGTTTTAAAAAATTAAACAAGTGATTACTCAAAGTTGTTTCCTCCATATTTTTTTCTGTGTGTATCTAATTTTCGTTTATTAGAATGAATTTTTACGATTTTAATGTTCTTTTTTGCTTTTCTTGCTATTTTTATTTATTTTTTTATCATTAATAAATGTTTTAAAAAAATTTTAAGTGCATATTTTTAAAATTTTTAGCGCATATTTTTCTATTTTTGGTGCATGTTTTATGCGCATAAAACGCGATTTTAGCTGCATAAAAGTCCGAACCCTAATAATAACTTAGACGTCCAGCTTTGATGGTTCCAAAAATATGGCGCCTCGAATATAGGACAAATTGGCAAAAACTCGCTGAAGTGGTCAAGCAGAAATATTTATATCTTCTTAAGTTTTTATCTTACAAGGTCGATATTGGTATCATTTAAAATGTATTAAAATCAATAACGACCTCGGACCTTTCCCAAAAAATATTTTGCGAATTTTTATTTTAAATGTGGTATTGAAACCATTTTAATGGGACCAATTTCGAGCTTGTAAATTAAAAACTTAAGAAGATATAAATATTTCTGCTTGACCACTTAAGTAAGTTTTCAACAATTTTTTCGTTTTTCAAATAGCTATATTTCAGAAACCATTAAATCTAGGGGTCCAAAATTTTAAATTTATCTTAGTTTAGTAAAGTGTAATAAATAAACTAATGGTGATTTCTTTTCTGAAAAAAATTGTTTGCCGTTTTAGGGTATACCCAAGAAACACCGTCAATTCTGGTATGAAAACAGAACATTAAGGTCCGTAAAGTTTAATTTTCGAACAGGTCCGTATTTAATCCGTATTGATGTATCCGTTTCTGTACTGTTCAATACGGACTACACCGATTTTTATCCGTTATAAGTCCGTTACAAACGGTGTCGTTTTTCTACCGTAACTTTGCATTGTCAACAAACTTTAAATATTATTTGAAACCTTTAAATTTTGGGATAATATTAGCGGTTTTGAATATAAAATTGGTAAATTTATTAATATAAAACATTTTCTAATATTGACTGTAATTATTTTCAATGTTTCCAACTTAAAATGTATCGTGCAAATATAAATTTCCTTTGGCAAGATAAATTTTTCGGATAAAAGTGGACATAATACCATGAGCATGAAATATGTGTTTAATGTAAAATGTTTAACCCACGCCTTCAAAAATTTGCATTTAATTTGACTGGAATAGAACACAACATACAGAAATACTCTGCCCTGTATTTTTTTAACAGCTGTTTTGAGAAAACCACACAGAAAAAGTCAGCTGTTGTATAAGGCAATTTTAGCCCCGTGATTTTTTATGGGGTAAAAAGTGCAATTTTTTTGCACTTTATAGTGGACTTTTTAATAAAATCCAGCTGAGGTATTTGTTTAATTTTTCTGTGGGTAAAAATGGCTCAGAATCTTAAACTTTTTCTATTCACTCAAAATATTTTGTAAGTAAATTCAACTGAAAAAACGTTTAAAACAGGGTTGGCAACCGAAACGAATAACGGTATTGGTAACGGTATTGGTATTACATATTTTTTATATCGGTAACGGTAAAGGTAACGGTATTTTCGATTATTTAGGTAACGGTTAACCGTTACCGAAACAGCGATACCGGTACGTACCGGTATTATGAATAAAATTTAGCCAACATGTTAAAAAATCCTAAATTTGTTAAAAACATGTAAAAAATTAAAAAAATATTTAATAAAATTAAAATTTATAAATTTAGTGCATTCTCAACATATAATTATATATTTAATTATATTTAATTAAAATATTCACGCAGTTTTGAAATTCAACAAATAAATTATTGATTTTTTACATGTTTATAAGATTTCTCTGTCCAATCAGCGTTTTGAGCCATTTAAGAAATCTGCTAATTTTAGCTGACGCGGTTTGCTATGCAGAAAAATTTGGGCTTAGGAAGCGTGGCTAAATATTAAAAAAATGGTCAAATTTGTGTCGAGTATCATAAATCGGGCCACTTTTTTTCTTAATATTTTTTTTTTAAGTTTAGATGTTTGTAAATCCACACAAACAAATTCAGACACGTGTTTGTTTTTTTTTAATCGCATTTGAATATTGAATTACATAAGAATGCTGTAATTTGCTTGTATACTCTTGTTTCAACATAGCGTATGAGTATTATTTATGAAAATATTTGTTACTCATCCACTATACTAACAAAATACAAGCAAATTACAAAATTCTTATGAAATTTAATATTCAAATGCGATTTTCTCGAAAAAAAAAAACGAAAAACAGGCGTCAAAATTTGTTTGTGGGGATAGACAAACATGTAAGCAAAAAAAAAATTCTAAGTTAAATTGTGAATGTGATCATTGGTTGGACCGATTCCCACATAATTTAGTAAATTGAGAATGTGGTCATTGGTTGGACAGATTTTTTTTTTATTGTTGTTGCCGATATAACATTTACAGTCACCAAAAAATTGTTTTTTTTATTTTATGTACATTAAAAATATTTTACTTTGTTTTTTATATGCAAAAAATTTAAAATAAGTATTATTTAGACAACCGAAACAAAACCGATATAATACCGGTAAAAATCCGAATAAAGGTAATGGTTTTTAATCGGTAACGGTTTTTACAATTTTTTATTTCGGTATTGGTAACGGTAACGGTAGTCAATATTAAAGGGTTTTTAATCGGTAACGGTATTGAAAGGGTAACGGTAGCCAACACTGGTTTAAAACAATCGTTTATCCTTTTAAAAAACGGACTATTTATATTTCATTTGAAACAACATACTTTTTCATTTATTTTTAAACGTTAATAAATGACTAGACATTACGTAAAAACAAATGATATTTCAGTTATTTTAACTGTTTACAATTTTTTATTTTGTGGAGTAAAAATATTTTTTTTTAATAACAAACTACAAAAACGTTACTTCTGTAAAATTAAACGGTATATTTAGTCACAAATAATTTAACTGACAAAAATATTTTTCCGTAAAGTTTGTGGTTTGTTGTTTTAACGACTGTAGAAATCATTCAATATATTTTTTTTTTTTTGAAAAACAAACTATAAAATGTTTAAAACAACTTTAACTAAAAACTTTTTAAATAACCGAAAATACCCAGGCAGAAAAATACGAACGGGAAAGCGCTGGCAATGTACCTTTTATGGTCGCTTGTGTGCTGGGAAAGCATCACAATTTAGTACTCCCCCAGCGCCCAAAATGATAACCACGGTAAACGGTATGCCGTTGTTATTTTAAAGCGCTTTGAAAGCGCTTTAAAAACAAAAAATATGGTACTATTATAGCACTTTTAGAACAAAAAAATGACACGTATTAAAATTGTATAAGTTCAAAAGACACAACTTTTTTTGGTATTTATTTGAATAAAGAAATTTATTAAATTAGGATAAAAAAATTATTGACTAATTTATTAGTATAAAAAAATCTTGAACAAACTTTGAAATATTTTCTAAGTCCCGGAAAAAATTTGTTTGCAGTTTTCTTTGCGTTTTGGAATAAAAAATTTATTTAAAATGCTTTTGGAAAAGTCCCGAAAAAAAGTGGTGTATTGAACCGAATCGGGTAGTGGTCCAAAGGGATATGCCCAGTGATATTTCACATGTGATGTATCCGGAGTTTAAGACACTTCCTCACGAAAGAAACAGGTGTTTTTACATAAAAGGTGTCAAGTTTGTAATATGTAGGTCATTGTGTCTAAGTGACATATCATGAGAACTATCAAGGACCGGCCACTTATCCTGCGGGGAAATAAAAAATATTCTAATTGTTACGAAAATTAATAAATTTTAATAAAAAATTTATATATTAATAGAAAAACATTGGCAAAGCGCTTGTAAAGCACTTTTTCAAATTCATACTACCTTTTACACAAAAAATAAAGTGCTTTGCCGAGACTTTTTCTTTGGAACGGTTGGCAGTTTCTGCCTGGGTAGTTACTGTAAAACTTTTCTAGGTGTAGGAAATTTTATCTAAGACAATTTTTGTACGAAAAATTTCTGTAGATCTGAGACCGTTTTATACGAAAAATATCGGAGAATCGGAGACCTTTTTTGTACGAAAAATGTTTAGAATCTGACACTTTTTCTGTACGAAATATGAAATAAGAAATGTCTAAGAATCTGAGACTTTTCCACAAGAAAAATGACTCAGAATTTGAATTTTTTCTATACGAAAAATGTCATCATAGAATCTGTAGCAACTTTAACATTTAAAAAAATGTCTCAGAAATCTTTGAATCGAAAAGATTTTCCTATAAGAGAAATGTTTTAAATTCAGAGACTTTTTCTATACGAGCAATGCAATGGTTCAGAATCTTAGACTATTCTATATGAGCAATGTTTCAATATCTTAAACTTTTTCTATACAAAAATGTTTCAGAATCTGAGACTTTTTCCATACGAAAATTGTCTGAGACTTTATACGAAAAATACTTATATATCTCAGAATCTGCGACTTTTCTATACGAAAAATATGTCAGAATCTACGACTTTTTGTAACGCAAAATATATAATGATAAAATATATACCAAAGTACTTCTTACCAATTTCTACCGCCTTTAGTGAACAATTTTAAACAGTTTTGATTATTGATTGTAAATTTCGTTTGTAAATCTCGGTTGTTAGAGTCTAAATTGCATGGATCTTTAGTTCAATAGATATAAAAAGTACCAAAATACCTTTTTTCCAATTTTAATTAAGTTAGAAATAATTGTTAAAAGCCATAAAAGTTAAATTTGCATAAATTTTGTTTTCTTATCTTTTTCGCTTTGGAAAATCACATTAAAATTTTTTAAGATTTTAAAACCAATTGCATAGTGTTAATATTTATGCGTTACACTTTAAATATGAAGCATTTCACACCAGCTGTCCCACTACAGAAAAAACATGATAGCTTCAATGAGATACCGATGGCTAAGTTTTCGACCTAAGGGAACTTGTAAATAACCAAAACAATAATTTTTTAAATTGGTCTTTGTGGGCATGGTCAAATATGGGAAATTTCACCATTTTTTGCCTTCTTATTGTTAGTATCATTATTTCACTATTTATGCAAACTATATGAAACTCAGTGATGTCTTTGAAATAAGAGTTTTTTTTATAGATTTTTGTAGGGTTATCGATTAAAAACATAAAATTTTCAGAAGAAGTTCTGAATTTTTCAAATTTAAACTTCAACCTTATTTACTAAAAAACATGCCGCAATTTTATTTCTTTTATTTAAAAAAAGATAAAATGCATTTCTATCTGTTCTGAAATTTTCAGAGATGTGTTTTGCTTTGTTTTCGAGAAAAAAATAATGTTAAAGATTGCACTATGCTAATTTTATACAATAATGGAGTATATAACGTATGCGTATAAGTAATAAAAACACTTAAACATTTCCCGAGTAAAAATGTTTAGGTATATTCTTATATATCACATTTGATCCGAAAAATTGGTCGCTAAGATTAGATCAGTTTTAATCGGACGGATACAATGTCATCCAAAAAATGGGTTTTTATAATTAGATAAACCTATTTTTCGGATGAAATTGTATTTGTCCGATTAAAACTGATCTACTCTTAGCGACCCATTTTTCGGATCAGTACTTATCCTTCATATTTTTACTTTGCTTTATTTTTTAAATAATGATGGGATCGTGAGTAAGTTTTTATTAACGATCACGCCCGCTAATTAAAAAAAAACTTTATTCACGCACTAAATAAAATATCGTGCGTGATTACACTTTTTCTGTCCGTAACGTGCGCGATCGTTACTAAACACTCACTCACGATCACATTTCTATTTAAAATATTATTTAAGTGTTTATATTACTCATACGCATACGTTATATCCCAGCAAAAAATAATCGAGATTTTGGAAGCAATGCATACAAGAATGCACTTGAGTAAGCGAATGATTTTTGATGTTGTTGTTTTCTAATGACATTCGCTTACACAGCTGCATACCGTATGCAGTAGTGTAAGGGAAAGATTTTGTTGGCATACTAACCTGCATACCGGTTGCAGCAAAGTATGGCAGTGACTTAAAAAAATACTAAAAATTTTTAAGAAAAGGCATGATTTCAATTCATATTCATTGCGCCGATATAAGCGCTCGAAAGAAATGCTCTAAAGTGGGACATTGCGAACAAATATCATGCCATACGTAAGCAGGTTTGTAAGCAGACAACAAAAATCACTCCCTTACAAACCTGCTTATAGGCAAGCAGTATTTTTTGGTAGGATAGTATACCATTTTATTGTGTAAAAGGAGAATATTACAATTTTTAACATTTTTTTTTTTAAACCAAGGAAAAACACATCCCTGAAATTTTCAGAACATACTGAAATACACTTTAACGTTTAAATTAAAAAAAATCTGAAATTCTTCTGAATATTTTCAAATTTTAGTTCGATAACCAATAGAAAAATCTATAAAAAATATATTTTTTTTAAACATCACTTTGTTTTATTTAATTTGCATAAATTATAAATACTTAGACAAAAAATTTAAAAATTTTCAATATTTGACCATGGCTACATGGCCCACTTTTTGTCTAAATCTAAGTTTTATTTGTGTTATTTAAAAGTGCCCTAGGTTCGAATGATCTACAATTGATTTCATATTGACACGTCATGACTTGTTTTTTGTTTAACATTTGGTGTGTAAAGCCTCATATTTGTTTGTTTCTTTATTTTTAAAATTATAATGCTTTTAAAATAAAATACCATCATCCTTATCATCATCATCATTATTACAGTCAGCAATTACAAAAGACACTTTATGCTCTTTTGGTGGTATTATTATAATTTATTTTTACAGTTTTTTAATTATTTTTTATTCACTTTGTCATAATTTTTATATTAATTTTATTTTATTCTTTCGCTTCCGTTTTCCAACTTCAAACAAAATCATTAAAATAAATTTAATATGAAAGAAATGTAGTTGCATCAAAGGGCTCTTTAGATTTACGAATTTTTGAAAACATTTAACCCTCAATTGTCCTTATTTTTTTTTTGAAAGAAAAATATTATTTAATCTAAAATTTTTCTAAATAGGAAAAATATCTCAAAGTCGGAGAAATATGCAAACAAAATATCATATTAAAATATGCATTTTCATTAAAATATGCATTTTTATTAAAATATGCTTTTTTATTAAAATATGCATTTTCTTTAAAATCCCGAGTAAAAATTTTTATATGATGCAATATATATTGATATGTAATACAATATATAATTAAACGCAATTTGATCCGAAAAATGGTGGATGTTTTTGCATTAAAAAAGATCAATTTGTATAAAATATGATTTGATTTCATCCGAGTTTTGACCAGACATTGCCATATATTAGTGGATCTAATTAGATCTAATTTCATAAAAACATGTAAAATCTTGGTGTTTTTTGGTTTGGGTTGAGTTACACCACAGGTCAACGATACATTCACCAAACATATAATTTTCTTAAACAAAAAAATGTTCGGGTACGCTTCGAACCAGATAGGTGATATACATAACCCTAACAAGGAAATGTTTAGGAACATTTTAAAAAGTTTCTTATACTTTGCTTTAAAAACTTAGAAAATTGTTGGTTAAATGGAAACATATAGTGTTATATATGGAACAGAATAGGATATATATAATTTTATATTAAATTATACAGAAAAACAAATTTTGTATTGACCCTCATGTAATTTTATATAATTATATCAACCGTACACCTTTTAATCCGAATCATGATTCAATTATATATTACTACATATGACTGCATTAAAAAAATTTAGAAAATATCTCACGGATGTATTATCATATATAATTTATTATGTTTGTATCAAGTTATATATTGTAATATATGTTTATTTTTACTCGGGATATGCTAAAACAAGATTTTGAAAAAGAATCAATTTGTTTGCGCATATTTTGATGAAAATACATATTATTGCATATTTTTATTTAAATATATATTTTTTGCATATTTCTCAGAATCTGAGCATTTTTCTACGAAGAAACTGTCTCATAATCTAATCCATTTTTTGGGTGAAAGATATCTCAGAATCTGCAACTTTTTCTCTTTAGAGAAAAATATGTACATATCAAATTCCAATCTCTGATATTCGAGGTCTGTATGTTAGTTTTATATTCTAGCATATTTTTAAATACCTTGACAATTTATTTTCGTACAACACTGATAGTTGCATTAGTTAGTTGTGATGCACTTTAATGTCTCTTTAGTTAGTTTTATAAATTTGTCGGTTTGGTTGGTTGGCCATTGCTTTGTGGTGGATAACTGGTTGGATGGTTGGTTCTCCTATTACAATCTAACGTAAAGTAAAATGGAGCGTAATTTAAAATTACGTAAATTAGCATTAACTACTTAAATAAAGAATGCAAAGTGATGCTACATTTTTTGTTATTGTTCCTGTGCTACAGTGTTGCCATATAACAAGATTTACCTTTTTTTGCAAGTTTTTTGAGGTGCTAAAAAGATTTCAAGATTTTTTCTAAAAAAATAAGTTTTTTGGAAAATAATAAAGTTTTTTCAAGTTTTTCTTAATTAGTTAAAAAATACAAAAAGCATCATTTTTTTTTGTAAATACCCGAAATATTGGTCGTAGACCAAGCTTTTAGTATACCGACCGATTCAGTATCACTATCTGATTTGACTTAGCGTGTCCGTCCTTCAGTCTATGTAAACAGTTACAATTAAATACGTCTTTATTCTATGAAAATATGAGATATTCGATTACAATTTTGTTTTTAGCTTGGTAACCTTATTAAATCCATTTAAAATCAGACCATTCTCTGACTTGGTCGCCATATGAAAATTCCACACGATATTCACTTAAATCTGTAAGTTGCCAACATAGAATAATTTTTCTCTTAAATTGTTGAACTAATAAAAGATTTTACCACATATAGATCCAATCCGTCATATATTGTCGAGCATGCACCGGTGTTTGATATTTGCTTACTGTGTACAATTTTCTGAGCCTTCATAAGTTATGACTCTTTCAAGGCTCCAAAAAATTAATAGAACGCTCGACATTTGGATTCCTGAAAGATTCATGTTTGACTCTTAATTTTGGATATGTAAAAAATTCAAAATATGTTTTTTTGAACATTCATAAAAGAGTCAGGAAAGAATACGAACATATATATTTTTAGAATCTTTTATGAGTCATATAAGGCCCCTGTAGGTTAGTTGGTAGCATGCTTGCCTATGAAACAGGGGGTCGTGGGTTCGATTCCCACTAAACCCTTGGTCGATTTCGATACAACGAGACGACGGTCATTGTAACCAGTTCTCGGTTAGGTTAAATTAATTATTAAAAATGATTTGTAATTAAATTGCGAAAACTAAAAAAAAACTGATCGTTGGATTAAAATTATTATTATGATATTATAAGAGCGCTAAGAAAAGGGATTATGTTTTCTGAACGTCTAAGAACTCTTTTATGAGTCTTTTCGAGCTCAAAATGAACGCTTGGTTGTTTTTTTATTATTTTTTTTACACTTGATATAAAAAATAAATTGAAAATACATAATGAAAATACATAATGTATTAATTTTTTCAATACTTTTGTAAAAAAAAGATTTTTTCACAAAAAAAAAGATTTTTTTTAAGAAATAAAAAGTTTTTTCAAAAAAATATATGGCAACACTGCTGTGCTAGTCGTTTGGTGAAAAAACCACTATTGTGTTAAGTGATGTATATAGCATTACAGCGGCATTTTTTCCAATTTTAAATTTTCCTAAGGGTCCGGGAAAATTTTTAATTCTAATAATTTATTTTTATATCCCTCTTTTTCTCTGTCAAAGCTTTGACAGGGCATAGCAACATACCAACTTTTAGTGTTATAGCAACGAACAAACCAGATTTTTATCGTAATAATTTGTTGATACGCTTCACGTAAGTAATTAGATGCTAAGACTAACAAACGAGAGTACCGGTGTTCAAATCTTGGCGAAGATAAGTTACAAAAGATGAATAACTTTAAATTTAGCAAATAGCAAGAAATTTTAAGAATAAGTATAAAAAAAAATTAATATAAAAAAATAATAAAATAATAAATTAAAAATAAAATTGAATATTTTTTTTTTAATTTCTCGAATATAAAAAAAAACGTAATTTTTTCCAAATTTCAAATGGCGATATCTTGCAAACCGTTTGAGTTTAGAGCACCAAAATTCAAGATACATTTTTTTAATTTAATTTAAAAAAATAATAATCCGAAACTTTGATCAACTGCGGTTTAATTTATTCCGATTGGTCTCAAATTTGTACCACATAAGTTCCAAGCCAAATACAATAAAAATTTGTTCGGGCATTCAAAATCAGAAGAAGTTTTTTTTTTGCTATACCAAAAAAATGTCAGTCTAATAAAGCACGGATGCTTTTAAAATAAATGTAGATAATTGAAAGAAAGGTAGTTAAAATAACACCGCTCAACAAATCGAAGGTTTTTTGCTCCGGTTTGAAGTTTGATATAAAATTTTTAAAGATTTTGACTCGCTGATTCCAAATTCGTGCTCCAAATTTTTCCACCACGTCTAGAATTTTAATTATTCGCGGTTGAAAATGCGGAAAAATGCGATTTTTGCCTTTTTTGAAAGCCTGCACAGCAGCCGCTGGGTGGAATAAAAATCTGGTATAAAGCGTGAGAGTAGAATTGAACTATGATCTCAAAAATATGATCAAAAAAATTTTAAGTTGTTGCACTATTATTGGCCAAACATGCATTTTAAAAAAACACTGTCAAAAAAATTAGAAAAAGCACCATTTTTAAAAGGCTCTAATACAATAACCAGATGATCAATCTTTACTGTGATGAGCTCAAAATTTAGGCAAAAGTTCATTCTTTCTTATAGGCTTTTAAACCTATTAAATATTGCTTCCGGTGTATACGAAAAATAACACAGAAATCTTAAATTTGTGAAATATTTCTTTTTTTTAGTTTTTCTTTGAAAAATATCTTTGAAATATACCTTTTTTACAAAAATGGTAATTTTAACAGTACACAGAAAAAAATATGGAGGAAACAAATTTGAGTAATCACTTGTTTAATTTTTTAAAAAAAATTTGAGTAATTTTTTAATTGACGCAATTAAAAATTTACTCAAAAATTGAAAATAAAATTTGAGTAAATAATTTAATACAAATTTAATATATTTTTTTTATTTATTTTTTTTTTCTCTTGGTGTTTTGAATTCTCATTTAGTTTATTGTTTTTTGTATATGTATATGAAAGTTTGAAATCATCTTAATAAAATTTTACTTTGTCTTGAAGACATAAGTATATTTGGTAAAGTTTGTAAAAGCAATTTTTTTGGAAAAAAAATTAGAAACTTTTTAAACTTTTTAAAAAAATAATTTGATACATTTTGAATAAATTTTTACTTGACACAATTAAAAAGTTACTTAAAAATATTAAAAAATTTTAAGTAAAGATTTAATTGTGTGAATTAATAATTTACTCAAATTTTTTATTAAGCATTTAATAAGTTTTTATTAAAAGTTTACTCAATACTATTAAATCGTTTACTGGTGGAAAATTGAGTAATTTTTTACTCAATAGTATTAAAAATTTACTCAAAATTTTTTTTTATTTTTTTCTGTGTATCATTTAAAAACGCAAATAAAGCCCAACCAAACTTAATAATTTGAAAAAAATTGTGTTCTATGTTGGAGACCATAGACAAATAATACTTTTGCGCTTTATACCAGATTTGTATTCCACTGAATGGCTGCTGTGCAGGCTTTTAAATAATGCAAAAATCGTCATTTTTCGCATTTTCAACCGTGAATAACTAAAAATCTGGACGTGATGGGAAAATTTGGAGAACAGATTTGGAATCAGGAGATCAAAGTCTACTAAAATTGATCATCAGAATTCAAACCGGAAAATGAGTGTTGAGCGGTGTAATTAAAAAAAAAAAATAATAAAAAGAAAGTAAATAAGAACTGATTAATAAATTTCACAAAAAAAGAACAACGAAAACTAAAAAAAAAAACGGTTATAGGACGTTTGGCAGAATCGATGAATACCCTGTAAAATTAACAAAAACTTTATTAATTTTTGTATACCCCTAGTAGAAATATTAAACTAAAAAGGAAAGTATCTCAGCTAGAGTTTTTCACGGGAATTCCCGTAAATTTTCGATCCCGAAATCCCGGGAAATAGAGCGGGAATTCCCGGGAATTTTAGTTTCTTTGAAATTGTTGATTTTTCGACTTCTATTGATTATTTAGTATGTAATTTTTTAGAGATTTTATTAAAATTCTTGATAATTGATGACAGAAACGTACGCAGGGACCATGAGGGCCCAAAAAGAGAGACGTTCTAACTAAAAAAGTCATGAAATCTGAGACTTACGAAATGAAAAAAGTCTCACAATATCTAAATTTCGATAGGATATAATTACACAGTGATAAAAAATCTAAATTTAAAATCGGAATAGAATGAAACAAAAAGCAAATTAAAGTTTACATTTTACATAACAAAGCCATCAAGACGTTTTTTTTAATTCAGCGCTAGATTATTTTTTACACGCATTTAAAGCAATTAAAGCTTTTGTGTACTAAACATGTCCTACACTCAAAAAAAAAGTTTGTAAAATGACATAAAATCCCCGTGATTTTACGGGGCAGGTTTTGTTAAATATGTACTAGCAAGAATCCCCGTAATGTTACGGGGATAATTTGTAAATTGATTTAACAAAAAAATTACGGGGAGAAAGTGTAAATTTACAATTTTTTTTGTAAAATATTTTTGTAGACTTAGGCCATGTTCACACTACAAGAACTTACCATGGTAAGTTGAGATGATTTTGCAATTTTTCTTTATGCTAGTACAATTTGAGATGATTTTGTGATTTTGTTCAAAGGAAAATCACATGGTGATTTTAAAATCACGCTAGTCTGTATACAGTATTACAAAAAAAAGTTGTAAATTTACGAAATAAAGTAGAAAATCAAAAAATAAAATTGTAAATTTACAAATTGTTTGGTTTAACTACAGTTTTTTATGGCAAAAAACTTGTATATTTACAGTAAAAAGTGGTAAATTTACAATTTTTATTGTAAATATACCATTTTTTCTTATTTTTTTTTTGCCGTAAAAACAGTAGTTTAACCAAATAATTTGTAAATTTACAATATTGTTTTTGTAATTTTTACTTCATTTTTGTAAAATTACAACTTTTTCTGTAAGTATACAATTTTGTTTTCTAAACTTTCATATTTGTTTTGTAAATTTACAAAAAATTTGGTATATTTACATATTGGTTTTGTAAATTTTAAGGTTTTTTCCATTGGTGCATCTTAATTTTCCTTCTTCGGCACCTGGGGTAGCACTTTAACAACCTGAAATGATTTTTTTTTTTTTCACTTGAACACTTTTAACAAACTTTTTAGAGTATAACACTGCACTTTTTTATTTTTTTTCGGAATTTCGTTTTTCTTAAGTAGAACATATGAGAATTGCGAAGGAGGCTACACAAGAAATTTCTTATATTTTCAAGAAAAACTAGTCAAAAAAATTACCTTTTTTCGAATTATTAATTATTTTAGCAAGTATTTTTAAAAAATTATAAAAAAACGTTGGATATTGTAGATTGGACGTTTAAATACCTGATAAAATAATAAAAAACTTAATTTTTCATAATTGACAGCTTTTGATTGACATTTTAGTGCCAGATTTAAAAAAAAAGTACCAAAAAAATATGGTAAAATTACCAAAAAATGGTAAAAATACAAACAAAAAAACTAGAACAATAATATAGCAAAAACATATAAAAATTGTGGTATTTTACTTAAAGCAAGTTACCAAAAAATTGTCTTAATATTCAATTTCTTTGATAAAGCTTACAACTAATTGAAAAATGTTTGTATCCGGAACTTAAAAAATTTTCAAAATTTTTTTATGAAATTTTTTATTTATAAAAAATAATTTTTAACAAAATATGGACTTAGAAAATTTTTGCGTCTCCTATTGTTGCATAATTATTTTTCAATACAAATTTTTGTTTAATTACATTTTTTTGTGTCAAAATACTGAAAACCTTGTAAACTAAAAAATCTTGAAAAAAAATTGTTTGTAATAAAATATTTTTTGGTAGAAAGACTAAATACTATCAAATAAAATGTTGTTGTACAATTACAATTTTCTTGTGTAAAACAACTAAAAACCTTGTAATTTTTTTTTTTTAATTTGTAAAATAATTATTTTTTTTGTTAATTTACCTAAAAAAATTGTTAAATAAATTTACCAACATATTATAGTAAAATTACAAAGCGCACGGTAGTTTTTGTTTTATTAAAAATACAAGAATTTTTGTAAATAGACAAAAATATTAGTAAAATAGAATTACAAGACCTTTTGCTTGTAATTTTACAAACTTTTTTTTTTTAGTGTACATTAGGGGCCCCTGGTCTAAACATAAGCTCGAAATTACGTTAGCTACAACCGGTATGAATTTCGCTGTAATCGGTCCCGTACCTATTTACTGAATAGCCAAATTAATAATAATAATCCACTATTCACCGTTGCGTATGATTGTTATTTAAAGGCAATTAACAAATTAATCATACGCCTTATACAATTTTTAAGCAATTATTATTATAATTATAATAAAAGTTCACCAACTTCAAATGCGTGTAAAAAAATTTAGCGCTAAACCAAAAAAAGTGTCGAGGGTTTTATTATGCTTTCATTTGCTTTTTGTTTCATCCCACTCCGATTTTGGTTGTTGTGCTGTGTTATCAGATCCTGATACTTTTTTTCAGAAGCTAAGAAATTTTTTTTCTCAGAACTGCATTATAAAAATTTGCAGTATGATTATTTGTTTCTTTAGAAAATATTTATGTCTCTGGACATGATTCTTTTTAAATCGATAAATTGATATAAAATCTGTGTAAAGGATGACAGTTTTTTTTTAGAAACCAGGATTTTTAATTTTTTTAATAATTTTTGGGGTAAATTTTCTTATAATTTCATTTCTCTGAAACAGTTACATTCAGTTTCAGAAACATAATAGAGAAATTACTGTGAATTAGTTTCATTGTGTTTTAGAGGCAAAGCGTTGAGAACCAATTGTAAAAATTAACTAACAACAAGATGAATTAGAATAAATGATGAATTTTTATTATTAAAACAGATAAAGCGATGTGAAATAACATATTCCCTTAAAAATACTTTTAAATGACTTCGATATATTGGACCGTTTTTTTTATAAGAACTGGGTAACAAAAATTGTTCTTTTTTTCTCGAAACTTATTTTTTTTTTCTGTTTTAAAATCTAAATAAGATTTTTATGGTGTTAATAAACATTATAAATAGTGTAATCGCATTCATAAGGTTTTTATATATTTTTTTGACAAAAAAATTGGGTTTTTAGTTATTGCGGGAATTCCCGGGATCCCGGGAAATTTAAAAACGAATCCCGCTTTCCCGGGAAATGAAAAAGTCCGGGAAAAGAAAAACTCTAATCTCAGCCCTTATGAACCAATATGCATGAATCTTAAAATTTATATAAAAGACGCAATTCTCATGTTGGGGTGTCTCGACAATTCGGCCATATCGGGGATTAAGGGGCTCAAAAATGTAAAAAAAATGTTTTTTTTTGGATTTTCAGCCATTTCTTTTTAAGAAACTAAATGATGTTTCCATATGAGAAGAAAGGGGGTTTTAATGCCTATACAACGCACACTGGGCCGAGATGGTAGGTATTTTGGCCAAAAGTCTCTACAGGTCGTAAATGTTAATCGATTTTTATTTAAATTCAGTATATAAGCCTATATTAGGGTAATAAATAAGTGACTTGAAACTTTTTGGAATCGGATCTACAAAGAAACTGTTTCGGGGTGGACACTTAATTTTTAATAAAATTTACAGATGTTATAGATAAAACAAATGAAGAGACACTTGTCTTTTGTTTATGTATTTGAATTGGAGATGGTCTCTGGTCCCGTGATTTGCGTGGCTCAAAAAACAACGTGATTCACGCATGAGCGTGAGTGATTTTCATTTAAATCACGTGATTATAGAGTGATTTTAATTTCAATCACGTGACTACATTAGGGTAATAAATAAATGCCTTGAAACTTTTTGGAATCGAACCTACAAGGAAACTATTTCAGGGTGGACACTTAATTTTTATTAAAATTTACAGATGTTATAAATGAAACAAATGAAGAGACACTTGTCTTTCGTTTAAGTATTTCAATCGGAGATGGTCTCTGGTCCCGTGATTTGCGTGACTCAAAAAACAACGTGATTTACGCGTTAGTGATTTTCATTTAAATCACGTGATTTAAAAGTTTTCAAAAATTTATTTGAATAAAGAGTTTAAAAATAACGTGATTCACTCGTGAGCGTGAGTGATTTTCATTTAACTCGCGTTAATATACCGTTTTCCAAAACTGAATTGAAAAAAAAAGTTTATAAAAAATTGGAAAAAATTAAGTTTTGTTTTGAAACCCCCCTTTTTATACACATCGTTATCAAAAGTTCCACGCCCTTTTAAAAAACTGTCTGGACCAGAATTATTCTTTCTATCCACACTTTCCAAAAAAGTTGCCCGCTTGTGCCCGTTTTCAAAAATGGAATTTAAATAAAATTTATAAAAAAAATGGAATTTTTTTTTTTTTTTTTTGAAAACCCCCTTATAAAACTCATCGTTATAGAAAGTTCCACGGCCTTTCAAAAAACTGTCTGGACCAGAATTATCCTTTGTATCAGCACTTTCCAAAAAAGTTACCCGCTTGTGCCCGTTTTCAAAAATTGAATTGAAATAAGAGCTTATAAAAAATTGGATTTTTTTTTTTGAAAACCCCCTTTTTAAACTCATCGTCATAAAAAGTTCCACGCTCTTTCAAAAAACTGTCTGGGCCAGAACTACCCTTTTTATAAGCACTTTCCAAAAAAGTTGCCCGCTTGTGCCCGTTTTTAAAAATTTAATTGAAATAAGAGTTTATAAAAAATGGATTTTTTTTGGAAACCCCGTTTTTAAAACCATCGTTATCAAAAGTTCCTCGCCCTTTCAAAAAACTGTCTGGGCCAAAATCATCCTTTTTATCCCTACACTCAAAAAAAAAAGTTTGTAAATTTACAAGTAAAAGGTCTTGTAATTCTATTTTACTAATATTTTTGTCTTTTTACAAAAAATGTTGTATATTTAATAAAACGAAAACTACACTTTGCTTTGTAATTTTACTATTATATGTTGGTAAAATTATTTTACAAATTTTTTAGGTAAATTTACAAAAAAGTGAATTATTTTACAAATTAAAAAAAATATTACAAGGTGTTTAGTTTTTTTACACAAGAAAACTGTAATTGTACAACATAATTTTACTTGATGTTATTTAGTCTTTTTACCAAAAAAATGTTTTATTACAAATTTTTTTTTTTTTTAAGATCGTTTACAAGGTTTTCAGTTTGAAATGTATGTATTGAAAAGTACAAAATTCCAATATAATTTTACAAAACTTATTTTATTACTAGAATTAATGTTGTTTTACAAAAAAAAAAATAATTATTCAACAATAGGGCACGCAAAAATTTTCTAAGTTGAGATTTTTTTTTTGCGTTTTGGAGTAAAAAATTTAGTTAAAAATAATTTTTTATAAATAATTTTTACACCATTTTTTTGGTAATTTGCGTTAAGTAAAATACCACAATTTTTATGTGTTTCTACTATATAATTGTTTTAGTTTTTTTTTGTATTTTTACCATTTTTTTGGTGATTTTACCATATTTTTTTGGTAATTTTTTTTTAAATTTGGTACCTAAAATGTCAATAGAAAGCGGCCAGTTATGAAAAATCAAATTTTTCTTATTTTAACTGGTACTTAAACATCCAATCTACAATATCCAAAATTATTTTTTTTCCGATTTTTTAAAAATACTTGTGAAAATAATTAAAAATTCAAAAAAAAATTTTTATTTTTTGACTAATTTTTCCTGAAAATATAAGAAATTTCTTGTGTAGCCTCCTTCGCAATTCTCATATGTTCTACTTAAGAAAAACGAAATGTCGAAAAAAAAAATAAAAAAGTGCAGTGTTATAAATTAAAAAGTTTGTTAAAAGTGCTTAAGTGAAAAAAAATCTTTTCAGGTTGTTGAAGTGCTACTCCAGCTGCCGAAGAAGGAAAAATAAGATGCACCAATGGAAAAAACCTTTAAATTTACAAAACCAATATGTAAATATACCAAATTTTTTGTAAATTTACAAAACAAATATGAAAATTTAAAAAACAAAATTGTATACTTACGAAAAAAGTTGTAATTTTACAAAAATGAAATAGAAAATACAAAAACAATATTGTAAATTTACAAATTTTATGGTTAAACTACGGTTTTTACGGCAAAAAATAAGGAAAAATGGTACATATACAATAAAAATTGTAAATTTACTACTTTTTATTGTAAATATACAAATTTTTTGCATAAAAAACAGTAGTTTAACCAAATAATTTGTTAATCTACAATTTATTTTTTTCATTTTCTATTTTTCCTTGTAAAATAACAACCTTTTTCTGTAAGTTAACAATTTTGTTTTGTAAATTTACCAAATTTTTTGCAAATTTACAAAAAAAATGTTCACCTCGAAGATGATATTTTACAAAAAAAATTGTAAATTTACATTTTCTTTTGTTAAATCAATTTACAAATTATCCCCGTAACTTTACGGGGATTCTTGCTAGTACATATTTTACAAAACCTGCCCGTAAAATCACGGGGACTTTATGTCATTTTACAAACTTTTTTTTTTGAGTGTACTTTCTAAAAAAGTTGCCCGCTTTTACCCGTTTACGCAAATGGAATTGAAATATTAAAAATTTGAAAAAAAATATATTTTTTTATAAAAACCCCCTTCGTTATCAAAAGTTCCACGCCCTTTCAAAAAACTGTCTGGCCCAGAATTAGCCTTTTCATCCCTACTTTACAAAAAACTTGCTCGTTTACACAAATGGAATTGAAATACCAAAAATTGAAAAAAAAAAAATTAAAAAACATTTTGTGAAAACCCTATTTTTCGTGTAACCAGGTTTTTCTCGTAACCGGTTGATTGTGTATTCGGGTTTTTGGGTAACCAGGATTCGTTTTATCCCGTATTAATATAGAAAAACACTATGTATGTATTTTAGGAAAAACGTGAAAATTGTTAATTCATAAAATTCATTTAATTCAAATAAAAAAGGCTCATTTTAACAACTTTAGATTTGTTCATCTCCCTTTCTATTGATATTTTATACGCAGATGAAAAAACTGGCAAAAGCGGGCAGGTCAGTCTGAAAGCTATTAAACCAACATTTTGGAAAAACTATTTCAAATGGAACAATTTTTCAAAATTTACATAAAAATATCAAAAAATCATCACAAAAAATAGGAAACAAGAGCTGTTCATACCCATTTACATGTTGTACTCCCTTTGTCAAAAAAATTAATCCCAAAAAAAAAAAACAAAAAACATTGTCCCACCTTAATAATGTATAAATTTGTTAGCTTTTTTGATTGCGGTATATGTAGATTTAAGCATACATATTTTATCTTTGATGGATCATTCCAAGAGAATGGGTGTACCGATTTGTACAAAAATTACAGACAAGGTGCAACAAGTCATACTTAATACAATAGTGCATTCACCTTTTTTAATTTAATAATTTTGTTTTTTTTAGTTTTGGCCAAAAAAACTACCATCTCGGCCCAGTGTGCAACGGAAGCATAACCTTGGAAAAATTCGGTTTCGTTAAATATTTTTTTCATGAAAATCGAAATTTTCCCGAAGGTCCACATTGTTTCCTAAGGAGACAACGAATCTTTTCCACTAGCAGGGACATTATTTTCCAAGTTACAAAACTTTTTGGTTTAAATAAAACGAAAACAGTAATTTATGTATATATTTTTTTTTGTCGCTCGCTTATATACACAAACAGTGATGGTTTCCTGTGTCACTTTTAAAATTAGACACCAGCCTAAAAAACATTATCATGTTAAAAAAAAAATAATTTGTAATACCTTTTCCATCCCTGTCCCTACATTCATATCCCATCAATGCTCTAGCTTCTTAACTCAAGTATGAACGTCGACCTAAAAATGCTTTATTTAATGAGAATATAAATATGGCATTAAATTTAACTTTATTATTATTCAAAACTCCCAACTTCATTATTATTATTATTTTTTTTTTGGGTCTCTCATCCTTTTTATTTATTCATAACCATTATTTTGTATTTACCACCACAACATATGAGACCTTGTTCTAACAACATCACACTAAAAAACCCATCAATCATTATAATTTAACAAAATATAATAAAAATACGAGTATTAACAAAAGTTTTTCCATTATTCGTATGTATTACATGTTAAAATTTTCCAAGTAGATGACACTTTTATGCTCCCATGTGTTTGGTTCAGCTACATTTATTAATATAATAGAGAAGTTGCGAATACACTGATTTAAAATAATTGGATTTATATTTGATCATATTTGGAGTGTCCTATTTAAGGGACAGGAGGAATGATTCTTGAAAATATATGTGGCAATTCATGCCAGATCGCACAATTTGTACAACATTTTGCTGGTATTTATTTTTGTAGTTTAAGAAAAAAAATTGCAGAAATAATTCCAAGTAATAATCACTTCATTTTAAACGTTTAAAAATTAAAATCGACTTCTTGAAAAAGCCAAAAACCTTCAATTTTTTTTAACTATTAATTTTTTCTCTAATTTTAGTTTTTTCATGGTTTTTCTAAATCTGCATGTAAAAAGATTGAAAAACCAGAGATATTGATATTTTTACAAGTCAAGAGAAATTGAAATTTTAGTTTATTAGTAGTAATTTTTTTTAAAAATCAAAATGTAGAAAAATTGATTACACAAAACCAATTTGCAATTTATAGCTGAAAATAGGCGTTTAATACGTATTAAATTATATATAAAAAATTAGCAAAATCGAATGCGGCCGTGCTCAAAAATTTTTGATTTGGCCATTAAATGCCCAATATACACTTAAAAAATTATTGCGAAATTTGTACTCTTGTCCAAAACATTAAATCATGATAATAATTTTTTGAAAATTTGGATGTACTTGCCAAAGCAAAGTTTTTTTTTAGAAAAATTAATAATATTTGCCATTCCATGCAAAACGAATTGAAATATCGTTCGAGGACCCCATTAAGTTTATATATTATTGATCCATTTCTAAGACACTCTTGCTTTATACATCCTTCCATCCGTCTGTGGAAAGCAAGATGCAGTCTAAACCAAAAGAGCTGTAAATTTGGTAAATGAGTGTTTTTAAATGCGAAGAATTTACCACTCTCACTTGTTTATTGTACATTTGTTAAACAAATGGAACATTTTTATATCGAAATTTTAGACTTGGTAAACAAATTAGTTTTGGTAAAAAAAATCGAAGACAAAAAAAAAAATTTGTTATGAAAAAATAAATTTAAATGAATAACAAAATTTTTGATGAAAAAAAAATATAAGAAAAAAAAACTTGATGAAAAAAAAAAAAAAAAATTTATGAAAAAAATTCTTTTGATGAAAATAAAATGTTTTCCGAAAAATAATTATGTTACTTATTATTCACCAGCTGGTGAGAAACGGTTTTATTCACTAGCAGGTGAATTGTTATCTTAAAATTGATGAAAAAAACAAAAATTTTTTGGTAGAAAAAAACTATGGATGAAACAAAAATTTTATAAAAAAAAAAAAAAATTATGAAGACAAAACTAATGAAAAAAAAATTTATGAAAAAAAAGAATTGATTAAAAAATTTTTTTTTTATGAAAAAAAAAAAAATTTTTTTTTGATGAGAATAAAAATTTATGAAAACAAAAAATTTATTAAAAAAAATAAGTAAAAAAAAAATTTTTTGTTGAAAAATAATTATGTTATTTTTTATTCACCAGCTGGTGAGAAACGGTTTTTGAAATTAATGAAAAAAAGTTTTTTGAAAAACGGTTTTATTCACCAGTAGGTGAATTATTATCTTAAAATTTATGAAAAAAAACATTTTTTTAAGAAAAAAGAATCGAAGAAATAAATATTTTATGAAAAAAAAAAAATTTGATGAAAAAAACCTAATGAAAAAAAAAAATTTTTGTAAAAAAAAATTAATGAAAAAAATTTTTTTTTTATAAAAAAAATTTTTTTTTGATAAAAAAAAATCGTTTTTGATAAAAAAGAATTTTTATGACAACGAAAAATTTATTGAAAAAAATAAGTTGAAACAAGTAAGAGTGTTAAATTCGGCTGTGCCGAATCTTTTATACCCTCCAACATGCAAAAAAAAAAAATATTCAGGGGCGTTTCATTTTTTTAAAGGGGGGGTCGGTAGTGGTAATGGGGAGGGGAAAATTTCCTATCGAATATGTGTTTAAAAATGCATTCTTATGTTTTTTGCACTAAAGAAATAAAAGTTTATCATAATTTAAACATTTTTTTATTCCACGCCCATAAAAGGGTGCGACCGAAAAGAGCGACATTTATTAATTCTTAGGGTCCAAATGCAGGACTTTAAACTTCTTGTAGTAGGAAAATGTTGCATTTGTTAAACAAAAACACAAAAAATAATGTAAAAAAATTATATTTTTCAGAGGTTGGTTTAGTTCTTCAAGGGGGAACTTTTTTCCCATGGTCCGAGTTTGTTCATTTACGAACTTAACCTGCCTAGGAACATAAGACATATTCGTGCCAAATGTCGGGAGTCCAGCTCTTTTATTTTGGACTGCATCGTGTTAACGGACAGACGGACGGACATCTCTAGAATGTCTTAGAATCGATCACTGATAATGAATATATTTACTTTATGGGGTCCTAGCCAGATATTTTGATGCGTTACACACGGAATGACAAAGTGATTATACCCCAATACTGTGGTTGGAGTGTTTAATAAGTGAACATTTTTTTTTTTGTTGAAAAATAATTATGTTAATTTTTATTCACCAGCTGGTGAGAAACGGTTTTATTATATGGGTTCAAGTTGAAAAATGTAGAACCAAATTTAATTTCTAAAAACTATAGACATTTCTGTTATTCCTTTACCGGCTTCAAACAGTTCCAGTTAACTGCCATCATCAGTAGGATTCAAATGTTGGCTTTTTTCGCTAATGGTAATCGTTCTTGTTATATGTATATATTAATATGCATACCCAACGGGAATTAAACCAAGGATATTTTTTGTCATATTTATACCATTAACAATACTGATATGGCAGACACTTTAGCCCGCACAACCACCGCATTGTTAGAATATGTTGTAGACAAATACCTGTTTTGTGTTCAATAATTGTTTTGATCTACATAATCAAAATTTCTACAGAGAGAAGTTTACGTTTAAGACGAAATAAATTCTATTTTTAGCAATTTAAATTTTACATCATTTTTTTTTTGTCTCCTAATATATTTTTGCGCAAAGTTTACCAGCATGATCTGGAATTGCAGGCACAAATGCAAGGATTTCCATTTTAATTTTGGGAGTCGTCCCTTATGACGACATGTCTTGTTAAAATTTATTTATTATTTTTTCTGTTAGTACAGATCGGTTTTATTTACCAGCATGTGAATTTTTATCCAAGTTACAAATCGAAGTTACAAACCTTTTTGGTTTTAAGAAAATAAATAAAAGTAATTCGTAGTTTCTTTTTTATTAGTCGGTAGCATATATAGTCAAGCTAAGGTGGCATTGTGATGGGGGACGCCCCATCAAATTAAAATTTTCAAATTTCATGTCGTAATACCTACCAAACGATTGCCACGTTTGAGCTGATTGAGGTAAAATTTATGAAAAAATTTTGCAAGGTCATCTTCATCTTTAGAGTTGGAAAAAATTACGTATTTTGACCAAAATTCATGTCCGAAATTTTTGTCCAATTTCGGCTCAATAATTCAGTACACTTTATTGGAAAAATATTTAAAAAATTCCAAAACAGCGATTTTGGTATATTCGATTATTTCGGTAACGATGAACCGTTACTGAAACATAAATACCGTTACGTACCGGTATTATGAATAAAATAAAACCGTCAAGACAGCAGAAAAATCTGGTGATTTCTAATAAACAACCTTAACATCAAAATTGTGTGTCCTGTTGTTAAAAAAAATTTGCAGGGATAGAAAACTTGGCAAGAATGTTTCAGGGGATGTTTTATTGAAGGGATGGGCGGGCGGTAGCGGAGTGGCACCTTTCTTCTCGCCAAAGATGTTAAGAAATTCATTCTATTTATATTTACACTTAAATAATACAATTTTATCAATATTTAATTTTATTTTCTATAGCCAAACCTCCCAAAAGGGGGTTCAAATCTTGATCAATGAAAAATTTTTCATTTTCTAAACAAATAGACAAAAATTTAAATAAAATAGGCCCCCGTAGGTTAGTTGGTAGCGTGCTAACCTTTGAACGTGGGGGTCGTGGGTTCGATTCCCACCAGAACCCTTGGTTTTTTCGCTACAACGAGACGGCGGTCATTGTTACCAGTTCTCGGTTAGGTTGAAATTATTAAAAATGAGTTGTAAATAAATAGAAAAAATAAATAAAAATTCTCGATCATGGGCTAAAAATATTATTATATATAAATATTTTGAGGATGTTTATTCTGGCTCGATGTAATTATTTCTTTACTAATTAAAACCATGATATTCTCATAGCATAATTTTCAAGAAAATTATTATTTTTTTTTTTTTTTTGTTTTAAATTTATTTATGTTGGTCATTTTTGCAAGACTAATCGACACGTGTTTCGGAATTTGTCAAATTCCTTTGTCAAGATTATTTAGCAAAAAATAGAACCGACTTAATACAAAGTAGCAAACGAGTCTAGTGACAAATCGTTTGTGCACAAACTAAAATATTAATACATATTCGCCTCTATTCACAATGAGAATTAGAAAGACGAAGAAATTGTACCATACTAATAATATGGATAATTACACTCACAACAACACAAATAACATATTGTTGTAGTCCAATGGACTATCATATGTAAAATTGTTTTATATATTTTTGTTGGTTATTGACAATCGTTGCCTTGTTAGTATGGTACAATTTCTTCGTCTTTCTAATTCTCATTGTGAATAGAGGCGAATATGTATTAATATTTTAGTTTGTGCACAAACGATTTGTCATTAGACTCGTTTGCTACTTTGTAGTAAATCGTTTTTATTTTTGCTAAATAATCTTGACAATGGAATTTGACAAATTCCGAAAAACATGTCGATTAAGTCTTGCAAAAATTTCCAACATAAATAAATTTAAAACAAAAAAAAAAAAAAATTTCTTGAAAATTATGCTATGAGAATATCATGGTTTTAATTAGTAAAGAAAATAATGACCTCGAGCCAGAAACAATTTTTATTTTTCAATAAAAATTAATCAGAATTTGATTATATATAAATAAAATGTGCTTTTTGGGGTTGTGCAAGTTTTTCAGTTGGGAACTTTTTTCATATGTCCCGATTTTGCCCATTTCGGAAATTAATCAGCATATGACCATAAGACGTATTCGTACCAAATTTCAGCAGGGTAGCCTGTCAATTTTGGACTGTATCGTGTCTTCTGCAGATGGACAGACGAAAAGACGAACATCGCTTACAATGGATCACTGATCAATAAGATATTGTCTTTATGAGGTCCAAGACCGATATTTGAATTTAGTTAATTGCGAATGTTATCATTGGCTGGATTGGCAAAGAACAAAAATTTATTTTTTTTTATTTTACGTATATTAAAAATATTTTACTGTTTTTTAACTCACAAAAAAATAAAATACGTAATATAAATACAACCGAAATAAAACCGACATAATACCGGTAAAAATCCGAATAAAGGTAACGGTTTTTAATGCTAATCAGCATCTGTGAACCAAAATCGCAGATCAGCATTTTTGGACCAAAATCGCGTTCTTATATTTTTTGAATATTTTTTAGAGAACACACTTAATATTTTCACACTTTTGAGATCAATTTGGATAAAAATATTTTTTATTATTAGCATGTTAAAAAGTAATAAACTAACATCAACAAATATTTGAATTTCATAAATTTTTTAATAATTTTGTAAATTTTTCTTAAAGTTGGGGTAATTGCTTCAATTTTCAGAAATATGCAAATGAAACAAAATTTAAAATTATGTTTATTTCTTTTTAAATGTTTCCTTAATAAAAAAGAAACTGCTAATGAATACATTAACCATATTTTCATTTATTTATGATTGATACAAAAGATATGAACAATTTAGTTATTAATGATACAGAAAAATAGACAACAAAATGAGCATATAATTTATTATAATGATAATAAATATTTCAGTTTTTTTTTTTTTGAGAGATTTTTGATTGTATTTTTTTTTTCTTAATTTTACTTCTGTACGACCATTTTGATTGCCTGCTTGAGAATGAAGTGTAACTGATGGAGGTGGTCGGTCAGTTGTAAAAATTTATTATGGTCACATTAAGTTAATGAGATACTTTTTGACTTTTTACTCTAGTTAGTTATGTATGTACTTACACAGTAAAAAGTTTTGGGTTAATTTTAATTCCTAGCTGGTGTGTATATATAACAATGCCAAAAATAATTTAATTTATTCCATAAAAAGTTTACTTTTAAAGAGATAAAAAGAGAGTGAGAGAATGGATTTTGAATTTATTTTTGGGTGTTATAATAAAACCAAAATATGGAAATAATTTTACGCCTAAACAGGTGTTTATTTGAACAAGGCAGGACTTAAATTTCTCCAAAAATAAACAAAACAAATGTAAGGTTATGTTTTTAATATTTTTGTGTATTGAATACAAATACAGACCAAATACATGAATAAAGTTAAAATCCAGAGGACTGTTGATTTGTCACCCAAACTCAGCACAACTCTGCATAAAACAAACTGCTACAGCTTCTACATTAAGAAATTATTCCTGGGGGTACGCACCGCCGTGATCTAAAAATTCCATCTCTATGCCTTCTGCTTCAAGATTCAGCTGGCCTAAAAGTAAAGTTAACTAAAAATTAATTAAAATGATTGATAAACGTTTGTAGTAAATACTTACTTGATATTTATATTTCGGTCGGAGTAAAATCTTCACTTTCTGGATCACAAATTTTGATAATATAAAGATTTTACTTTTGTGTACATTGCTAACCTCTTTTCTCACTTTCATTGAATTAATAAGCATTTTTTGTTCACTCAATATGACAGCTGTTTTTAATTCCTTGTTAAGTGTTTATCTTAAACTTGATGAAATACAATTTTTTGATGACGTTTGACGTTTATTTTTTATAAGTTTTCCAAGAGAGAAATTTAATTATTTTTTGGCATCAAAATTAAACTAAAAAAATGACATAAAGATAATCAAATTTTTAATCCCATATATGGTTTACCATATAACCCATTTCGGATTTAACTTTGAGTTTAATTACAAAGTAGTTTAAAATGTGCTCCGTTAGGTTTTAAATATAACCCAAAACTTTTTACTGTGTACTTGCTACTAACGCACAATGTTAAAGATTTGTGACAAACCAAAAATAAATATACAACAAGATATATTTATATTTTCGTTTTTCTTGTTTAATGTCAATTTAGGAAAATGAACTTATTTATTTTTCTCCTGACGACTGACTTCTTTCTAAATCATCAACATTAACGAGTAGTCATTAGGGAGGCTTTGCAAATAGTTAAGAGAATTATATTGTATTTACAACAGTAAATTTTTAAATGTATATAAAACTTAATTTCATGTTGAACATTATGTTTGGTATGGGTACAGGGTGACTTGAAAAAATCTAATGCGGTTAAATCTTAAAAATGTTTAAAACAAAAATAATCACAAATTTCTGAATTCACAAAATTAATCATAAACTTCGGAATTTTGACGACATATTAAACATATTTTTAGTAAATTTATTATTCTAGCTCGAGGTCATTATTTCCTTTACTAATTAGAAATTTGATCTTCTCATAAAATATTTTTCAAGAAAATTATTTTTTCTATTTTAAATTTATTTATATTGGAAATTTTTGCAAGACTTAGTCGACATGTGTTTTGAAATTTTTATGATTCCATTGTCAAGACTATTTAGCAAATATAAAAACAACAACCTCGTGCTAGAATAAACCTACTCAAAATGTTATATTTTAAAGGTCAAATAAAACAATTTAAATTTTTTAATAAAATTTAACCTGACCGATATTTCAATACTTTTTGCGTGACATATAAAAGTATACAACATTATTTTTTCTAAACAAGTACAAATACAACAATATCTTCAGCAAAACATTATGATTAAATATTTTGAGCAAGAGTACAAGAACTCGCAGGCATTTTTTTAAAGGTCTAGGACCCCATAAAGTATATGGGGCATTCCAGGCCAAATAACTCACTTTTATACCCGAACCCCTTCGATTAATTTGTTTTTAGATATGTTTTAGTACGTATTAAATACATCTTGCTGTCAAATTTACAGATTTGTATACCATGTTGGTGTTGAGTAATCAATTTGAGTAAAAAATTCAAAATTGCAATTTTTGCAAAAGAATTAAAAAATTTAAATTTTCAATAAATTTTGACCAAAAAAGTTGGACAACGTTTTGTTGGTATTTTAATGTAGTTTTAGAAAAAAAGTATGAAAAAATTATTCGAAGTAATTATCACTTATTTTTTACCGTTTAAAAATTAAAATCGATTTTTTGAAAAAGTCCGAAACCTTCGATTTTTTTTAAAAAGTCTAAAAATTCTAATCTAAGTTACGCAACTTTTAAGCCCTAATTCGAGATGTGATATTAATTCGTTCTATTTTTTTTTTCAAATTTTGAAAATTGCACTTTTTATACCCTCCACTCTAGTGATAGAGGGTATATATAAGTTTGTCATTCCGTTTGTAACACCTCGAAATATTGGTCTAGGACCCCATAAAGTATATATATTTATGAACCTCGATCGATTTAAAGACGATCTAGCGATGTCCGTCCGTCCGTCTGTCCGTCTGTCTGTTGAAAACACGCTAACTTTTGAAAGACTTTACGGAGGCTCCTGAAGTTTGGCATATATGTTGGGCATTTACCTGGTCAGGTTGGTATTGCAATCCAGCAAAATCGGTCCAGTGGTTCAAAAGTTATGAGCAAAAGACTGAATTTCGGCAAGGGTTTTTCGTGAACTTACGAGATAAAAAACACTATAACTGTCGAAAGGCGATTCTGAGGATGCTGAGGCTGGGCAATTATATTTATCGTTCCACTAGCCTAGTTTGTATTGAATTTCAGAAAAATCGGTCCAGTGGTTCAAAAGTTATTAGCAAAACCGTGAATTTCAGATTAGTTTCACCTTAAATTCACGTGTTGAAAAGCCGTTAAACATGTTTTAAAAACATTTGAGTCACAAAGATATTTTACAACAAATTTTTGATAAAAATTTTGTTTGTATGTGTTTAAGGTGTATTTGTAACTAAATTTTATCTGAATATATTCAGATCATTTTTGGACTCAGTCGCCCACACAAAATTTCAACATTTATTCAGGTAAATCGGTCTATTGGCAACAAAAATAAGTCAATTCCACTAAAATTGTGTATGTGTGTGTTTTCTGCACTTATTAAATTTCTAATAAAAGATAGATTCAATTGGTCTATGTTTTGACTTGGGACCTATTTTTCGGAAAAAATCGTGTAGGTTATCATCTGGTCGGTCTTGACCGACTATAACTTTCTTACTTGTTTTAAATGATACCCCTTTAATAATAATACACACAAAAAAACCTTGTCAAATTACTTGAAGAAGTTTCGTAATCGAAATTGATTTTTTTTTTTTTAATTTAATTTTTTTTTTTTGTAATTTTACAAATTTTAGTGGTTTTTTTCAAAAAAAAAACTAGAAAATTTACTAGAATTCCTTATTGCGCCAAAAAAATTGTAAACTTACAATTTTATTGGTAAAAAACTTGTAAAATTACAAAAAAGCTCGTAATTTATACTAGGAATTCACGTAAAATAGGAGGTAGCAAAAAAATCTAGTAAAGTTACGAAACCTCCTTGTAAGTTTTATCGAGTCAGAAAAATTGTAAATTTACAATTTAATTGGTAAAAATCTTGTAAAATTACAAAATTATTGGTAAAAAGCTTGTAAAATTACAAGGAGATTTTGTCAAATAGGACGTAGCAAAAATAAAAGTTACAAGTTTTTCTTGTTATTTACAAGGTTCTTTTTGAGTGTAATGTTGAGTATTATACTATAGAAACGTTTCTAACTAGTTGACAACCACTGTATTCGTGCCCAATTTCG
The DNA here is from genome assembly GCA_963921195.1 of Pegoplata infirma. NCBI lineage: Eukaryota > Metazoa > Arthropoda > Insecta > Diptera > Anthomyiidae > Pegoplata > Pegoplata infirma. The sequence goes on along the minus strand of OY992536.1, from coordinate 233,925,638 downwards.
GAAGACTTATTCTGTTCGTAAGCATTTTTTCCTAATTTTTGTAAAATTTTTATACAGGTAAATTTTAAACATAAACTCTTTGCGTCTAAACACTATACCGAATAAGAAAAATACTTTGAACATCTTGCTCTACCCTGTACATCAATTTCTTTAGTTTTTTAAATACTTGAATTATTTTCCTTTATATTAATAAAAACGTTAAGAATAAGTTTAATTTAGCGGAAGAAAAGATAGACAAACAGAATTATTTATAAAGAAAAATAGTTTGGTTTAACTATTTGCAACATGACAAATAAAAGTTTATAACGTCACGCAAACGCATTAGGGAAATGAAAAGGAAATTACAAATGGCGTTTCATATTAAACGGAAATACTTTAACTTAACTTGTGCATACACTAGTTATTTATAATAAATATTATCTATGTAACAACTACTAGACAAACTATTTACACTGAAAAAAAAAAATAACGTACAGTGTACGTCGTACACGTACACTCAAAGCAAAATGCAACTTAATATTGATGAAACAGTTTCATCACTTGCTACTAATATATTTGATGACAAATTTCATAATAATAAAGAAGATTTTCGTCAATATGATGAAAAATGACATCAAAAAAATACTTTCGATCATGTGACCAAAGTATATACTCAAAAAATTTTCGAAAATTTTCCGGCACATAAATTTTTTTGAAAAAATAATTTTTAAAAATTTTCTAAGTTCCGAAAAAAATGTCATAAAATTCAATGAAAAAGTGTCATCATATTAATGACACTGCATCATCATATTGATGATAAGTTACATAGGACAACAAACTATGCATCATTTCTTTATATTTATGTTACAATCAATCAATATGAAGAAGCTGTTTTTTTAAGTGCACATTAAGTTATTTGTCCTTTTTTTAAGACATTTTTTAATTAACTCTTCTTAATATTTATATCATATTTATTTCGCAGTGTACTATATCATGTTATATTGTTTTGTTGTTTGTGTATGCGTAAAATGAGTAAGGGCATGTAAGTAAAGATGAGGGTGGGATTTTAATGTGGAATAATCAACAGGAAATAAAAAGAGGGAATATTTTAAATTATCTAAGCTTAAATTGCAAAATAAAAAAAAAAACTTTGTGACAAAAATTTTAAATTACTATTCGGAAAGTGTTTTGCCACAACTTTTTAACAACATTTTCAAGAGTTCTTCAATCCGTCATAAAACCCAAAGTATGGGGGTATACACAGATTGTCATTCCACGTGTAACCCATGAAAATATCGATTTAGAAACCCAAAAAGTCTTTACGCTATTGATTCTTAATGTGTTCTAACACATTCTAGTCGCATCTGTCCGTCTGTCTGTCTTTGAAAACATAATGCAGTCCAAACCGAAAAAGTTTAGTCCACTGAAATTTTGTACAAATATGTTCTAATGTCATTCGATTATGCTCAATCATAATTTGAAAGCTTATATGGTAAAGTATTTGTGAGATTTTTCGGAAAAGTTTAAGAGGTTGCGAATTTTTACTTAAAAAAATTTTATTAACATGATAATGTTTTTAGGCTGGTGTCTAATTTTAAAAAAGTTGCTGGACGCCACCTCAGTTGGACTATATAAGCTAACAATTAACGAAAAAGAAAACGAGAATTACTATTTCATTCTCTTAAAACCAAAAATTTTAATATCTTGGATAATAATTCACCTCGTGGTGAATAAAACCGTTTTTCACCAGCTGGTAAATAAAAAGTTACATAATTATTTTTCAACAAAAAAAAAAATTTTTTTTTCATCAATTTTTTTTTCATTATTTATTTTTATCAAAAAAATTTTTTTTTTCGTCAATTTTTTTTTCATAATTTTTTTTCACCATCAAATTTTTTTTCATCAATTTTTTTTTTTTCATCAAATTTTTTTTTCATCAATTTTTTTTTTTCATCAATTTTTTTTTTACATAAATTTTTTTTTTTAACAATTTTTTTTTAAATTTATTATTACATCAAATTTTTTTTTTATCAAAATTTTTTCAAATTTTTTTTTCATCAATTCTTTTTTTACATCAAAAAATTTTTCTTTTTATCAAAAAAATTTTCTTTTCATCAAAAAATTTTTATTTTCATCAAAAAATTTTTATTTTCATAAAAAAAATGTATCAACATTTTTGTTTCAATTTTTTTTTCAAAAAAAAATTTTTTTTTTCTTTATCAAAATCTTTTTTTCATTAAACATTTTTTTCACCAAAAATAATTTTTCCCTTTTTCTTTTTGACCAAAACTACTTTTTCAGCAAGTCACATCTTTTCACATAAAAATGTTCCATTTGTTTAACGAATGTATATAAAACAAGTCATAAAACAACTCTCCAAAATGTAAAAACACTTTTTTCCACTTTTTTGCACTCATTTACTAAATGTACAGCTCTTTTGGTTTCGTCTGAATCTTGCTTTCCGCAGACAGATTGACAGATGTATAGAGGATCAATAATATATAAACTTAATGGGGTCCTCGACTGATATTTCAATTCGTTTTGCATGAAATAGCAAAGTAATACAACATTATTTTTTCTAAAAAAACTTTGCTTTGGCAAGTACACCCAAATCTTCAGCAAAACATTATCATGATTTTATGTTTTGGGCAAGAGTACAAAACTTGCAGGCATTTTTTTTATTTCCTTCGAAAACTCATCAATAGCCACGATTTTCTTCACTATTGAGGTCAGATTCTTAAAGAAAAAAACCGAAACTATATTTTTATGAGCGTAAACTAACTATAACATTTGCCAATGATTTTGTTCATTTGGGTACTGTACACAAAATTTGTTCGAAAATTTTGAAAAAAAAAAAAATGATTTGTAACTTTTAAAATTTCTTTGAAAGTAAAACCGATCGAAAGATAATTTAATTCAAAATAGGGAGTATAAAATGCCGTCGAATTTTGTACTCTTGTCCAAAACATTAAATCATGATAATAATTTTCTGACGATTTGGGTATACTTGCCAAAGCAACGTTTAAAAAAAAAAAAAATATTTTATTCATTTCCCATTCCATGCAAAACGACCCAAGAATTTAACACTACCCAGTTGGAAAATGTGTCACTGAGGAAATTTCCACAGTGATTCCTTCAGGAAATGTCTTCGGGTACTGACAAATCATAGGTAATCCTTAATGACATGTCATAACATTGTCAGCACTGAATGTTTGCTTTAAGAGTGTGGACAATTCCTCTAAGACGTCTAAAAGGAAATGTCTTCAGAATAGCAGTATATTAAATTAGAATTTTAAATCTGGGCAACTCTTCAATTTCCAAGAATATGATGGCAATATTATCGATTTATTTTAAATAAAATCAAAATCTAACAAGTAGAATAAAAGTAATAAATAGACAAACAATTTTCAAAATAAAGTTATGAACAAGTAGTTAGGTGTGGGACTAATAAACTGGAGGTTCCAGGCTCAAATCCAGTTGGGACTAAAAAAGGCGAAAAGTTTTTTCTAAATATGAGAAAGATAATTTATAAAAGAAAAATGATAAAAGTAAAAACTAAAGGAAATTCGAAAATTTTTTGTATTTTCGCATGACTTACGTCAGACATTTCCCCAAAGAAGTCTTAGGTGACATGTCCCCAGAAGGTCAGCCCTGACCACTGCTGACTTTGAGTGCGGACATTTTGAAAATTTGTATGAAACTGTCCTCAAACCAGTACATAGAGATGACTTGTGGATGTCAGGTATAACTCTGACATGTCACCGCTCCGTCACTGAGGATGGCTCGAGGACGTTGCCAACTGGGTATCACTGGTTTATTGTACGTTTGTTAACCAAATGGAACATTTTTATATAAAAACCTTAGACTTGGTGAAAAAGTAGTTTTGGTAAAAAAAAAAAATTATGGAAACCAAAAATATATAAAGCAAAAATTTATGAAAACAAAATTTTTGGTGAAAAAAAGAATTTGACAATAAAAGGTTTTTGACGAAGAAAAAAATTTTTGATAAAAATTTTTTTTATTGAAAAAAAAATTTGATGAAAAAAAAATCGAAAAAAAATTTGTGATGAAAAAACAAATTTTAATGAAAAAAAACAAAATTTTTGATAAAAACAAAAAATTTGATGAAAAATATAAAAAAAAAAAAATTAGAAAAACAAAATAGAAAAAAAAAAATATTTTGTGAAAAAAAAATTATATTACTTATTGTGCTCGTTTCTGGAATACGATTTCACCGTTCACCTAATTTTTGAAAAAATTTATATTCTTACGAATTTTAAGATTTTTAAATTTGTTCTTGTAATTATTACAGATTTTAACTAGATCTTTAATTGTTACAAGAAAAAAAATAAAATCTTTTAATTTAAGAGAATATCAAATTTTTAAAAATTAGGTGAATGGTGAAATCATATTCCAGTATAGAGCACATTATTCACCAGCTGTAGAAAAACGATTTTATTCACCAGCAGGAGAATTATTATCCAAAAATTGATGAAAAAAAGCAAAAAAATTTAATGGAAAAAAATTGATGAAAAAAAGTTTTATAAAAAAATTATTGATAAAAAAAATTGACGAAAAAAAAAAAAAATGTAAAAAAATTTATCAAAAAAAAATTATTGAGACAAAAAAAAATGATAAAAAAAATATTATTTAAATTATCATAAATGTCATATTACCCAAATATCAAAATGTTATATTTATAAAATGTCATAGCACCCAAAAAAATAATCATAAAACTCACCAAAATTGTTTTTTTTAACACAATATTTTAAAGTTTTTATGCGTAGCTTAGGGATTACAAAGTCCATGCATTAAACCTACCCTCTCCGCAAAGTAAAGTTTTCTAGGGTAGCTGTCCTTTACGCTACCAAATTTGTTATGCCTCAAAAAGGCCTGATAACCAAAATAGCTTTGGTTTGCAGAGAGGGTGGGTTTAATGCATGGAGTATATAATCCCTAGGCCCGGCCGAAGGCCGGCTACGCAGAAAACCTTTATTACAATAAAACAAATCATAGAAGTCGTAATTTCGACATTTCGCACAAAAAAAATATTTTGGATTTTTTGACAATTTTGTTTTGGGAGAAATAACATTTTTAGACCTATTATTTTGGGCTATATGTCGCAGCGTGGGCGATATGTCATTTACGGTTTTGGGCGTAAGACCTTGGGCGTACGCCAAAAAATATAGGTGCAAAAAAAATTTGATAAAAAAAAATTATGAAACAAAAACTTTACGAAAAAAACTAATGAAAAAAAAAATATAAAAAAAAAATTATTAAAAAAAATAAATTGATAAAAAAAAATTTGATGAAAAAAAAAAATTTAATAACAAAAAAAAAAAAATATTGAAGAAATTTTTTTTTTTTTTTAAAAATAATTGTATTATTTTTTTATTCACCAGCTGGTGAAAACGGGTTTATTCACCAGCAAGTGAATTATTATCTAAGTTACAAATCGAAGTTACAAACTTTTTTGGTTGTAAGAAAATGAAAACAGTAGTTCTTATTTTCTTTTTTGTTTGTCGGTAGCTTATATAGTCAAACTGAGGTGCCGTTCTGCATCATTTTTAAAATAAGACACTAGCCTTAAAACATTATCACCTTAAAAGTTTTCCCTTGGAGAACTAAAAAAACCTTTGAGAACCTCACTTTATACATTGGTTTTTGTATTTTTAAAGACATATGATTTCACTGCATCTTAAGCGCTTTTTCAGTGCGTTCAACTAGCGCTCTAATTTGTGACATCGCCTTAGGGAATCATGCATGATTTTAGGTGGTTAAAATGCCCTTTTTGATTCCTTTCGTTTTCAGTTCAGTAAAATTTTTTGATGCGAAGTTAGTCAAGTAAAATAATAAAAAAATTGCACAAGAAAAAATATACGTACTCGCACACACACTAAAAAAAAGCATGTAAAAGGTTAATTCGGAGTTGCCGAAGGTATTGAAATCCTCCACAATCCCAAGATTATTTGGCAAAAAAATTTCGTGGAAAAAATTTTGGAGAATAAAAAATTCTGAGATTTTTTTTTTTTTATTTTTATATATCGATTTGCAATTACAAATCGATTTGGCTGAATTCTTATCAAAAAAGTCTAACATTCAGAGACATAAGCCATTTTGTATTCGATATAATATTTTTTATAACACTGTCATGGTTATCAAAAATACTTAATTCTACCTTTGCAAATTTTCACTACACTTTAAGCGTTATTTATAATGCAGTGTGATTATATTGATTTATTTGTTTCAAATAAATGTTATAAATCATAGCTTTAAATAATAATCCTATTAAATATTACATTAAAAAAATTAAAACTTATAAAAAAAATATTTAAATCCAATATAAACGCAAATACTTTCACTTCACAACTCTTTATCATTCGACTTTGTGTATTTTTTTTACATTTTTTTGCTAGTGAATCAATGACAATTTAACTGACAATACGATTTAAGCGCATAACAAATAAATTTCATTTTTCCAATACATCAGATTTAAAGACATACTTACAACTTAACATACACACAAATATACAAATACATACAAGGAGAAAAATAATACCCACACACGCACTGTCTCAAAATTTTTTCAAACTCAATAAAATTTTATTAAAGGCAACTTTTTTTTACAAAAACAGATTGCGAAATTTTCTTTGGTTCGAAAACACTATTTTCCTATGCGTATTTGAGTGGTTTTACGTTGTTTGGTGCAAAAGCTTTGCCTATTTTTTCCAGATTTAAAAAAAAAAATTATTCGGAGTGAAGTTTTTTGAACCACTATAATGCACATATTCGATTTTTAAAATGTTTTTATATCGAAAATCTCTTTCCAAGTAAAGTATTCCGATGTACAGTGTACACAGAAAATAAAAACGTCAAATTTAAATCAACAAACCTTAATTGTAAATCAACCAAACATGCTATCAACCAAACATTTAGTAAAAACGGCCGTCTGTTAGTCCATAATACAAAACTTAGATATTTCAAAATTATTTTATCATGTAATAAATAGTGTTTGTGTTTGTTAAATTTTTTTGTTGAAAAAAAATTTCATTTGTTAGATCAACAAATTGTGTTTGTTGAAAAAAATTAAGATTTTCTTACTTTGGTCAGATCAACAAATTGTGTTTGCATTTGTTGAATTTCTTTGTTGAAAACAAAAAAAATCTTTTTTCAACAATAAAAATTTACAAACGTTTGTTGATATTTTAAATTTCCGTACTCACAAATATGGGGGTCAATATAACAATCCGAGGGATAGAGTTTCTTATAGCACCTTAATTTGATTTAAAATCGGTAGTTTTCATTGGATCGTTAAGAACTATTATAACATGATTTTAATAATTTCAGTGCCTTTATTTAATTTTCGTCGGGTGTACTTATATATGTGTTAGTGTAGGTATACTTATGTATGTAGAAATATTTGTAATGCTTCGGATTTTTTATCTTAAAAAAAAATAACAAAAAATAAATCAAAAAAGCTTAAATGATACTTTTAGTATAAGCTATTGATATATTTTTAGTTTATGTTATTTTTTATATTTCTTCTTCTATGTCTCTACCTCCTACAACTAGGACAACTATTAACACAGTGCTACATAAATGAGCAAAAACAAATTAAAAGCTATATTTCGCTGGCCCGAAATTTTAAATACCATCATATTAACCCATTTCTAACCGGAAATTTAATCGTTAGAATGTGTGATAATTTTTAAAATTTTTGTTAATTTGAGAGAAAAAGAATCGCACGAAGAAATTAATAAATGTTTTTTTATACCCTCTACTCTAGTGATATAGGATAATATAAGTTTGTCATTCCGTTTGTAACACATCAAAATATTGGTCTAGGACCCCATAAAGTATATATTCATGATCCTCGATCGATTTTAAGTCGATCTAGCGATGTCTGTCCGTCTGTCTGTCCGTCCGTAAAAAACACGCTAACTTTTGAAAGACTTTACATAGGCTACTGAAGTTTGACATATATGTTGGTCATTTACCTGGTCAGGGTCGTATTGCAATTCAGCCAAATCGGTCCAGTGGTTCAACAGTTATGAGCAAAAGAGTAAATTTCGGCAAGGGTGTTTTCCGAATTTACGAGATAAAAAACGCGATAGCTTTCCAAAGACAATAATAAGACTGCTGAAGCTTGACAAGTATTTTTGCTGTTCCCTAGGTCTGTTTGGTATTAAATTTCAGCTCAATCGGTTCAGTGGTTCAAAAGTTATAAGTAAAACCCTGAATTTCAGATTAGTTTCATCTTTAATGTCACGTGTTTAAACAAGTTTTAAAAGCATTGGTTTTAACTTAACAATGCTTTTCAAACTTGTTTAGTTTTAAAGCAATGCTTTTTAAACTTGTTTAGTTTTAAAAGCATTGGTAACTTAAAAATTGCACTCGAAAAAAATTTTACAATAAAAAAAATTTTACACTCAAAAAAATTTTACACTCAAAAAAAAAAATTTTTTTTTTTTTACAAAAATGACAATATTTTGTGTGCACACGTACGTGCATTTACCCAGAAATATTTTTACAGTTAAAAAAACCATACCCTCAAAAAAAAAATTTTACACTCCAAAAATAAAATTAGTATTTTTTTTTTTAAATGACAAAAAAAGAGTTTTTTACTCAAAATAAAATATTTCTAATCAAAATTGTTAATTTTTTCTCGTTAAAAAATGTACTATTAAAAAATGCATTGTGGAGGGTGTTAATAGATTCGGCAAAGTCGAATTTTACTTTTCTACTTGTTTTTTTTTTAAAGTGTCCCACATAAACTGCACTTTTGTCAAAATAGGCATTATAGACATAATCTATATATATAAAAGAGTGTGGTGACTGACTGACTGACTGATTGGCAATAATCATCGCCCAGCCCAAACCGCTGAAGCTAGAGTCTTAAAATTTGGAATGCAGGTTCGGCTCCCGACAAAACCACCCACTAAGAAGGGATTTTTGGAAATTCCGATTCTAAGGGGGGCAAAAGGGGGAAAATAGGGCACTTTGGGGGATTTTGTATCTTTTGAACTAATAGTCCTAGAAACTTCAAATTTGAACTCTAGGATCCTCTCGCGGAAATAAAATTTCGGAAAATTTTTTTTTGGAAAATTCCGCCTCCAAGGGGGGAAAATAGGGCAAATTGGTACATTTTTGATATTCTAAACAAATGGTCCCAGAAACTTGAAATTTGAAGTCTAGGAACCTCTCGCGGAAATAACATTTTGGAAAAAGTAATATTTTGAAAATTCCGTTTCTAAGGTGGGGGGAGGGGGAAAATAGGGCAAGTAGGTACATTTTGTATCTTCTGAACTAATGGTCCTACAATCTTGAAATTTTGAATATAGGATACTCTCGCGGAAATAACATTTTGAAAAAAGTACTTTTTTGAAAATTCCGGTTTTAAGGGGGACAAAAAGGGGGAAAATAGGGCAATTTGGTGAATCTTGAGCTAATGGTCCTAGAAACTAGATATTTGAACTATAGTATCCTCTCGGGAAAAAACATTTTCTTACCAAAATTTTTTCACTCAAAATTTTTTTTCACTCAAAATTTTTTTTTCACTTAAATTTTTTTTTTTACAATTTTTTTTTTTTTACAAATTTTTTTTTTTACAAATTTTTTTTCACTCAAAATTTTTTTTTACTCAAAATTTTTTTTTTACTCAAAATTTTTTTTCACTCAAAATTTTTTTTTTTTCAATTTTTTTTTTTTACTCATAATTTTTTTTTTACTCAAAATTTTTTTACTCAATTTTTTTTAATAAAAATTTTTTTCACTCAATTGCATTTTATTCTTCAGTTTTTTTACTCATTTTTTTTACTTAGAAGGTGTTTTCACCCAAATTTTTTTTACTCAATTTTTTTTACTCAAAATTTTTTTCGCTTAATTTTTTGACTCAAGTTTTTTACTCAATTTTTTTTTCTCATTTATTTTTTTATTTTTGGGAATTTATTGATTTAATCACTTAAATTTAGGGGGAAATAGGACAATTTTGAACATTTCGATCTTCTGAACTAATGGCCCCAGTAACCTAAAATTTGGACTATAGGATCCTCTCGCGGAAATAATGCTCTAAAGAAAGTATTTTAAAAAAAAAAAATAAGAAGGGGAAATGGGGAAAAAGGGCAATTTGGTACATGTTCTATCTTTTGACCTAATGGTCCTAGAAACTTAAAGTTTGGACTATAAGATCATCTAACGGGAAAAACATTCTGACACAAAGTTTTTGTTTTTAATTCTTATTCTAGGGGGTTGAAAGGGGGAAAGTAGGATAATTTGGCACATTTCTTCTGAACTAATGGTCCTAGAAACTTAAAAATTTGGACTATATGATCCTCTCGCAGAAATTATGTTCTGAAGAAAGTATTTTTTGAAAATTTTTCATTCAAATTTGGGGGGGGGGGGGGAAATAGGACGATTTTGAACATTTTCTATATTGTGAACTTATGGTCCCAGAAACCTGAAATTTGGACTATAGGATCTTCTCGCGGAAATAATATTCTGAAGAAAGTACTTTTTTAAAAAGGCACTTCTAAGAAGGGGAAAAGGGGGAAAATTGGGCAATTTGGTACATTTTCTTTTTTCTGACCTAATGGTCCTAGAAACTTAAAGTTTGGACTATAAGATCCTCTCGCGGAAAAAACATTCCGAAACAAAGTTTTTTTCAATTCCGCTTCTAGGGTGGTAAAAAGGGGGATAATAGGACAATTTGGTACACTTTGTATGTTCTGAACTAATTTTCCCAGAAACTTAAAAATTTCGACTATGGGAAAAGGGGAAAAAGGGGGAAAGTAGGGTAATTTTGTGTCTGCTGAACTAATGGTCGTAGATCCTTGAAATTTGGGCTGTACGATCCTCTCGCGGAAATAACTTTTTGAAAGAAGTACTTTTTGAAAATTCCGGTTTGTATCTGCTGAACAAATAGGGCTGCACGATCCTCTCGCGTGGACTCCACGATCCTCTCGCGGAAATAACATTCTGAAAAAAGTACTTTTTTGAAAAATCCGCTTTAAAGGGGAAAAAGAGGAAGGTAGGGCAATTTTGTATCTGCTGAAAATATGGTCCTAGATACTTGAAATTTGGAGTGAACGATCCTCTCGCGGAAATAACATTTTAAAGAAAGTACTTTTTCAAAATTCTGGGGGAAAATCTGATGACCTAATGGTCCTTAATATTTGAAATTTAAACTGTACGATCCTTTCGCGAAAATAACATTCTTAAAGAAGAACTTTTTTAAAAATGCCGCTTCTACGGGGAAAAAGGGGGAAAGTAGGGCAATTTTGAATCTGCTGAACTAAAGGTCCTAGATACTTGAAATTTGAACTGTACAATCCTCTCGCGGAAATAATATTCTAAAGGAAGTACTTTTGGAAAATTCAGGGGGAAAAAGGGGGTGAGTGGGGTAATTTTGAATCTGCTGAACTCATGGTCCTAGATACTTGAAATTTCAACTGTACGATCCTCTCGCGGAAATAGCATTGTTAAAGAAAAACTTTTTTTAAAAACTAAGCTTCTACGGGGAAAAAGGTGGAAAGTGGGGCAATTTTGTATCTGCTGAACTAACATTGTTAAAGAAAAACTTTTTTTTAAAAATTTCGTTTCTACGGCAAAAAAGGGGGAAAGTAGGGCAATTTTTGTATCTGCTGAACTAATGGTCCTAGATACTTAAAATTTGAACTGTACAATCCTATCCCGAAAATAACATTCTAAAAGAAGTACTTTTTTGAAAATTCGTTTTTAAATGGGGAAAAACGGGGAAAGAAGGGCAATTTCGTATCTGCTAAACGAATGGTCCCAGAAACTTGAAATTTTAACTCTATGATCCTCTCGCGGAAAAAGCATTTTGTAAAAAGTAATATTTTGAAAAATCCTTTTATAAGAGTGGGGGTGGGGGTAGAAGGGGTTTAATAGGGCAATTTTGTATCTTCTGAACAAACTTGAAATTTTGAATCTGGATGCTCTCGCGGAAATTATTTTTTGAAAAATATACTTTTTTGAGAATTTTGGTTTTAAGGAGGCCCAAAAGGGGGAAAAAAGGGCAATTGGCTAAACATTAAACTAATGGTCTTAGAAACATGACATTTGGAATATGGGATCATATCGCGGCAACAACATTCTAAAAGAAGTACTTTTTTGAAAATTTCGCTTTTAAGGGGGAGAAAAGGGGAAAGTAGTGCAATTTTGTATATGCTAAAGTAATGGTCCTAGATACTTGAAAATTGGACTGTACGATCCTTCCGCGGAAATAACATTCGGAAAGGAATACTTTTTTTAAAAATTCCTCTTTTAAGGATGAAAAGAGGGGAAAATAGAGCAATTTTAGAATCTGCTGAACTAATGGTCCTAGATACTTGAAAATTGGACTGTACGATCCTCCCGCGGAAATAACATTCGGAAAGAAATACTTTTTTAAAAATTCTTCTTTTAAGGGGAAAAGGGGGAAAGTAGGCCAATTTTGTATCTGCTAAGCAAATAGCCCTAGATACTTGAAAATTGGACTGCACGATCCTCTCGCGGAAATAAAATTCGAATGGAGAACTTTTTGGAAAATTCCGCTTCTAAGAGGGAAAAGGGGGAAAGTAAGCAATTTTGTATCTGCTGAACTAATGGTCCGGGAGACTTGAAATTTGGACTGTACGATCTTTTCACGAAAATAACATTCTGAAAGAAGTACTTTTTTAAATATTCCGATTTTGAGTGGGAAAAAGGGGAAAAGTAGGGCAATTTTGTATCTGCTGAAATAATGGTCCTAGATACTTAAAATTTAGACTGCACGATCCTCTCTCTTGGAATTAACATTCTAAAAGAAGTACTTTTTTTGAAAATTCCGATTTCAAGGGGGAAAACAGGGAAGGTAGGACAATTTTGTATCTGCTGAAATAATGGCAAGGATCATAGAAGTAAATAGGATGTCCAGAACTTCAAGTTCCTGATAATCACGTTGCTCAGCCTGCTCAGTCTGCTTAGCTTGCTCAGCTTGCTCTCCCAAAACAGGGGTCTTGTGGACTGTCCACAGGGGCCTTGTGGACTGTCCACAAGACCCCTGAACATTAACCATTAAAGCGTTCAAAACAAAGAAATCGAAATTTGGCAAACATTTTGAAAAATTTTCGATTTAAATTTTAAAAAAATGAGGAATATTAAGAAAAATTCCAAAAAAATTATTGATTATTACTAGGAAGAACCAAAAATGAATATTTATTTTCTTATTTTTGAAAATTTAAAAAATTTTCATTCTTTTTTATTTTTTTTCCCCATAAATATTCATTTTTGGTTCTTCTTAGTATTTTCAATAATTTTTTTGGAATTTTTCTTAATATTCCTCATTTTTTTAAAATTTAAATCGAAAATTTTTCAAAATGTTTGCCAAATTTCGATTTCTTTGTTTTGAACGCTTTAATGGTTAATGTTCAGGGGTCTTGTGGACAGTCCACAAGGCCCCTGTGGACAGTCCACAAGACCCCTGTTTTGGGAGAGCAAGCTGAGCAAGCTGAGCAGACTGAGCAGGCTGAGCAACGTGATTATCAGGAACTTGAAGTTCTGGACATCCTATTTACTTCTATGATCCTTGCTAATGGTTCTAGATACTTGAAATTGGGCTGAACGATCCTCTCGCGGAAATAACATTCTTAAGAAAGTACTTTTCAAAATTCTGGGGGAAAAAGGGGGAATGAAGGGCAATTTTGAATCTGCTGAACTACAATCAGCATCCTCTTGCGGAAATAACATTCTAAAATAAGTACTTTTTGTGGAAAGTTCCGCTTCTAAGGGGGGAAAAGGCGGAAAGTAGGGCAATTTTGTATCTGCTGAACTAATGCTCCTAGATACTTAAAATTTAGACTGCACGATCCTCTCTCTTGAAATTAACATTCTAAAAGAAGTACTTTTTTTGAAAATTCCGATTTCAAGGGGGAAAACGGGGAAGGTAGGGCAATTTTGTATCTGCTGAACTAATGGTTCTAGATACTTGAAATTTGGCTGAACGATCCTCTCGCGGAAATAACATTCTTAAGAAAGTACTTTTCAAAATTCTGGGGGAAAAAGGGGAAAAGAAGGGCAATTTTGAATCTGCTGAACTAATGGTCCTAGATTCTTGAAATTTGAACTGAACGATCCTTTCGCGAAAATAACATACCAGAAGAACTTTTTTAAAAATTTCACTTCTAAGGGGGAAAAAGGGGAAAGGTGGGCCCTTTGGGGGATTTTGTATCTTTTGAACTAATAGTTTTAGAAACTTGAAATTTGGACTCTATGATCCTCTCGCGAAAAAAAACTAAAAAAATATGTTTTTTGAAAATTCCGGCTCCAAGGTGGGGAAAATAGAGCAAATTGGTACAATTTTTTTATCTTCTGGACAAATGGTCCCAGAAACTTGAAATTTGGACTCTATTATCCTCTCGCGGAATTAACATGCGGAAAACAAAATTTTTTGAAAATTCCGCCTCCAAGGAAAAGGGGAAAATAGGGAAAATCATTGAATTTTTTATCTTCTGAACAAATGGTCCCAGAAACGTGAAGTTTGGTCTTTTGGATCCTCTCGCGGAAACAACATTCCGAAAAAATATTGTTTCAAAAATTCCTCCTCCACGGTGGGAAAGGGGGGGGGGGGGGGGGGAAATAGGGAAAATCGGTACATTATTTATCTTTTAAACAAATGGTTCCAGAAACTTGAAATTTGAACTCTAAGATCATCTCGCAAAAAAAAACATCTTGAAAAAAGTAGAAGGGGAAAATAGGGCAATTTTGTATCTTCTGAACTAAAACTTTAAGTTTTAATACTCTCGCGGAAATAATTTTTTGAAAAATACACTTTTTGAAAATTTTGGTTTTAAGGAGGGCCAAGAGGGGGAAAATAGGGCAATTTGGTAAATTTTAAAGTAATGGTCTTAAAAACATGATATTTGAGGTACTGCGCAATAACTCCCAAATGAAATAAGTCCCAATGAATTAATTCCCGATGAAATAAGTTCCAAGAAAAATGAATTAACTCCACACTTTAAAAAATGAAATAACTCCCAAAGAAAAAATGAAATATGTCCCAATATTTGGGAGTTATTTAAAATCAAAATAATAACTCCCAAAAAAAATGAAAGAACTCCCAATGATATAAGTGCCAAAGAAAATGAAATAAGTTCCCATTGTTTTTTGTAATAAAGTTTTTTTTGCGTAGGGCTTAGGGATTACATTTTCCATGCAATCAACCCACCCTCTCTGCAAACCAAAGCTATTTTGGTTATCAAGCCTTTTTGAGGCATAACAAATTTGAAAGCGTAAAGGCCTGCTACCCTAGAAAACTTTACTTTGCGGAGAGGGTGGGTTTAATGCATGGATTTTGTAATCCCTAAGCCCGGCCAAAGGCCGGCTACGCAGAAAAAAATTTTAAGCAAAAAAAAAAAAACAAACAATTGCACAGAGGTGGATATTGTTTTCAATTAAAATGAAATAAGTCCCACCATTGATGAAATAACTACCAATGCTCAACAAGAAATGAAATATCTCCCAATCTATTTTTTGTTGTGGTTTTTTTCATTTGGAAGTTATTTCATAATGAAATAAATCCCAACAAAATTTGTGCAATAAGTCCCACTACACTGGGACTAATTTCATAATGAAATAAGTCCCAAATCGTATGTAAAATTTTTGGGAGTTGTTTCATTTTTTTTTTTTTGGGAGTTATTTCATTTGGGAGTTATTGCGCAGTACCGACATTTGCAATATAAGATCTTCTCGCGGAAATAACATATTGAAAGAAGTACTTTTTTGAAAGCAATTTTGTATCTGCTGCACTAATGGTCCTAGATATTGAAGTTTGGGCTGTACGATCCTCTCGCGGAAATAACATTCTGGAAGAAGTACTTTTTTTTGAAAAAAATCTGCTTCTATGGGGAAAAAAGAGGGAAAGTAGGGCAAATTTGAAATTTGAATCCTCTTGCGGAAACAACATTCTAATGGAAGTACTTTTTTGAAAATTTCCCTTCTACGGAGAAAAAGGGGGAAATTTGGGCAATTTTGTATCTGCTGAACTAACGGTCCTAGATACTTGAAATTTATAGTGTACGATGCTCTCGCGGAAAAAACATTCTGAAAGAAGTACTTTTTTGAAAATTTTGTTTTATAGGTGGAAAAGGGGGAAAGTAGTTCAATTTTGTATCTGCTGAACTAATAGTCCTAGATACTTGAATTTTGAACTGTTTTGTATCTGCTGAACTAATGGTTCTAGATACTAGAAGTTTGGACTGTACGATCCTCTTGCGGAAATAACATTCTGGAAGAAGCACTTTTTTAGAAAATTCTGCTTCTAAGGGGGAAAATGGGGAAAGTAGGGCAATTTTGTATCTGCTGAATTAATGGTCCAAGATACAATGAAATTTGGACTGTACGATCCTTTCGCGGAAATAACATTCTAAAATAAGTACTTTTATGAAAATTCTGCTTCTAATGGGGAAAAGCGAGAAAGTAGAGATACTTAAAATTGGTACTCCACGATCCACTCGCGGAAATTACATTCTGGGAAAATAAATTTTTGAATTTTCGCTTCAATTTCGTACATATTGTTCCTTATGCACTAATGTTCCTTGAAACTTAAAGTTTGAACTATGAGATCGTTTCGCCAAAATATTTTTTTTTGCTACTTTAAATCTACTCAAAATATAATATTTTAAAGGTCGAAACTAACAATTTTTATGTTTAATTAAAAATTAATAAGAATTTGAAGTAATAAAGTTGTTTTTTTTTTTGTATTACAGCTAACCGGTAACGAAGTACCGGGCGAGTTAGCTAGTTAAAATATATTTTAATCTCATAAAAGGAATGAAAAATAGGCAATTTTCTTTAAATTCCCAAGTAAAAATGTGAAGAATCAGTACTGGTCCGATAAATGGATCGATAAGATTAGATCAGTTTTAATCGGACGGATACAATTTCATCCGAAAAATGGGTTTATCTAATTATATAAACCCATTTTTCGGATAACATTGTATCCATCCGATTAAAACTGATCTAATCTTAGCGATCCATTTTCGGATCAGTACTGATCTTTCAAATTTTGGATCAGTACTGATCCGAGTAAGATCTTTTAAATCTTGGATAAGAAGTGATATATAAAATTATATCTAAACATTTTTACTCGGGTTATCAGAAAATTTTGCTTTGAACTACACAAACAACCTGGCGGTTTTTTAACTTTTTACCAAAAAAAAAAATATCACTTTTTAAATAAATCACTTAAATTTAATATATAAATTTCTGAAAAAAAATTTAGAGTATTACTTACATATATACCAACTACAAAGTGATTAAGAAAAACTATGAGCATTTTCTTACGATATGGACTTCACCGAAACCGATTTTTTACATGAGACCCCCTTAATTTTTTTTTCTGTAGCACAGTGTTATTGATGCTTGTGCTACTAATACCTTCCCAACCCTACTCTCAACGTCTATAACAGTTGTTATTCATGCTTGACTTTAAAGGTAAAATGTTGTCAATATTGTGCAATGGCTTTCGAATTGTAGCCATTGTCTCAGTGCTGAGGGTGTAAATGTCAATTCCAACTATTGACAATCAATTTGTAGCGATAATATTGAATTAAGCTTAAATAAAATTTATAGATCTAAGACAAAAACAAAATGGTAAAGGAACAATAAGAAGCAGGTACATATTAAAAGATAATAATATAGGAATTAGGTATGATGAATAAGAGATGGAAGGTAAATAATGTGATAAACCAAAGAAAAAGAAAAAAAAATTGTCTGCAAAAGTTGTTTTAAAGAAATTAAAAGAACACATTGTAAAGTACAACATGACGTATGAGTATTGAAGATTTTAGAAAATTAATATTACGCATACGTCTTGTTGTACATACTATTTTTAGAGTTTAAAAATAAAAGCATGTTTATTCTGCTACTGGTGTTTTGTTGAACAACTTGTTTAAGGTCGCTAGTGTGAATGCCATATAAGTTTATTAGCATAACTTTAACAAAACTTAATATTTTTCAAAAAAATGGCCACGGTAAGTACTAGAGAATTTAATAATCTACAAATCAAAAAAATAAAATTTATCAAAATCGGTTCAGTAGTTTTTGGTATACAACTGCAGCCGATTTTGTCCTTTAAAAGGCATTCTGCAATTGACTGGCAGCCCTGGGAATTCTAGTCAGTGTTGAAAGAAAGTGGTACACAAAAACGGCTTAACTCATTGAAAAAAAAATAAAACGTCTAAAAAATGGCTAAAATGTATAAAGACTAAAAAATATATTGTGCTTTTTTAAGGAAAACTAAGTAAATTCATATTTCGTTTCATTTTTATACACAAATTTATTATACATTTGGTACGGTTTTGACTTATTCTAGATAAAAATAAGTCTTCAAAACACTTGTTTAATGCTTTTAAAATTTTAATGATTTTAAATTTTTAATGTAAAAAAAAATATTTTGAGTAAAAAATTTATTTTTAGTTATTTTTGTAAAATAACTAAAAATAATTTAAATTAAAAATTTTATTAAGTTAAAATTTTCACGGGGACGAGAAAATCTTTAAAGACGTTTTGTAAAAAAACTGTACCTAAGATTTAAAAATGGTTTGTACCATTGGACTCAGCATGCACAAAAAATGTTAAACTGATGATCACACTTTTTTACCGTCACACAGTGTTATTTTTTGTTGTGACAAGAAAAAGCAACAAAAAAATTGTAAAATTTGTCTGAACCTAAGATTTCGTCCTGAGAAAAGCTTTTTGAAATTTGTTTGTATAAATAAGAGTTTCGAAAGTGTGAGTCAACGTAAGTGTGAGTGAAGCATGCGTAAGTGCACGTGAGTGTGAGTTGTAATAAATTTACTCACGTGAGGAGTGTGAGTAGAAAAAATATGATCGTAAGAGAGTGTGCGTGATTTAAAAATTCATGTCGTGAGCGTGAGTGAGTGTGAGTCAAAAATCAATCACGCGACCATCTCTAATATGTACTAACAGAAAACCAATAAGTTCTTTATTTTAGTCCAAAAAGTCACAAAAAAATTTACTTTTAAATAAAAAAAAACTTTTAAATAGCTAAATAACTGCTTTAATTAAAATTTAGCTAGCTAAAAAAAAATTAAAAATTCTAAATAAAGGACATCGCTAGATCGACTTAAAATCGATCAAGGATCATGAATATATATACTAAACCAATATTTCGATGTGCTACAAACGGAATGACAAACTTATATACACCCTCTATCACTAGAGTGGAGGGTATAAAAAGCATTTTATGGATTTATTTACTATAAAGCGCCAAAAAAATACTCCATGCAAAAATTTAAATATCGGTCGAAGACCCCATTATTAAGTTTATAAATTACACAGGGCAACACTTTTTTTTTTGCCCGGGTTCTGATAGATAATTTGGCGTACGGACATAGCGCCCAAGGTCTTATCGCCCAAAACCGTAAATGTTATATCGCCCAAGCTGCGACATATAGCCCAAAATGAAAGGTCTAAAAATGTTATTTCTCCCAAAACAAAATTGTCAAAAAATCCAAAATATTTTTTTTGGGCGAAATGTCGAAATTACGACTTCTATGATTTGTTTTTTTTTTTGTAATAATGGTTTTCTGCGTAGCCGGCCTTCGGCCGGGCTTAGCGATTACATACTCCATGCATTAAACCCACCCTCTCTGCAAACCAAAGCTATTTTGGTTATCAGGCCTTTTTGATGCATAACAAATTTGATAGTGTTAAGGCCTGCTACCCTAGAAACTTTACTTTGCGTAGAGGGTGGGGTTAATGCATGGATTTTGTAATCCCTAAGCCCGGCCGAAGGCCGGCTACGCATAAAACCTTTAAAACATTGTCTTAAAAAAACAATATTGGTGAGTTTTATGTTTATTTTTTTGGGCGCTATGCCTTTTTATAAATTCAACATTTTGATATTTAGGTCATATGACATTTTTGATAATTTATATTAATTTAAAGAAAATTGTTAAAATACCCAAAAATAATGGCCATATCGTCCAAAAAATTTTGCAACAACAACTAACACACATTTTTTTTTGGGTGGAATGACTTTTTTAAATTGGGCGATATGCACTTGGGCGTTATGTCCGTACGCCGATAATTTTGGGTAATTGGGGTACGCTGATTCCAAATCTGGCTACCGTTTTTTGTGTCAGCTCTTGTTTTTGAGATAAAGCCTAAGGAAACTTTAAAAATAGGTTATTTTTGGCATGTTTGTGAGTCCATATTTACCAACACTGGTCTTGCATCCAAAAAATGAATGACGATTAATTGTATGTTTGATATGCTGATTCCAAAAATGCTCTTCCTTTTTTGTAGTAGTCTTCAGTTTTTGAGATATCGCTAAAATAAAATTTAAAAAATTTGCATTCATGTCTTTTTTGAATCTGAGCACATTTATCACGCTGACATAGTTTGGGGAACCGATTTAGACTAAATAAGGCACGCAGATTTCAAAAATTCTATTAGTTTTATCGTGCAGGCTTAAGTTTTTGAGTTATGAAGCAACGAAATAGCATATTTTTTTATCGTGTAATTGAAAAATTATATCTTTTTATTAGCATTTGCTTAGCAACTTCAGACATTTGCAAAGGGGTTGCGAACTCATTTTGACCATACTTAGAACAATTCCCGGAAACAAATTAACGTATGATGTAAATATGAAGTCAATCAGATGAGTGGTTTGGCTGGAATGATGTGAACGATTTTTCAAAATTTGCTTGCGTTATAACTTGAAAACTAAAGCTGTCAGAAAAAAGTTAATACCAGTTTTGGAATCCTCGCATCCAATATAGTTAAGTTCGTGCTTAAAACTGAGGCTCTAAAATTAGTGTTAGCAATTATAGCCTAGCAAAGTTAGTAAAAAACGCACGTTTTTGACTCTTTACAAGCAATTTGCTCGCGAACGAGACCTGATGGAAAAAATTGGAAAACAGATTCGGATTCAGCACACCAAACTCCATATAAATCAGTTGTCAAAGGTCAGGCAAATTGAAAAAGCTCAACTTTTGTGAACCTGTGTTATTGATAAATTTGTAACACACTCTACACCAAAAAAAAAAACTTGGGTATTAAATACTAAAAATTTAACTAAATTTTAGTCCAAAAGGACCTAGTGCAGAAATTGGTAAAAAATACTAAATTTTTTTACTAAAATTATTGAAAACCAGTAAAAATTACCAATTTTAGTACTATCAAGATACTAAAATAAGTAAATTATTAGTAGATTTTGGTGCAAAATAACTTACTAAACCTTTTACTGTATAATTATTTTGAGTGTAGCTATATACATACTAGAGATACGCGCGTGGCACGAATTTTACGCTATCGTGAGTGAAATTTAATTATACTCGTGAGTGCGCGTGATAAGAAAAAATATTTCCGTTCGTAAGCGTGCGTGAGTAGTTTTTGTTTCGTGAGTTTGCGTGATTGTTTTGCACTGTCATACTGTGGTTGGAGGGTATAAAAAAAATTAAAAAAAAATGTTTTGATGAAAAAAAAAAAAAAATTTGACGAACAAATGTTTTTTGATGAAAAAAAAAAATTTGGTGAAAAAAAGAATTTTTGATCCCAAAAAAGGTTTTGATAAAAAAATATGTATAAAAAAAATATTTTTGATGTAAAAAAAAAATTATAAAAATAATATTTATAAAAAAAAATTTATGAAAAAAAATTTTTTTGATGTAAAAAAAATTTTGTTAAAAGATAAAATTTGATAAAAAAAATTTAAAAAAAAAATATACAAAAAAAAAAATTATAAAACAAAATATGTATTTTGGTAAATTTTTCATAAATTTGTTGATTTGTTGAGCTAATTGGACCTATAATTTCCATGTAAATAAAGCTAGATTTTGTTTACAGTTTTTATCCCGGCTTTTCGAATTCCCAGAAGAAGCGACAAATAAAATTGGATGGCAGATTTGGATTCAAGAGAGCAAAATCTATAAGAATCAATTAGATATTTTACTGGCAGAATTTTGTTGTCGAACAGTGTAATTATTTAGCAATAATTCGAAAACAGGATCAGCTACGATTTTCGTGTTAACGATTTTTAAAGTTTAATAAAGAGGAGTGAAATGCCATTACCCAATTTTGTCACCATTTTAACACAACCTAAACTTGCTTAAAGAGGGGTGGCGTCCTTCATCATTCTATAAGTTAGACACCAGCCTAAAAACAATATCATGTTAAAAAAAAAGAAAAAAATATTGAGAAAAAAAATTAATTTCTCTTTCCAAGCAATATTTTTCTTAAGTAATAATTCTGACTTGTAATTAAATTACATATACAAATCTCAAAAATTCCTTAATTAATCTAAACCAAACATTTAAAAAAAAAAAAAACCTTTCCCAATTTATCAAAACTTTCTTTTTGAGCTTATGAGAAATTAATAAGTTGTTAAAATTTATTTCCAAATAATTTTCTTTTTCAAAAAAAAAAAATTAATCAACTTTTTCAGCCATAAATTAAGGAACATATACGCATTAATTCACCTTCTTTACTTTCCTAGGTCAGCAAACCTAAAAAAATGCATTAGTGAGTTATTCACGTGTAAATGATTTACACTACGACAAACCACTATTTCTACACTGAAAAAAAAACTTGTGATATTACCAAAAAACTGTATTTTTTCTACCTCCTATTTTACGAGAATTTCTAGTAATAATTATGAGATTTGTTTGCAAATTTAACAAGATTTTTACAACATTTTTTGACGCGATAAAGTTACAAGGATTTTTTTGAGACTTTATAAGGAATTCTCGTAATTTTATTAGATTTTTCTTTGTAAAATTACCTTGGAAATTTTGACATTTACGAAAAAAATTCTAAAATTAAAAAAAAAACAAGTTGAAAAGTTAGATTCTACTTTGCCGAATCTATAATTATCCTCCACAATGCCTTTTTCAAAGGATAGTACATTTTTTAACGTGAAAAAAATTAACAATTTTGATTAGAAATATTTTATTTTGAGTAAAAAACTCTTTTTTTTTTTTTTGTCATTAAAAAAAAAAAACTTTTTACCAATAAAATTGTAAATATAAAACTTTTTTGACGCGATTAAACTTACAAGGAATTCTCATAACTTTACTAGATTTTTTTTATTGTAAAATTACCTTGGCAATTTCGACATTTACGAAAAAAATTCTAAAATTAAAAAAAAATGTAAATTTCGATCGAAAATGTTTTGTTAAAAACAAGGAAAACTGTAAAATATTGCGAAAATAGTATTACGAGTCTTTTTCTAGTAATTTGACAATTTTTTTTTTTTTGAGTGTACTAATACTACTACAACTGGGAGGAATATTGAAACCATTAAAC
The DNA here is from genome assembly GCA_963921195.1 of Pegoplata infirma. Taxonomy (NCBI): domain Eukaryota; kingdom Metazoa; phylum Arthropoda; class Insecta; order Diptera; family Anthomyiidae; genus Pegoplata; species Pegoplata infirma. Next base: position 233,902,352 of record OY992536.1, on the reverse strand, counting down.
GTTATATTTCATTTTTAACCCTAACCAAAACTAATCAAAGGAACATTGAACACAAAAATACCAAAATACCAAAAATGAAATGAATAACTACGAAAGCAACAAAAAAAAAAGGCGCAAACTGTTTAGTGACTTATTAATGACTACTTAACCGAAACATGAATGAATGAATGAATAACGGAGCTGGATGTTTGACTCACTTAACTGGGTGGCTGGATGAATGGATGGCTGGATGGGCGGTTGGTAAAACGTGAATTCCCAAAACGCATTGTACAAAAGGAATAGTAGCAACAATATTAGAATCATTGTCAGTTTCAAGATGAAATATAACAATTTTCCGTTAAGGGGACAACACTATGAATCATTTTGTTGGAAATTACTTTTACGTGTTATATTTTTAATAGTCGCAAAATACGAAAATACTTTTAACCCAGCAAAAAAAATTATAATAACAAATCAAAAAATTTAAAAAAAAATCTTCTTCACTGTTATCGTCAAAAAGCCAACCGGGTTTCAAAAGCTGCAGGTCAAGCTCCCAATTGGACATAAAAACATAAAAAATGAAGCAAAGTCGCTAGTTTTTAATCTGGAATGGCTTTTTATCTCTTAACGTAATCAAAGAACGAATTTCAAAAAAAAAAAAAAAATTAAAAAAAAATAAATTTTGAAAATTTTTTAGAAGTTTTCTAAGACACTTTTTTCGAAAAAGTCTAACTATTTTCTGATACATACTTCCTACAAGGGAAGTATCTCAACCCTTATGAACCGATTTGCCTGAAACTTAAAATATATATTAAGGAGACGATTTTAAGGTTGGGGTGTCTCGGCTTATCGGCCATATCGGTGTTTAAAATTTTCGTTGTCCCCTTATGAAACCATTTGGACCTTCGGGAAAATTTTGATAACTTCTGAACTAACAGGAATATCATCTAGGGCAAAAATACGGGTCGACTTAAATTTAATAAAGATTATTTCTTATCCATATGGATATCGTAGGTCTATGTCTTCACATAAGTACCCCCCAAAATTTACACATTTTCCTGAAAAAAATATTTAAAGAAGCCGAATTTTTACAAGGTCATACCACCATTGGATAGGCATTAAAAAAACCTTTCTTCCGATATGAAAACATCATATAGTTTCTTAAAAAGAAATGGCTGAAAAATCCAAAAAACGATTTTTTCGCCATTTTTTGACCCATGTTTTGAACCCCTAAATCCCCGATATGGCCGATAAGCCGAGACACCCCAACCTTAGAATTGTCTCTTTGATATATATTTTAAGTTTCAGGCAAATCGGTTCATAAGGGTTGAGATACTTCCCTTGCTAGTGAAAAGTTTGAGAATCTTAGAAATTTTTCCTACAAAATAGTCTAATGTTCTGAGACATTTTCTAAACAAAAGGTCTCACTCTGCTTCAGATAAATTTTTCCTATAGAAAAAGCCTCAGACTCAGAGTCTCAGAAATTTTCCTTCAGATGAAATCTTAGATTCTGAGACATTTTTCAAATACAAAATTCTCAAAATATAAGACATTTTCCCAGATTCTGCGATATTTTTCAGAATTTTTAGAACATTTTTTCTAAATAAAAACTCACCAATTCAGAGAAAAAGGCTGAGTTTCTTTTTCTAGGAATCTAAGAATGTTTTCCTATAGAAATGGTCCAAAAGTTGAAAAGTTTCAGATTCTAAGACATTTTTCTTTAAAAAAAAGTTTTAGATTCTGAGACATTTTTTAAATTGGAAAAATCTCAGATTCCGGGACATTTTTTCTTCAAAAAAAGTCACATATTCTGTTTAATTGTTTCTATAAAAAATGTTTCAGATTCTAATACATTTTTTTTACAGAAAAATTCTAAAATTTTCTTGAAGAAAGTTTTCTTATTTTTCCTATAGAAAAATTTAAAGATTCCAAACTTTTTCTATAATAAATTCAAAGATTCAAAAAAATTTTTTTTAATGAAAAATTTTTTAGATTCTTGTACATTTTTCCCAGATAATTTCCAATTTTTTTTAAAAATTCTTAAATTTTTTCTTTAAAAAATTCTCAGATCTATCCTACAAAAGTTGTTAAATTTGCATATTAAAATGTTTCAGATTATTCCTATAGAAAAATTATCAGGTTTTTCCTAAAAAGTTCTAAGAAAAATTTTAACATTCCGAGACATATTTTCGGTAGAAAAGTTTTAATATTCTTACACATTTATCATAGAAGAATTTTCTCGAATTTTTTCCCACTTATTTCCTATAGAAAAATTCTAAAATTTTTTATAAAGAAAAATTTTAATATTTTGAGACATTTTTCCTTTAGAAAAATTCTGATTAATTTTTATTAAAAAATAAAATAAAAAATAAAAATTGTTTTATTCGACCTTTAAAATATTATATTTTGAAGATGTTTATTCTGGCTCGAGGTCATTATTTTACTTTATTAATTAAAACCATGATATTCTCATAGCATAATTTTCAAGAAAATAATTTGTTGTTTTAAATTTATTTATCTTGGTCATTTTTGCAAGACTTAATCGACACGTGTTTCAGAATATGTCAAATTCCATTGTCAAGATTATTTAGCAAAAAATAGAAACGATTTACTACAAAGTAGCAAACGAGTCTAATGACAAATCGTTTGTGCACAAACTAAAATTTTAATACATATTCGCCTCTATTCACAATGAGAATTAGAAAGACGAAGAAATAACATATAGTTGTAGTCCAATGAACTATCATATGTAAATTGTTTTAAATATTTTTGTTGGTTATTGACAATCGTTACCTTATTAGTATGGTAAAATTTTTTCGTCTTTCTAATTCTCATTGTGGATAGAGGCGAATATGTATTTAAATTTTAGTTTGTGCACAAACGATTTGTCATTGGACTCGTTTGCTACTTTGTAGTAAATCCTTTCTATTTTTTGCTAAATAATCTTGAAAAGGAATGGAATTTGACAAATTCCGAAACACGTGTCGATTAAGTCTTGCAAAAATGACCAACATAAATAAATTTAAAACAAAAAATAATTTTCTTGAAAATTGTGCTATGAGAATATCATGGTTTTAATTAGTAAAGAAAATAATGACCTCGAGCCAGAATAAACATCCTCAAAATATAAACCTTTAGAAAAATTTAAAAATTTTTAGACATTTTTCATAGAAAAAAATCCTCAGATTATTTCATTTTGAATTTCGCTTTTTTTCTCTCCTTTCATCTTCTTTCTTTTTTTGTTTTTTCGTATTTTTTCTTTATAAAAATTTTAAGATTCTTACACATTTATCATAGAAGAATTTCTATAAAAAAAAATATGTTTTATAGAAAAAATTAAATTATTCCTCGAATTTCAGAATTTTTTTTTCAAATTTTTCCTATAGAAAAGTTCTCAAATTTGTTCATAAAGAAAAATTCTACTATTCCAGACATTTTTCCTTTAGAAAACTTTTAAAATTCTTAGGGCGGATTTTACAGTCAGCACTAAGTAGCGACTTAAACTAAGAAATTACTTAAATCCAAAAAACTATTTTACAAAAAACACTTAAGTAAAACTTAAGTCATCAATTACCATAACTTAAGTTTTACTTAAGTAATTTATTTAGATTTGACCATTCAAAAAAAAAAATACAAAATAAAAATCAATAATAATAAAAACATTCAATAAAAATTAAAAAACAAAATCTCACACAATTGCCGTTCAAAACAATCAAGAACGAGGCTAAATTAATCGTTGAAAATACTCGCTAAACATTGAATTTGCACACCAACAAACGTGTTCGTGAAAAGGTAGCAGTTTCCACCAAAGCTTTGAGGAATAAGATTGACGGTTATGTTAGCCATTTGATAGGCCGTCTTCGAAGATCTGAAATTCAATGTACATATTTCCATCAAATTGCGTTATATTTGCATTTATGCAAAGGAAACTAAATAAATAAAAATTTATAAGGAATTTGAGATAGGCGGAGATGGCTTAATTGTTGGTGTGCAAATCCCAAGTCAAGCGGGTGGAGTATTTTTCGATGATTTTAACAAGACCTACGGCGGAATATTTTAATAGAAAAGCAATTGTGTGAATTTAACCTACAACACTCTGTGGTACAGCCCAATAAGCACAACAATACTAAAAATTCAAGTGTTTGAAATACCACTTGAATTTAACTTGAATTCAAGCAATTATTTCAAGCCAAATTCCAGTTCAACAAGTTGTAGTATTATTTCAAAACAGTTTGAAAAAATTGTCATTAATAAGCAACATTTTTATTTGTTGAAGAAAAAATAAATATTTTAAACAAATTATAAAAAATCTAAAATACGCTTATTATTCTGGATTATTTTGCAAAAATACATTTAATTCATGGTAAGTTAAGTCTATACAATATGTTTTACAAAAAAATATTAACAAAATTACATTTTTTTAGGTTTTCTGGTGAGAAACTCCAAATCTTAATTCAAACATCTGATGACGAGGGTGATTTGTCCAGACTAGTTAATGGGGCTGCGAAAATTTATTGTTTTTGTTTAAAATTTAATACATATTTAGTTTATATCTTGTGCAAATAAATAAAAAATAAAAAGAAGTTGGTTTTTTCAATGTTTAAAAATTATGCTGATTTGGATAGAATACACTGGAATTGAGCTTGAATATGACTTGAATTGAACTGGAATTAGGCTTGAATTAAACTGTAATTCAAGCCATATTCAAGCAATTTTTCAAAAATTTTCTATGGTTCGACTGGAATTACGCTGTAATATAGGACTTGAATTCAAGTGTTTTTACAATGTTTTGTTTGACTTGAATTCAAGTGTCCGTTTCGCTGGTATATGCTATTGAATTACAGTGTAATTCAAGTATAATTCAAGGCTTGAAAATTGAAAATATGACTGGAATTACGCTTGATTTACACTTGAATTCCAGCAATTTGGCTTATTGGGAGGGTATGAATATGTAATGATGTTTGTAACTACCCGAAATATTAGTCCTAGACATTTATGTATCGACTCTCCGTCAGTCGGTCGGTTTGTATATGTAACGTTGTAAATATCTCATAGATAAGATTGCCGGTTACGTTACGCAATTGATGAGCCATCTTCGCCACTCTTAAATTTCTTATACACTCAAAATATTTTGTAGGCAAAAACAAAAGAAAAACACATTTAAAACCAGTGAATAAACAATTGAAAACCATCTCAGTAATTATTCATTTGTTTTAAAAAACATCTACATTTATTTTTTACTGTTGACAAAATTTTCTAAAATAAATAAAACTAAACATTAAAAAATTACGGTTTTTTCATTCTTTTTTACCAACAAATTCGAAAAAAAATAACCTACGAAAATATTAAAAATGAATGATAGTTCTGTTATTTTTACCAACAAATTACAAAAAAATTACCTACGAAAACATTAAAAATTAATGATTTCGTAGGTTATTTTATACAATTTTCTATTGAAATATTTTTTTAAAAATTTTTAATAAAATTTTGGGGAATCGATCCCGCAATCATCTACATTCTGGCCAGACACTCTACCCATCGTGCCAAAGTCACTTGATACAAATATGTTTTTGTATTTCTATAAATAATTTTTTCAATTTTTTTTTCTACAAACAAATAACCTACTTATGTAGGTAAAAACTAATGATATATCATTAAAAAATACCAACAATTTAAAAAAAATTACTTACACAAATCATTAAAAATTTAAAGAATAATCAGTAGTTTTTACTTACAGAACAAAAATAAATGACTTCATAAATTAAATGTTAATGTAAGTCTTTATTTTTTAGTTTGTTATTTTTGAAACAAAGGACTGAAGTAGTCATTAATAAAAACTGAACACCAAACAAATGTTTATTCTTTTAAAAGCGACTAAACGGAAAACTTTTTAAATAAACTACAAACAGTTAATGACATAATTTTTTGAGTGTACATGTGTTTTTATTTAATCTTTTTTTGTTTTGATGGAAATATCACGCAAATGATGGAAATACTTTGAACTTGAGAGTAATGCAGGTGACCTTTCAAATGGGTAACATAATCGGCTATCTTATTATCACATTTTTGGTGGGCATAACAGCAACCTTTTCACGGAGGCGTTTGTTGGTGTGCAAATTTGGTGGAAAATTTGTCAATGATGACCTTAGCCGCTTTCTTGATTATTTTAGTTCCAACAAGACCCACGGTGGTAAATTTTAACGGAAAAAACACCATTTGTGTGAATTTTTGTTATTTAAATTTTTGTTTTGTGTATTTTTGTTTTATTATTATTTTATTTTTCTTTTTGAATTGTCAAATAAATAACTTATGTTACTATATTTTGGAAATATTTTCTTTTTAACTTAAGTAGAAACCGTAAAATGGAATTTTCCTTAAGTAATAAAAAATACTTAAATAAATCTTAACTAAGATTTCACTTAAGTTAGAACTTAGTTTGGACTGTAAGACATTTTTCAAAAAAAAAAATTTCAGATTATTTAATTTTCTTTTTCGCTTTTTAACATGATAATATTTTTAGGATGGTGTCTAATTTTAAAAAAGTTGCAGGACGCCAGCTCAGTTTAAGCTAACAATTAACAAAAAAGAAAACAAGAATAACTAGTTTCATTTTCTTAAAACCAAAAATTTTAATAACTTGGGTTTGTAACTTGGATAATAATTCCCCTCGTTGTTTTTTTCCATAAAATTTTTTTTCCATCAAATTTTTTTTTCCATAAATTTTTTTTTTTCATAATTTTTTTTTTTCATAATTTTTTTTTCGATCATTTTTTTTTTTTTCATCAATTTTTTTTTTCATTAATTTTTTTTTCACCAAATTTTTTTATTTCATCAATTTTTTTTGATTGTATTTTTTTCATCAATTTTTTTTCATCAAATTTTTTATTATCAATTTTTTTCTCACAAAAAAAAATTTATTTTTATATTTTTTTCATAATTTTTTTTTTACATCAAAAAATTTTTCTTTTCATCATAAAAATTCATCAAAAACTTTTTTCATCAAGATTTTGGGTTCATTAAATTTTTTTTTAACATAATTTTGTTTTTCATGAAAAAAAATCATTTTTTTTTACCAAAACTACTTTTTCACCAAGTCTAAGCTTTTCGCATAAAAATTGTTCATTTGTTTATCAAATGTACATAAAACAAGTGAGAGTGTTATATTCTTTGGTGCCGAATCATTTATACTCTCCGAAATGTAAAAACACTTTTTTGCACTTATTTTTGCGCTCACTTACGAAATGTACAGCTCTTTTGGTTTTTTAATGGGGTCCTCGACTGATTTAATTCGTTTTGCATGGAATAGCAAAGTAATATAATATATTTAATATGTCAGTAAAATTGTATGGCGGTTGTTTTCTTAGAACATACACTAAGAAAATTATGTCATTAACTGTTTGTAGGTTATTTTAAAAAGTAATCAGTAAAGTTATTTTAAAAGAAAAATCATTAATTTTATAAAGGAATTTTTATTTTCTACTGTTTCTGTAGTTTAAAAAAAATAATTTACTGTATTAAAAACGAATTTTCTGTTACATTTAATTTCGGCAGTAAAAAAATTATTCTATAGTTTTACTGTTTTTCAATACAAAATAACTGAATATTCACTAGTTTTTTAATGTTTTGGTTAGTCATTAAATTAACATTTAAAATTGACTGTAATATATTTTTATTTTAAATGAAAAAACAGTGGAATGGTTTTTAACTAAAATTTCATTTGTTTTAAGTGAATATTCACTGGAATTTACCTACATAATTTTTTGAGTGTATTAACCCTGTAACTCCCATTTTTAGGGGTCGTTTTGGTTCTTTTTTTTTCAAATATCCTCATAAAACACCACAAGCCCTGCGTTTAAAGAGTTAAAATGTTCTAAAAATATTTTCTGCATAAAGTTTTAACCCTTTAAACGCACGTTTTATTTGTGTTCTAAAAGGAAATTACGACAAAGGTTCAAAATAACCCCTAAAAATAGAAGATTTCTCAGAAGCAGATTTAAAAAATGTTTACGACTTATTTCACACGAATTTGGCGAAAAACAATTCAACAGTGTGTGATAATTTACAATTTTACCCTAGTGATTTTGTAGAATATATTAACCCTTTAAACGCACATTTAAGTGATGTTCTATGAGGATATTTGGAAAAAGGAGCAAACTGTACCCTAAAATTGGGAGATAGAGGGTTTTTGTGTTGCAGACATCTTGTTACATTATTTACCTCAGATCGGGATTGTATATACTTTAATTTTATTTGCCCAAGAAAAAAATCGTGTTGTACAGTGTTATAGTAAAAAAAAAAAAGAAAAACATGAAGCGAATAAAATGTGCCTTTGTGGCTCTAGATGGTTTAAAAAGAGAATAAAAATTTTCAAAATTTTTTAATTTTTTTTATTTTAGTTTTGGGCAAAAAATGTGGCACGCCATACCAATGCACATTGTAACAACAAATTTTTCATTCTGTATCATTTGTTTCCCATAACTTAATTTTTCACTGGTTTATCTAATTTCTTGTTCTTTTACCTATGTAGGTAACGGTTATGGGCCATAGTCAGTAAAGTTATGGTAGTCGATTGCTACCTCATAGCAGAGGGTTAACAAACTAACTCAATCTTGAAAAATTGTCTTTAAAATCTTTACCTATTTATATTTGTTGTTCCTTTATTGATGCTGACATTGCTTTAAAAAGATAAAAAAAATTGTAATTCAGCTACCGCCGATGATGATGATGACGACGACTACGATAGTGGTGGTAATGGATATCGGGCCACAATATAATTAATGGGTGTCTTTTTAATGTCATTAATTTTGATGTTGTTGCGGTGTTTTATAGAAATAATATTGTTAGCCCCTCTTGTAGCATCTGTTGGTTGTTTTATTCTCTTTATGTGTTGGTATCTGTGTGTAAATATGTATTGTTTTTACTCCTTTTATTTTTTGCTTTCTTGTTAATGACAATTTGTTTAATTTAGCAAAGGACCTTCTATAAACACCTTAGCTTTAACATTATTATAAAGGGATGAAGGAAAATACAAAGAAATGAAGGTTTAAAAATTGTTTATGCTAAAAGTCTCACTTGAGATATTCTGGACGGAATTTTCTATAGAAAAAGGGCTCAGATGTTACGACATTTTTTTATGAAAAAATCTCAGATTCTGAGAATTTTCAGAAAAGTCTGAGACTTTTTCTATACAAAAACTGGCTCAGAATCTGAGACTTTTTCTATAGAAAAACTGTCTTAGAATCTAAGACTTTTTCTATCGAAAAAATGTTTCAGAATCTAAGAACTTTTCTATAGAAAAAATATCACAGAATCTGAAACTTTTTCTATAGAAAAACTGTCTCAGAATCTGAGACTTTTTCTATAGAAAAACTGTCTCAGAATCTGAGACTTTTTCTATAGAAAAACTGTCTCAGAATCTGAGACTTTTTCTATAGAAAAACTGTCTCAGAATCTGAGACTTTTTCTATAGAAAAACTGTCTCAGAATCTGAGACTTTTTCTATAGAAAAACTGTCTCAGAATCTGAGACTTTTTCTATAGAAAAACTGTCTCAGAATCTGAGACTTTTTCTATAGAAAAACTGTCTCAGAATCTGAGACTTTTTCTATAGAAAAACTGTCTCAGAATCTGAGACTATTTCTATAGAAAAACTGTCTCAGAATCTGAGACTTTTTCTATAGAAAAACTGTCTCAGAATTTGAGACTTTTTCTATAGAAAAACTGTCTCAGAATCTGAGACTTTTTCTATAGAAAAACTGTCTCAGAATCTGAGACTTTTTCTATAGAAAAACTGTCTCAGAATCTGAGACTTTTTCTATAGAAAAACTGTCTCAGAATCTGAGACTTTTTCTATAGAAAAACAGTCTCAGAATCTGAGACTTTTTCTATAGAAAAACTGTCTCAGAATCTGAGACTTTTTCTATAGAAAAACTGTCTCAGAATCTGAGACTTTTTCTATAGAAAAACTGTCTCAGAATCTGAGACTTTTTCTATAGAAAAACTGTCTCAGAATCTGAGACTTTTTCTATAGAAAAACTGTCTCAGAATCTGAGACTTTTTCTATAGAAAAACTGTCTCAGAATCTGAGACTTTTTCTATAGAAAAACTGTCTCAGAATCTGAGACTTTTTCTATAGAAAAACTGTCTCAGAATCTGAGACTTTTCTATAGAAAAACTGTCTCAGAATCTGAGACTTTTCTATAGAAAAACTGTCTCAGAATCTGAGACTTTTTCTGTAGAAAAATTGTCTCAGAATCTGAGACTTTTTCTATAGAAAAATTGTCTCAGAATCTGAGACTTTTTCTATAGAAAAATTGTCTCAGAATCTGAGACTTTTTCTATAGAAAAATTGTCTCAGAATCTGAGACTTTTTCTATAGAAAAATTGTCTCAGAATCTGAGACTTTTTCTATAGAAAAATTGTCTCAGAATCTGAGACTTTTTCTATAGAAAAATTGTCTCAGAATCTGAGACTTTTTCTATAGAAAAATTGTCTCAGAATCTGAGACTTTTTCTATAGAAAAATTGTCTCAGAATCTGAGACTTTTTCTATAGAAAAATTGTCTCAGAATCTGAGACTTTTTCTATAGAAAAATTGTCTCAGAATCTGAGACTTTTTCTATAGAAAAATTGTCTCAGAATCTGAGACTTTTTCTATAGAAAAATTGTCTCAGAATCTGAGACTTTTTCTATAGAAAAATTGTCTCAGAATCTGAGACTTTTTCTATAGAAAAATTGTCTCAGAATCTGAGACTTTTTCTATAGAAAAATTGTCTCAGAATCTGAGACTTTTTCTATAGAAAAACTGTCTCAGAATCTGAGACTTTTTCTATAGAAAAACTGTCTCAGAATCTGAGACTTTTTCTATAGAAAAACTGTCTCAGAATCTGAAACTTTTTCTATAGAAAAACTGTCTCAGAATCTGAAACTTTTTCTATAGAAAAACTGTCTCAGAATTTGAAACTTTTTCTATAGAAAAACTGTCTCAGAATCTGAGACTTTTTCTATAGAAAAACTGTCTCAGAATCTGAGACTTTTTCTATAGAAAAACTGTCTCAGAATCTGAGACTTTTTCTATAGAAAAACTGTCTCAGAATCTGAGACTTTTTCTATAGAAAAACTGTCTCAGAATCTGAGACTTTTTCTATAGAAAAACTGTCTCAGAATCTGAGACTTTTTCTATAGAAAAACTGTCTCAGAATCTGAGACTTTTTCTATAGAAAAACTGTCTCAGAATCTGAGACTTTTTCTATAGAAAAACTGTCTCAGAATCTGAGACTTTTTCTATAGAAAAACTGTCTCAGAATCTGAGACTTTTTCTATAGAAAAACTGTCTCAGAATCTGAGACTTTTTCTATAGAAAAACTGTCTCAGAATCTGAGACTTTTTCTATAGAAAAACTGTCTCAGAATCTGAGACTTTTTCTATAGAAAAACTGTCTCAGAATCTGAGACTTTTTCTATAGAAAAACTGTCTCAGAATCTGAGACTTTTTCTATAGAAAAACTGTCTCAGAATCTGAGACTTTTTCTATAGAAAAACTGTCTCAGAATCTGAGACTTTTTCTATAGAAAAACTGTCTCAGAATCTGAGACTTTTTCTATAGAAAAACTGTCTCAGAATCTGAGACTTTTTCTATAGAAAAACTGTCTCAGAATCTGAGACTTTTTCTATAGAAAAATTGTCTCAGAATCTGAGACTTTTTCTATAGAAAAATTGTCTCAGAATCTGAGACTTTTTCTATAGAAAAATTGTCTCAGAATCTGAGACTTTTTCTATAGAAAAATTGTCTCAGAATCTGAGACTTTTTCTATAGAAAAATTGTCTCAGAATCTGAGACTTTTTCTATAGAAAAATTGTCTCAGAATCTGAGACTTTTTCTATAGAAAAATTGTCTCAGAATCTGAGACTTTTTCTATAGAAAAATTGTCTCAGAATCTGAGACTTTTTCTATAGAAAAATTGTCTCAGAATCTGAGACTTTTTCTATAGAAAAATTGTCTCAGAATCTGAGACTTTTTCTATAGAAAAATTGTATCAGAATCTGAGACTTTTTCTATAGAAAAATTGTCTCAGAATCTGAGACTTTTTCTATAGAAAAATTGTCGCAGAATCTGAGACTTTTTCTATAGAAAAATTGTCTCAGAATCTGAGACTTTTTCTATAGAAAAATTGTCTCAGAATCTGAGACTTTTTCTATAGAAAAATTGTCTCAGAATCTGAGACTTTTTCTATAGAAAAATTGTCTCAGAATCTGAGACTTTTTCTATAGAAAAATTGTCTCAGAATCTGAGACTTTTTCTATAGAAAAATTGTCTCAGAATCTGAGACTTTTTCTATAGAAAAATTGTCTCAGAATCTGAGACTTTTTCTATAGAAAAATTGTCTCAGAATCTGAGACTTTTTCTATAGAAAAATTGTCTCAGAATCTGAGACTTTTTCTATAGAAAAATTGTCTCAGAATCTGAGACTTTTTCTATAGAAAAATTGTCTCAGAATCTGAGACTTTTTCTATAGAAAAATTGTCTCAGAATCTGAGACTTTTTCTATAGAAAAATTGTCTCAGAATCTGAGACTTTTTCTATAGAAAAATTGTCTCAGAATCTGAGAATTTTTCTATAGAAAAATTGTCTCAGAATCTGAGACTTTTTCTATAGAAAAACTGTCTCAGAATCTGAGACTTTTTCTAAAGAAAAACTTTTTTAGAATCTGAGAATTTTTCTATAGAAAAACTGCTCTAAACTTTACTGGGATTTTAATGTTAGTGGCAAACCCAGAGTGAGGTGATAAACCCAGTTTATCATTTATATTCAATAGTTTTTGAATTTAAATCTTTGTGGAAGTAAAAAAAAATACGGATTTTATTTTAGGAAACGCTTTTAGTGTTTCCATAAGTTTGTTACTTAACTATTTGTTTTCTTGTACATATTGTACTTATTGTAAAAAACATTTAAGTATACTTTGTATGCTGTCTTTGAGTTGATTCGTAATGTACGTACGTGTAGATGTGTGTGTAAGCACTTACTTGTATTGTGTCGAACAATAACTTACAATTGTTTTGTATGTTATATTAAACACTCAAATATACATACTACTCTACTTTTACAATAGTACTGCCACTTTTACTACTTGCTATGATTACAACATGCCACTGCTGTTGCATGAACAGTATCTGATTGGAATATTATGAACTAAGTTCTGGTGCACAAATATTTCGGGAGAATGACGCACATCGGGAGAAATGGCTAATTTTTTGAAAATAATTGTAGTTAAAGAAATATTGGGGGGGTCGCTCATACATTCGATTCCTCTAGGGGCATCCTCGGGAATGTTAGAGCGATGAGAGCAAATATCCAAAAATTTTGATTTTGTATAGCCCCTTGAAAAAAAGGTAAAGGCACCCTTCTTTTAGGGGTTCTGCTGCTTCCACCGTTCAATCCCCGTTTCAGTCGCCGGGCTTCGACTTCCAAAATTAATCTTGAAAATTCGTTGGCTATGACTTTTTCAAATTTCATGGCTATCGATCCATTACTTACTGAATGGCAGAATTATTTCCAAAAAAAAAATTAGCCATTTTCCCCACTGTGTGCCCTATGTTACCATTTTTAAGATTTTGCTATTTTCCAAAAATTATAATTCTGAATTATAATTATATTGCTAGATACTGTATACACTTACATATTGTACATCGCAGTATATTTTATTATTGTGTGAGATATGAGATGTTATGAAATTTACTTATTGTTGTTTGTTATTTAATTTTTTTTTTTTCCAAAATAAAAACTACATATACACAAAATGTTTATGTCACTTGCATGAGAGTAAAAGATTTATATGTTTTTGTTTTTTTTTTTATTTTTTGTTAAAAATCGCTAAAATAATAAAAACATACATACGAAATGGTAAGTTGTACAACTTTCAAGGGTTATTAAACAAAATTTCACATCGTATAAAAACAGATACATTCGCAGTTAAGTATAGAAAATATTGGCACATACTACTTTTAGTAATTGTTGGTAGCAGGTTGGACTTTCAATGCCACCGTTCGGAGTTCAGTTGCATAAAAAAAGATATTTCCTAAGTTAAAGTTTAGGAAACTTAACATGAACCGGAGGAAATTTGAGAGTCTAAGCTTTTTTTTACAAAAAATCTGTTTCATAAAAACCATTCTCCCGATTTGCACATAAATCTTTCAAAATTCATAAAAATTGTATAAATTTTGTTAGTATATAAATGTTAAATCTAATCAAATCTGATTACATCGTCAAAAAAAAAATTAAAAAAAGTCGTTGAACACGAGCTGGATAACACCGCTCAACAAATCGAAGGTTTTTGGCTCCGGCTTCAAGTTTCATATTAAATTTTAAAAGATTTTGACTCGCTGATTCCAAATCTGTGCTCCAAATTTTTCCATCACGTCTAGAATTTTAATTATTCGCGGTTGAAAATGCGAAAAAAATGCGATTTTTGCCTTTTTTGAAAGCCTGCACAGCAGCAACTGGGTGGAAAAAAAATCTGGTATAAAGCGTTAGAGTAGAATTGAACTATGATCTCAAATATATGATCAAAAAAATTTGAAGTTGTTGCCATATTATTGGCCAAACATGTATTTTAAAAAAGCACTATGAAAAAATTTAGAAAAAGCACCATTTTAAAAGGCTCTAAAACAAAAACCAGATGATCAATCTTTACTGTGATGACCTCAAAATTTAGGTAAAAGTTAATTCTTTGTTATAGACTTTTAAACCAACTACAGATATCTTTCCGTTTATACGAAAAATAACACAGAAAACTTAAATTTGTAAAATATTTTTTTTTTAGTTTTTCTATGAAAAATATCAAAAAAACTAAGGTATCCTAGCTGTTTTACAAAAATGATAATATTAACAGTAAAATATTTTTTTTCTTTAGTTTTTCTTTAAAAAATATCAAAAAACTAAGGTAAATTTTACAAAAATGGTAATTTTAACAGTATCATTTTGAAACGCAAGTAAAGCCCAGCCAAACGTAATAATTTGAAAAAAATTGTGTTCTATGTTGGAGACCATAGACAAATTATACTTTTGCGCTTTATACCAGATTTGTATTCCACTGAATGGCTGCTTTGAAGGCATTCAAATAATGCAAAAATCGTAATTTTTCGCATTTTCAACCGTGAATAACTAAAAATCTGGACGTGATGGGAAAATTTGGAGAACAGATTTGGAATCAGGAGATCAAAGTCGACTAAAATTGATCATCAGAACTCAAACTGGAAAATGAGTGTTGAGCGGTGTAATATACGTTTAAAACAAGAGACTAAATGTAGTAAAACTACATTTACAGTTTTTTATACCCTCCACTCTAGTGATAGAGGGTATATATAAGTTTGGCATTCCGTTTGTAACACCTCGAAATATTGGTCTAGGACCCCATAAAGTATATATATTCATGATCCTCGATCGATTTTAAGACGATCTAGCGATGTCCGTCCGTCCGTCCGTCCGTCCGTCTGTCCGTCTGTCTGTCTGTTGAAAACACGCTAACTTTTGAAAGACTTTACGGAGACTCCTTTGGCATATATGTTGGGCATTTACCTGGTCAGGTTAGTATTGCAATCCAGCGAAATCGGTCCAGTGGTTCAAAAGTTATAAGCAAATTTACGAGATAAAACACACGGTACCTTTCGAACGGCATATATATTTGTCGTTCCTCTGGTCCGGTTCGTTTTAAATTTCAGCCAAATCGTTCCAGCGGTTCAAAAGTTATTAGCAAAACCGTAAATTTCAGATTAGTTTCGCCTTAAATTCACACATGTTTTAAAAATATTTGTAAGACAAAAAAAAAATATTACACAAGGTATTTTTGTCACACAAAAATATTTTTACACTAAAACAAAACAAAAATACACTCCAAAAAAATTTTATACTCAAGAAAAATTTTACACTCAAAAAAAATTTTACACTCAAAAAAAAAAATTAGTAATTTTTTTTTTTTTTTTCAAAAATTAATAAAAAAAAGTTTTTTTACACAAAATAAAATATTTCTAACCAAAAATTTTATTTTTTTTCACGTTAGAAAATTAACTATCACTTAAAAAGGGCATTGTGGAGGGTATTCATAGATTCGGCCAAGTCGAATTTAACTTTTCTACTTGTTATTTCGTGATCCTGTTTCATTTTACTTCAAAATTTTAGAGGATTAAATCTTAAAAAATATTTTTTTAAATTTTTGCTTGTCCTAGGATGGCACTTTTGATAGCAAATGAAAAAAGAGAATCTCCCCTAATTTTCCTATTTTATTATGTTTACATACCAGGAAAAAGGAGGTAAGTTACGTCCATTTAAAAATGTATCCTTCAATATCATTCACAATTTTCAACAAAATATATTGATAAAGTTTTCAAATGACTTTATTAACATCGTTTTATTCCGATATGGCAAAATTTAAAAATGGGAAAATTAAAGGAGATCCTCCTCTTTCATCTGCCGTCACGAGTGTCACCCTAGCATAATTACAAATATTTCAAAAATATTTTGCAAAAGGTATTCTTTAAAACTTTGAAGTCATTTTAACAGGAACCAGGAACACGAAATGAAAAACTGTAAATTTAGTTTTACTCCATTTGATCTCTAATTTTACAAACTATTGTCAATTTCCTAAATACTCTTGACAATGAAATTTTACGAATTCCGAAACACTTGTCGAATAAGTCTTGCAAAATGACCAAACCGATCAATTTAAAAAAACAACCTTATAAATAGTTTCTTAAAAATTGTTACTATGACAATATCATCGTAATGATTATTAAAAGAAATATGACCTTAAGCCAGAAAAATCTTTCTCAAAAAAGAATTTTAGAGGTCGAATAATAAATAATTTTTATTAATTTAAAAATTAAAACAAAATTTTATTTAAAAAAATATCAATTAACACACATTTTTTAAATATTAAAAAATTTGTTGGTTTTGGTACACAGAAAAAAACGAATTGACCCCCATTTTTGTGAATACAATTAACTTTTTCACTTAAAGTGCTCCTATACGGAAATTTGTGATATCAACTAACGTTTGTAAATATTGATTGTTGAAAAAAAAATTCAAAAAAAAAAATTGATAAACGAGCTTGTAATAGTTCTCTAAACCTATTATTTTTATTGACAAACGTACAAAATCTTAAATTTTTTTTCAACAAAGAAATTCAACAAACACAAACACAATTTGTTGATCTGACAAACGTATAAAATCTTATTTTTTTTTTTCAACAAAGAAATTCAACAAACACAAAAACTATTTGTTGACATGATAAAATAATTTTGAAATAAAATTACTTGACCAAGTTTGTTGAAAACAAAATTGAAATTTTGTATTATGGACTAACTGGCGTCCGTTTTTACTAAATGTTTGGTTGATATCATGTTTGGTTGATTTACAATCGATGTTTGTTGATTTAAATTTGGCGATTTTATTTTCTGTGTAGAGTTGTGTTATTGATAAATGATCGATTCTTATACAATTTAGCGATATCCGTCTATATATTGAAAAGGCGATCAGGTCCCAAATATTACGCAGGTATAACAGTTGCCTCAAGACATATAACAGTTGCCTCATTTCGTATTGCATTTGAGCGATATCGGTTTAACGATTTAAAAGTTATCAACGGAAATAAGAAGACACCTCGAAAATGTTGCTACATTCTACATAACCTAATACTGTACTATGCTTTTATTCTGCTACTGGTTGTCAAAAAAAAAAAAAAATTTTGCAGATTTTTTTTTTGTTCACAAAAAAAAAAACAGTTTTCCCCAGATATTTATGAAAAAATTTATTTTTTTATCAAAATTAATTCTTATACAAATTTTTTTAACAAACTTTTCACAAAATTTTTTTTTCAAAATTTTTCACAAATTTTTTTTCACAAATTTTTTTTCCAAAAAACTTTTTTTAAGTATAAAAAGAGTTTTTTTTTAATGATCTCTTTTACATTGGGTATTACAAGGGTATCGAAATATTCGACAAGACCGAATTTAACTTTTTGACTTGTTTTTTATTTTTATCAATATGAAAGCCAAAAGCTATTAGATTTTTGTCATGTTTTTAAGCTAGAAAAAACTGTTTACGGGGAAACTTTAATGCATGCACGCGAAATACATACAACTCAAAATTCATCTCTAATGGAACTTGTAAATTTCATTCGTTTTGTTTATGTGTTTGGAAGTTTTATTTCGTCTGTTGTTTTACTTTTATTCAGACAGTCATAGTCACAA
The DNA here is from genome assembly GCA_963921195.1 of Pegoplata infirma. Classification (NCBI taxonomy): domain Eukaryota; kingdom Metazoa; phylum Arthropoda; class Insecta; order Diptera; family Anthomyiidae; genus Pegoplata; species Pegoplata infirma. The sequence continues at coordinate 233,884,133 of OY992536.1, read as the reverse complement.
GGAAAGTAACCCAACCCTTATACACCGATATGTCTGAAACTTAAAATATATCGTCGCTGCTCCGTCGTGATTTGGTATGTGACATTTTTGGATTTTTTTTTTATTGCATAATATGAAACCTCTATAGGGCATCCGTCTGCCCACTAAACCGTTTAGCGATATCTTGAATGGTTTGGAAGTTAGCAAAAGTAGCTATGTGAAATCCATATGAAAATGTTCCAAAAAAAAGTGGTATGTGTAGTTAAAAACCAGTTTTTGTTAAGAAAACTTTTGCAAATATAAACATTTTTGCTTAAAATTTTTAACATAACGGTTTTAGGCATACTTACATACTATACTAAAAAATGAAGTATGAGATCACATTTTGAAGGGATGCTGCCATTATAAAGAAAACGATTTTTCGCGATTTTCAAAAAAAGTTATATGTATCTAAAAAGTTTTTTTGCAGAAATTAATTACATACATTAGTCTTTTCATACACATGAAATCAATTCGGAAAATTAATTATAGGGTTGCAAAAAAAACGCAAAATCATTAAAATATGAGAAAAATCGCGATTTTCAACATTTTAACGCAAACATTTTTATCCAAATTTGTACTATTATATCGTTAAGAGTCTAATTCCCATTTCCCATACCAAACAAATTTGCATTTGTAAAAGAAGAATTTTTTAATAAAAAAAACTGCAACAAAATGTGCATAACTTTAACGATGATTTCCATGAAAAATGTTCCATTGATTCAAAAACGGACTTTACCATTGAAATAAGCATGCCCCAATTATATAGAAATGATGGTCAGATCTCATGGCACAAATTTCAGGAACATTTTTTTGAGTAAAATTTTTTCGCTAAAAAAAAACAAAATTCATTGAAGCAACTGCACTTGGATGCAGATTTGTACAAAATATGGTATTTAAAAGTGTATTAACTATCACTTTAATGAATATGACAATTTTTTGCACTATTATTAAATTTTATAACTAAAGTTTTATGAACAAAAACGGTCATGTGTATAAAAATGTCCAAAAATAAAAAAATTAATACCAAAAATGTTCCAACAAAATGTGTTATGTGTAGTTTTTTATGTAATTCGTTAATATCTTCGTTTTAGCTAAAAAATCATTCTTTTTTTTGTGGTACACATCTATAAAACATATTTATGTATTTTAAAGACGCTTGACTTTTATAAAATATGGCAAAATGGCAAAATAAAACGGTTTTTTTGCTCTCCTGAAAACTTCATTAAAAACACATACCAAATTTCGACGGAGCAGCGACGATATATAAAAGGCTTTTAGACGTAAAGAGCTTTTCGTTTCAAACGTACCACGAAAAAAAATGTTGTCTGATCAAAATCAAACTTACGGAGCTTAAGCCCCATGTGAAACTCATAGAGTAAAGATGATCAGAGATTTTGATATACCCCAAAATAATGTGTCACTTTATATAAATTGGTTCTTTTAGTGTTTAAGAGAGTTTTTCATGCAATAGTAAAGGAAACACTAAGAGAACCAACTTATTGAAAGAGCAAAAAAATGGCATCCAACCAATATGACACCTACTGGTGAAACTTACAAATCGTGGAGCAAAAGTTTTAGTTTTTCGGAAAAAGTGGAGTGATATATTTAATAGAGTTTTGTATGTGCTATTTATTGACATTAATTGTTTTTCAAAAAAATGCAGAACTAATTTTTATTTCAAGCAATTAAAGAATTATGATGTAGAGTAAAATGCCTTTCTAATAAGGTACTAAAAACTAAAATCGGTTGAAAATCAGCCAAGTTATTACAACTTTCCCAGGCATCTAACGTGTGGCAGACGACTTGATGAAGCAATACAATCCGATTTTTGAAATTCATTGAAATTTTCTACTGTAATAACATTTTTTTATTCTTCAAGTTCAAAGTTAATTTGATGACAAGTATTTTTTATATTGTGTTTTTCTAACATTTTTTAAATTAATGCTAAAAATGCCTGCATTTTCAACACCCTTTTGAAATCTCTATTTAAAATTTTTTTTTTTTTTTTTGTTTTAAAATTTGGAAAAACCAAAAAAATATTACACTGAAACATAAATAATGAAAAAATGTTATTACAGTAGAAAATTTCAATAAAATTAAAAAAAGTGACTCGTATTCTTTAATCAAGCGGTATGACACACGCTAGATGCCTGGGGAAGTTCCCAGTCGGCAAAAAAAAATCACACCTGACATACTGCTGACTCTCCCTTTATAAAATTGCTGACATCTTCATACAATTTTTCAAAATGTCATCAATGACATGTCAGCAGTTGGTCAGCGGTTGTTTAAACGAATGGTTAGTGGCTAACGATCCTGGTGGACACTGCTGAGCAATCACTGACATGTCATTGATGACATTTTGAAAAATTGTATGAAGAATTCAGCGATTTCATAAAGGGAAAGTCAGCAGTATGTCAGGTGTGCTTTTATTTTGCCAACTGGGTTGTAATAACTTGGCTGATTTTCAACCGATTTTAGTTTTTAGTACCTTATTAGAAAGGCATTTTACTCTTCATCATAATTTGTAATTGCATGAAATAAAAATTAACTTAAAATACCAAAAATATTTCGAAAACAGAAAAAAAATCATATTTTTCCTTGTAATCCGTTTTTTAAACTTCAAGGACCATGCTAAACGCCTTACCCATTTTCGATCGTTCTAAATTTTTACCTCGAAATAAATATATCTGGGGTAAGTTAGAGTCAATATCTACCAATTTATTTTTTTTTGGAACACCATATAAAATAAATCAGAGACAAAAAATAAAAGGTGCAATTTTTAAAATTTAAAAAAAAAATAAAAAGAATTGTGATCACATCTCGAATTATATCTTAAAAGTTGCGTAATTGAGAGTAGAATTTTTATAGTTTCTTACAAAAAAATCGAAGGTTTCGGACTTTTTCAAAAAGTCGATTTTAATTTTTAAATGTCAAAAAATAAGTGATAATTACTTCGAATAATTTTTTCATATTTTTTTTTCTAAAACTACATTTAAATACCAACAAAACGTTGTCCAACTTTTTTTAAAATATCTACATATATTTTTTAATTAATTAAAAATTTCAATTTTTTAATTTTTTTGAGAAAATCGCCATTTTGAAAAATTGATTAATCAACACCATCTTGAAATAAAAGGCTGAAAAGTAGTGTCCAAGTTGCATTTAATAAGTACTAAAAGATATCCAAAAATAAAATAAATCGAAAGGGGTCGGGTCTAAAAGTGAGTGATTTGGCTTGGAATGCCCCATATATTTTATTGATCAGTGATCGATTCAAAGACATTCTAGCGATGTCCGTCCGTCCGTCTGTAGAAGACACGATACAGTCCAAAATAAAATAGCTAGATTTCCGAAGTTTGGCACGAATATGTCTTATATTCCTAGGCAGGTAAAGTTCGGAAATGGGCAGAATCGGACCAAGGGGAAAAAAGTTCCCCCTTGGAGACCTAAACCAACCTAAGAAAAACCGCATTTTTTTAAGGGTCTTTTATACTTTTGCTAAGCAAAAGCAACATTCTTAACTCAAAAGAAGTTCAAAATCGCAAGGAGAAGGTGCCCCTAACGCCTTCCACCAACCCGCCACCCCAAAAAAAAGACACCCCAGGGTTTTTTTATATTGTTTTTTACATTTTGGAGGGTAAAAAAGATTCGGCGCAGCCGAATGTAACACTCTCACTTGTTTCTTTTCAAATATTTTTAATGAAAGCTCCTTATATTTTGCACAACATTTTAAAATTTAGAATTTTAAGAGTTTCTCAAACACGAAAAATAGCTGGTCTCTGAAACTTTGACATTTTGAAGAGAACTTAATGAGCTTTATTATTACGTTATTAAGAAGATTCTAAATCGGGCTAATTCAGGTCATGTATTCTATTTATGTAAATAAAAGCTTTCATTTAAAAATATTAAAAAAAATTTAAACTGCAGTGTTTTGAAAAATATGTTTATCAAAAATTTTAAAAATTTAGGACTAACTAAAGTTTTTCCAAAACAAATAATGCTTATCGATAACACGTACAAAATTCTTTTAGATAGATTTTTTCGGAAACATAAAAAATGTCGACTTACAGTCTGAAAATTTTGGCATTTTCTATAGAATTTAATGAATTTTCATTTAAAATTAAAAAAAAAATAAAAATGGCGAGTTTTTTCTACATACATTTTTTGGTTAGTTTTGATAAATTCAGACATTGTTCTGATTTTTTTCCAAAAACAAACAACAACATATCGTCGAACTATATTCAATAAATGCCAACTCGAAAAAGCTTACTGTTCAGGAGAGCTAAAAAACTAGTTATTTCGCTAATTATTGTAAAAATTAACAATGTACCTTCCATAACATGGTTTAAATATTCTAAACAATTTTTACCTATGCAAAAATTTTTATATTTTGCACTTGTTTGCGTATTTTTTAGAGATGGCATTTATTACTATATCAAAAAACAAATATTTTTTTAGAGTTGGCATATTTTGTCGGAAAATAAAAATACATTTTTTTTGGAAAAATTTTTAATTTTTTTTTTTTTTTGGTTTTTGTTATCCTTAGTACGGTAATTGCAAAAACTGAACAAAAAATTAAAAATCTTTGCATATTTTTAAAAGTTACTAGCTCCGAAAGCCTTTTAATCTCTGGGTGGTCAACTTTGGCACTCTGTAACTCACGCTGTATTGCAATAGGGTCACTCCAAACTAGCTATTTTGAAAGCTTATATCATTGACTTTATTTGCCCCATTCATAATGTTTCAATCTGATAAATAGTTTGAAAGTTACATAAATATAAGCAATTTTTTTTTTTGCAAACACTATTTACCGATATTTTCAAAATGGCAATATCTCGAGAACCAGTCATTAGATATCAAAATCTTTACAAGATTCGTGTTTAGCATGGCAAATGCAATAAGATATGTGGCCTAATTTTTTTTTAAAAATTTTTTGAAAAATTTTTGGAAATTTACAATGGGAGTTGGCATTTATTTCCACCAAAAAAATATATACTTTGAGTTAGCAGAATAACAAAAATGGATGTAAAACGACAGCAAATTATTTTTTTGCTCTGAAATTTTTATGGCAGATAGGTATTACATAGGGGAGCTATTTGCCATCGGAAACTCATTTCCGTCAAATTTGAGTTGGCATATTTTGAATATAGGTTCACGATATACAAAACTTTATAAAATGAATGTGTTTTGAAAATTTCAGAAACATTAGAAAACAATATAATCCATTGTAAAAAATCGTATTTTTCAAATCGATATGAATCACCTGGTATACTTTCCCAATATAAGTTTGCATACTTTTAACACACATACATACGTATTTATTATCGCTTGACATGTGTCGCTGTTGCTTTCGTTTGTAACAGTAAAATACTATGAACAGTGAGCGTCAAAAGAAAGTAGACAGGTCTAAATTAGATGTGATTCGTTAACGACAAAGTTGACAATAAAAACAATTTTAATTATCAATCGGTTATTATTTAAAGAATGTTTTATAGGAAATTTTCTAAGGTTTAATTAGAAAATTAAAATTGAGCAAATATTAAATGAGATATATTTGTAGACATTTTTTAGAAAATTTTTAAAAAATATTTTTAAGTTATATGACAATATTTTTAAGTTGATTTTTTTTTTCAAGTTCAAACATTACAAATTTCAAGTTATTAAATTAATTTTTCAAAGATCCAAATAAAAATCAAAATTGTTTAAAGGCGGTCAAAAAATATGGACTTTTTTGACCTCCAATTCTTTTGATCACCAATGTTTTGTAAACAAAGAACATTTTTGATTGTTTTCATATCTCATTGGTGTACAGTTAGTTGTGCTTAAAATAATAAACAATAAAATATTTTCTTTGTTTGCAAAAAATTGGAGGTCAAAAGAATTGGAGGTTAAAAAATGCCAATTCATCAAAATTATATTATATTTTATATATTTTCAAGCACGACTCTCGTATCTCATTTCATATTTCCTTAATCTTGACGCTATCAAGCTTAAATTAAAGCTTGATAATTTCCAAGCTTTATTTTTTGTAATAATAGCCGATTGATAATAATAAGGAATTTTATTATCAACTTTGTCGTTAACGAATTACATCTACTTTAGACCTGTACACTTTCTTTTGACGCTCACAGTATATTATATTTATTTTAGTTGTTTGGCGAAAGAACGAACACACATTGTGATAATGGGTGTTGCCTGCCAAATGCATAATGTCATAGATTTAAAATATTCTCTAGAATGTTGGTTGCATAAATGACTTTTTTGTTTTGATTTTTGAACAATTTGTCATATATTTTTTTTTTCTTTTTTTAAAATAAAGGAATATATTTTGAAATGTTACACACAGAAAACAAATTTGCTAATTTCCAACTGAAATTCAGTTGTTGCAACAAAAAATGGGTGGATGCATTTGAATTAAGGTTGAAACAACTAAATATCGGTAGTTAGAACAAATTTTTGTTGTTACAACTGTCTTTTAATTGAAACAACTATAAAATTCGTTAGCCACATCAAAATGTCGCAGCAGCAACCGAATTTTGAGTTATTACAACTGAAAAATTCAGTTGGAAATTTATTTTTCTCTGTGTAGTAAAGCAGAAAAATTGTACTTCATACTAATTTAAAACTACACATTTTAAAAACATTTTAACACTTAAAGAGCGAAAAATTCTTTTTGTGTCAAAAACTTTTTTCAAGTTGCTTAAATACAATTGACGGGCTTACTGCAAGAACTTGATAACCAACATTTTATTTTTTCGTGTTTTTCGCCTTCTGCTGATGTTCCATTGACAGATTTTTGGCAGAGGTCTTGCTTTAATTAACTCTTCGTACAAGTATATTGAGAATAAAAGTTCTGTAAAAGTTCTATTTTCTACATTATTTTTAAAGTTTTAAGGCAAAACCCACCATAAAATGAAATGTTGCTTATCGAGTTTTTACAATAAAAAAAATTTCGACGTTTTATTTTTAAATTTTTGAATGATAGTAAGGTTTGTTAGCTCATTTACGGCAAAAAAATTAATTTCGATCCTACAACTCGTTAAATTCCAAAAGGGACTTTGAAAAAAAATTTGAGACTGGTTGGGGGCTTGCTCTAAAAAATGTTGAAAACAAAGTATTTTTTTAGTTTTGACAATCATACATTGAATATTTGTTTTCGCTCTTGAAAATAGATTTATTTTCTTCTTTTGGTGACATCGTATTTGGTTTAAAGTTTGGTTCAAAAACTGCAAAAAATTTATTTTTGGCCCTATTAAAGACCAAACTTACAATGCCACCAAAAAATAAATTTATAAACACAAAACAAGTAAGAATATTGTAGTCGGTCAAGACTGACCATATAATACCCTACACCAGAGTTTCCCGGAAAATGGGTCCCAAGTACAAACATGGACCAATTGGATCTATGTTTTGTCAAATCTTTAATAAGTGTGTAAAACACTCACATATCAAATTTAAGTGAAATAGGCTTAGATTTGTTTCAAATAAACCGATTTAAGTGAATATCGGGCGAAATTTTCACATGGGCCTAAGTTCAAAAATGGTCCGATGGTAATAAGATTTGATAAGGTTGTTAAAGAACATGTTTAACACACACAAAAAAATTTAATTAAATATTTTCTATTTTCATGAAATTTGAGGGATTTATGTAAGAATCGAGAAGGTGGTTTGTATGCAGGACTGTTTTTTCAGGGCCCAACAACAACAACAAAAAATTGTTTGTTGTTCTTTTTGTAAGATTCGTGTTTTCCAATACATATAATTTTTTTTTTTTTTGTTGTTGGCCCCCCCCCCCCTCACAGAGTCCGCCAATGATGAGGGCTACAAGAACAACTGGTCCGATTTCTATAAAATTCAGAATGGTGATTTGTAAAGACAAACATCCCAGTATGCAAAATGAGTCGATATCGATTCGAAAAAGAGTCGTTTTCTCTAAGAATTTCATCGATATCGAGTTCGATATATTGTCGATATAAGGCGTGTTTTCCTATGTGGCATGCAAGGTGATATAGAATCGTGTTTTGGTACAGGTTTCGATTCGATTTTTAATCGAAAATTTCATGAATTTCGATACATTTGTTTTTTAATAATTTAGTTAATTGTTTTAAAAACGGAAAGAAATAAAAAAAAAATATTTTATTACTTACTACTACTTACTTACAATTAACTAATTTTTACTAATTTAATTTTTTTATTCTTTAAATTTAATTTTTACTACTTAATTACTATTTTTATATGTCTCACTTGAGATTTGAACCCAGAACTCCCAGTTTACTGGTTGAACGCCTTACTCCTTCAGCCAAAGTTTGATAATAAAAGTAGTTTTTTAAAATTACTTTTACTAAAATTTGAATTTTTTATTATTATTTGAATTGCCCTTAATTTATAATTTGTATTATTATTTGAACTACCCTGTTTTTATATTCATTTTATTTTGTTTTGACATACTTCTCAGAATTTGAAAATATTTTCATTTCAAAATATATATTAGTACAAACAAATTTCAAGTTGTGTATGGCCTAGTTGGCTAGCAGGTTCGGCAGCTTATGATTTGGAGATTTTTGGCCTTGGTTCAAACCCCGGTCGCGGATTTTTTTTTTTTAATTTTTTTTTATTGTTTTAGTGTTAGATATTATTTTTTTTTTAATAATAAAAGTAAAATTTGTGGAATTTTTGTAAAATTTAATAAAACTAAAACTCGATATTATATCGAAAATAAATATTTTTTTCGATGGAGCAACAAATACGAGAATTCCTAAAATGTAGATTGGAAATCATTTCGAAATCGATTTGTTTTTCAAAAAAAATATGAGTTCGAGAAACGTTAAAATATCGACTTTATATAATATCGACATCGAATCATTTTAGCGGAAAAGCTTCGAAAAAACTTCGAAAAAATTGTCGCCTCGAAACTGTGCAGACTGGGATGTTAACCTGCCAAATTATGAAAAGATACCTATTATAATACGGGTACTAGATTCGTTTTATCCAAAACTAAAGAGGACCTTTGTATGAGGGCTAGGTCTAAATATGGACCGATTTTTTCCAATTTCAATAGGTTTTGTCCTGTATTCATCTGTATCGTGTTTACACCATTTACATGGACAGACAGACACACGGACGGACATCGCTAAATCGACACAAAAAGTGATTCTGAGTCGATCGGTATACTTAAAAGTGGTTCTAGGACCAATATTTCGGGTAGTTACAAACATCAGCACAAATTCATTATACCCTGTACCACAGTGTGGTGTAGGGTATAATAAACAATTCGATATATTTTTTAACAAAATTTTTAAGCGGAATATTTTTTTACTTTTATATTTTTCTCAAAATAACGTTTTTTGTACCAATCTATTTTACATTGTGGAGGGCATTTATCTATTCGGCAAGTCCCAATTTAACTTTTTTACTTGTTATTTTCTTTCTGTCTTCAAAGCTCTGCGATATGTTTTATTTTTTTATAAATGTTTAACTGTAACTTTGTGTGTTAGCAACTCGAAAACGATGCGAGATATGAAAAAATTAATTATCATCAAAATTATTCCTTGCGAGAAATGCAATAAAAGCTCATATTTTTGAAACTTAAACATTTTTCACTCCAAAAAATTTTTACTCAAAAAAACTTTTACAATATTGCTGAAAAATTAATATTTTTACTTAAATAGTTTCACTCAAAAAATTGTTAAACTCAATTTTTTTTTGTTAATTTTTTTTTTTTTGTATAAACAAAAAATTTTATAGTCAAAAATATTTAAATTTTTTTGACAGTTTCGAGAAAATCAGAAGATTCCGCTTATTATTTATAATGTTTATGAAATTTTATATTAATTCTTTCCTTCCCTCCCGTAGTTTCTATTCCGAAGTACAATTATTTGTTTCTCTAGAAATGCCAACTTCAAACAATAATATCTGTAAGTGCGTAATTTCATTCAAGTATATCCAATAGGGCGTGCTGTCAAATCTAATGTTTGGAATTTCGTATCGTAATACCTGCCGAACGATGGCCACGGATGAGCTGATTCTGGGAAAAAATTATACAAATTTTTTGCAAGAGCATCTTCAGTCGGAAACCAGCGATCAAAGTTTGAAAAAAAATAGCGTTTTTTGACCAAAATTCATGTCCGAATTTTTTGAACAAATCCGGCACAAAATTAGAAAATTTTTAGTTCTTTATGGGAAAAATATTCCAAAATTCCAAAATGGTGACTTTGGTTCACAAATGCTGATTTTTAAAAACAAAATATTTTTTTAGCCAAATTCGAATCAAAAGATAGAAGATGGTGAGTATGTTATGTACACTCAAAATAATTCTACAGTAAAAGGTTTAGTAAGTGATTTTGTACCAAAATTTACTAATAATTTACTAATTTTAGTATCTTCAAAGTACTAAAATTGGTAATTTTTACTGGTTTTTAATAATTTTAGTAAAAAATTTAAGTATTGGTTACCAATTTGTGCACTAGGTCCTTTTGGACTAAAATTTAGTTACATTTTAAGTATTGAATACCCACGTTTTTTTTTTGGGTGTAGAATATATTAAATAAAAATAAAAAAAACGAATTTGGTCCAAAAACGCAGCGTAGACGAAAATCGCGTTTTTTGAGATTCACAAATATTTTTCCATAATCTACACAAGATTGCAAAAATAATTTTTAGCAAAAAATTAGCATCAGTGAACTAAAATCGTGGTTTGGGAATTTTAAAAAAATTTTCCCATAAAGTACACAAAAATTCTTATTTTTTAAGCCGGATTTGGTAAAAAAGTTCGGACATGAAATTTAGTCGAAAAACGTAATTTTGTTAAACTTTGACCACTGGTTGCCGACTGAAGATGACCTTGCAAAATTTTTTCATCAATTTTCCCACAATCAGCTCTTTTGTGGCCATCTTTCGGCAGATATAACGGCAGGAAATTCTTAAGTTTCGATTTTACGGGACAGCCTAACGTCCAAGCATATGTACTGCCTGTTTGGATAGATTTTTTTCCTTTATGCTAAAGTGCTCTTGTAATAAGTGTAAAAAAAGGGTCAGTTTTATTCAGCCAAAGGTGGTTTTATTCATCATTTACGAGGATACCAATACTAAGAATGCAAGAAAAAAAATCTTAGAAAACAGCAAGCAATGTAAAGGATAAAATGCTTAAAGAAAAATGAATAAAAGGAAGGCCCCAGGTGAATTTAAAAGTGTTAATATTAGTCATGAATATATAAAGAATTTGTTACCTTAAATGGTGCTCAAATAAACTAAAACGTGTTTAGAAATACTTGTATACACACATAAAATCATATAAGTGAATTTAAAATTAATAATGAAACACAGACTCATGTGTGAAAAAAAAATTAATGAGTACACTGAAAATAATAATTGACCTAAAGATAAGTTCACAACGTAATTATTATAAGTTCGTCAGTTTCTTCGGCAGAAAGATATGGACGGGAGAGGGCAGGCGACTTACTTTATATGGTAGCGTATGTGCTGGGAAAGCATCGCATTTCAATAATCTTCCAGCGTCGAAAAAAAAAAATATTTTTCAAAATATTATTTTTTAACATGACAATGTTTTTAGGCTGGTATCTAATTTTAAAAAAGTTGCAGGACGCCACCTCAGTTTGACTATGTAAGCTAAAAATTAACGAAAAAGAAAACAAGAATTACTAATTTTGTTGGCAACCTATACCCACCTAGAATAACGGTATTTGGCTATTGTACCGCAACCGATAAAGATATGGACATTTTTAAAAGCAATTATGAAAGCTGATGAAATTTCTAGTATTTCAAATGTTTCACTTCTTGTTTCTACCGGTTCGTTTTCGAAATATAGGACAACACCTTTATAATACCGTTTGAAACGGTATTATAACGGTATTGGCCTATATAACTAAAACGAACCGGTAGAAACACGAAGTGACAGATTTAAAATACTAGAAATTTTATCAGCTTTCATAATTGCTTTTGAAAGTGTTCATATCTTTATTGGTTGCTGTACAATAGCCAAATACCGTTATTCTAGGTGGGTATCGGTTGCCAACCCTGCTAATTTCATTTTCTTAAAACCAAAAATTTTAATAACTTGGGTTTGTAACTTCGATAATAATTTACCTCGTGGTGAATAAAACCGTTTTTCACCAGCTGGTGAATAAAAAGTAACTATATTATTTTTCAACAAAAAAAATTTTTTTTCATCAAATTTTTTTTCATCAAATTTTTTTTTCATCAAATTTTTTTTTAATTTTGTTGCATCAAAAATTTAATAATTTTTTTTCATCAAATTTCTTTTTTTCGTTGTTGTTTTAGTTAGGCTTAAGGTCATACGAAATAAAACCAAAAAGTTTAATTTTCAATTTTATTATTTATTTTTGTCTTCTAATATTTCGGCCAGACTCTCTAGCCATCATCAGAGGTATATTAAAATAAATAACGCGACTAAAAATTCCTTTACTTCTTCACTATTGTAATTGTTCTGACTAACTGATCAGTTAGTCAGAACAATTACAATAGTGAAGAAGTAAAGGAATTTTTAGTCGCGTTATTTATTTTAATATACCTCTGATGATGGCTAGAGAGTCTGGCCGAAATATTAGAAGACAAAAATAAATAATAAAATTGAAAATTAAACTTTTTGGTTTTATTTCGTATGACCTTAAGCCTAACTAAAACAACAACGTAACAACAACAGGTCAACTATAAACAACAACAATTTCTTTTTTTCTTCAAATTTTTTTTTTTTTCATAAAATTTTTTTTTTCATGAATTTTTTTTTATATTTTTTTTCATCAAACTTTTTTTTCATCAAATTTTTTTTTCATAAAATTTTTTTTTCATCCAACTTTTTTTTCATCAAATTTTTTTTTCATCAAATTTTTTTTTCATCAATTTTTTTTTCATTAATTTTTTTTTTTCATTATTTTTTTTTTTTTTCATAATTTTTTTTTTCATCAAAATTTTTTTCATCAAATTTTTTTTTCATCAATTTTTTTTTCATTAATTTTTTTTTCATGAAATTTTTTTTTTCATCAAAATTTTTTTTTTTCATAATTTTTTTTGTATCATATTTTTTTTATCAATTTTTTTTATCAAATTTTTTTATTAAATTTTTTATTATTTTTATTTTTTTTCATATTTTTTCATCAATTTTTTTTTACATCAAAAAATTTTTCTTATAAGGGTTCAAGTTGAAAAAATGCAGAAGAAAAATTGAATTTCTAAAAATTATAGACATTTCTGGTATTTCCTATACCGGTTTCAAACACCCCAGTTAGTGTCATCTTCAGTTGGATTTTAAATGTCGTTTGTCTTGTTATTGAAAACTGTTTTTTATATATGTGAATATTTATAGTTTCTACAGAATAAATTTTGACAGTTTCCAACACCACAATTCTATTTCTAGCAATCTCAACCTCACCTCATACTTTCTTTCAACTTTTTATACCCTCCACTCTAGTGATAGAGGGTATATATAAGTTTGTCATTCCGTTTGTAACACCTCGAAATATTGGTCTAGGACCCCATAAAGTATATATATTCATGATCCTCGATCGATTCTAAGACGATCTAGCGATGTCCGTCCGTCCGTCCGTCCGTCCGTCCGTCCGTCTGTCCGTCTGTCTGTCTGTCTGTCTGTCTGTCTGTCTGTCTGTCTGTTGAAAACACGCTAACTTTTGAAAGACTTTACGGAGGCTCCTGAAGTTTGGCATATATGTTGGGCATTTACCTGGTCAGGTTGGTATTGCAATCCAGCGAAATCGGTCCAGTGGTTCAAAAGTTATAAGCAAATGAGTGAATTTCGGCAAGGGTTTTTTTGGAATTTACGAGATAAAACACACGGTAACTTTCGAACGGCAATTCTGAGGGTGCTGAAGTGTGGCATATATATTTGTCGTTCTTCAGGTCCGGTTCGTTTTAAATTTCAGCCAAATCGGTTCAGTCGTTCAAAAGTTATTAGCAAAACCGTAAATTTCAGATTCGCCTCACCTTAAATTCACGTGTTGAAAACCCGTTAAACATGTTTTAAAAACATTGGTAAGTCACAAAAATATTTTACATCGCATTTTTGTCATTCAAAAATATTTTTACACTAAAAGAAAAAAAAAATACACTCGAAAAAAATTTTACACTCAAAAAAAAATTTACACTAAAAAAAAAAATTTAGTAAATTATTTTTTTTTTTTTTTTCAAAAATTAGTTGAAAAATTAGTTAGTTTACACTAAAAGAAAAAAGAAATACACTCGAAAAAAAATTTACACTCAAAAAAAAATTTTGTAAATTATTATTTTTTTTTTCAGAAATTAGTGTTAATTTTTCACTCTAAAAAATTTACTATAACTTGAAAAGGGCATTGTGGAGGGTATTCATAGATTCGGCCAAGTCGAATTTAATTTTTCTACTTGTTTGTCTCTTACATTATTTCGCAAAGGTGGTCTGGACATGATCTGGAATTGCAGACACAAATGAAGGAATTTGCATTTTCTGTTTCGGAGACGTGCCTAATGGCGACATATTTTGTCAGTAATTTTATTTGATTTTTTCTGTAAGTACAGATCGAGCACGGGCTCTAATTATATTTGTTATAAGGGTTCAAGTTGAAAAAATGCAGAAGAAAAATTGAATTTCTAAAAATTATAGACATTTTTGGTTTTTCCTATACCGGTTTCAAACACCCCAGTTAGTGTCATCTTCAGTAGGATTTTAAATGTCGTTTGTCTTGTTAATGAAAACTGTTTTTTATATATGTGAATATTTATAGTTTCTACAGAATAAATTTTGACAGTTTCCAACACTACAATTCTATTTCTAGCAATCTCAACCTCACCTCATACTTTCTTTCAACTTTTTTGTCTCTTACATTATTTCGCAAAGGTTACCAACATGATCTGGAATTGCAGACACAAATGAAGGAATTTGCATTTTCTGTTTCGGAGACGTGCCTAATGGCGAGATATTTTGTCAGTAATTTTTCTTTTCATCAAAAAAATTCATCAAAAACTTTTTTTCATCAAATTTTTTTTTCACCAAAAATTTTGGGTTCATTAACATAATTTTGTTTTTCGTGAAAAAAAAAACATTTTTTTTACCAAAACTACTTTTTCACCGAGTCTAAGCTTTTCGCATGAAAATTTTCCATTTGTTTATCAAATGTACATAAAACAAGTTAGAGTGTTATATTCTTTGGTGCCGAATCTTTTATACTCTCTAAAATGTAAAAACACTTTTTTGCACTTATTTTTGCACTCACTTACGAAATGTACAGCTTTTTAATGAGGTCCTCTACTGATATTTCAATTCGTTTTGCATGGAATAGCAAAGTAATAAAACATTATTTTTTCTAAAAAAAACTTTGCTTTGGCAAGTACACCCAAATCTTCCGCAAAACATTATCATGATTTAATGTTTTGGGCAAGAGTAAAAAATTCGCAGGCATTTTTTTGAAGTTTTGCTAATGTAACCTTAAAAAATTGAAAAACTTACTTTCCTTCTTTCATTAAAAAAATAATTTGGTCAAAATTTAAAAAAATGGGCACGCAAATTACTACACTCAAAAAGAAACCTTGTGAAATTACAAGAAAATTTTGTAACTTTTTTTTTTGCTACCGCCCATTTGACGAGAATTCCTTGTTATTTTACAAGCTTTTTACCAATATTTTTTTAATTTTACAAGCTTTTTACAAAAAATCTATAAATTTACAATTTTTATGACGAACTTTTTTGTAATTTGACAAGATTTTTACCAATATTGTTGTAAATTTACAACTTTTTTGGCGAAATAAAACTTTCAAGAAATTTTCGTAAATTTACTAGATTTTTTTTGTGAAAATTTTTGGAAATTTGTAAAATAACAAGAAAAACTGTAAAATTATTGTTAAAAAACAAGGAAAACTGTCAAATATTGGTAAAATGGAATTATAATACTTTTTCTAGTAATTTGACAAGGTTTTTTTTTTGAGTGTTGAGAATTTAATAAACTGCAGAAAAACATTCTACAATTGAGTGGCAACCCTGGTAATTCCAATTGACCAAATTTTGTGCTATAAAATTTTAAAATTATTACGATAGTTTATCTATCGAATAAAAACCAATAAACAAATATTGCATATTTATTTTTTTTATGTCTGTTTAAATATTGTTCCCATTAAAGGTGTTATGATACTAGCTAGTTTTTGTATTTTTAATATTTTGAATATATTTTCATAGGAAAACTGACCAAGTGTAAAGAGTAAGACAATATCATGAAAAATACTTAAAACGTCAAAAAATATAAGTGTGTTATCGATAATTTTGCAGTGACAGTCAAAAAAAATTTAAAAATTTTCAACTTAAAATTGACATTTACAGATTAAAATGTTAACAGTGTTGCCAATTTTATTAGTTTTTGCTCGAATTAAGCGGTTTTACATTTGTTTTAGGCGGTTTTTAGCTAGCAGGGCGAGTTATTTTGAAAATAAATGTTGGCAAATATTGTTTTTTTTGTTTTTATTTTATTGTATTTTTTGTTCTTTCTCGCATTTGTTGTTTCATTCGATCAATTCTAAAAAAATCCAATACAGAAACTAGCAAGTGTCATACTACCTTAAGGCTATTTTTCCGTTAAAATATAAATGTAGATTTTTAAAATGCAATTGAAACGTTTAATAAATATTATTGGAATTTCCTGAAAAACTGCTGGAAATGGTGTTGATGTAGTTACAAAATGTGTTTCTTAATATATCAGACATATTCGAATACATACAAGAAATTTCCACCGTTTCTGAAAACATTTCTAAATACATTTTGGAACTTTCAAAAATGGAAATTGTATATATTGCAGATATCAAAACTCTTTAATAAAGTTGAAAAAATAAAAGTCCAAATTCAGACAGGGCAATTTTAATTGCCGCAATTCTGATTTTATAGTGTATCGGAGAGAGATGGAAGAATCTTACCTCTCTCTCTGATACACTAAAAAATCAGAATTGCCGCAATTAAAATTGCCCAATGTAAATTCGGTCAAAAAAAAAATCTAAATTGTATTCAAAAATTTCCTGAATTTATTTCGAAAATAAATTTCAATTTTAAATCTTCGATTTATTTCAAATTATTAGGAAATCTAATAGATAAGACCTTGCCGAAACTAGCTCCGTTTTGTTTTTTGAATTATTTCATTTATTAGCATGATGGCATGCTAATATGCATCCATGACTACGAGGGTCGAACTGGTAAATAAATAAAAAAAATATTTTAATATATTTTTTTTTTTGATTTTCATATTTTTTACTATAATTTATTTTGCTAACAAATTAAAAAAAAAAATGAATACCCTTAATATAAGCTAAAAATCAAATTTGAGTATTATAAATATGTCGTACACAGAATAATTGTTATCAATTGTCATAACCAAGACATTTAAGTGTCTTTTGCTGCATAAATACCATACACAAACATATCGTTTTCAATTTCACTTTAAACAATAAAAAAATACTAAGAATTTCTTGAAAAATTTGTAAGAAATATTAATAACAAAAGCATTCTAACACAAACGCATAAATTATATTTTTGATTGATCTGGGAATGAAAAATAATAAAACACAAACACTTCTTTTTTACCCCCATAGAATTCAAACACTAACAGATTTTAGAATTTTGATTTTATACCCTGTTGGAAATTTAAATTTTCTTGGCGAATGAAGTGTTTGGGCATAAATTCATGTTGATCAGCACTACTGACAAACTGCTTAATTTGTCGTGCTGAGATTTAACCAAATGTAGCAAAAAGTTTGGTATTACCTGGATGTTATTTTATATTAATTTATACAGGTTTCATTGTATTTAGCCAGGAGGAAGTTAAAATTTCTAACTGGGTAAAAATACAAAAAAAAAACATTTTCTTTTAATTTCCCCAGAGTTTACAGCATCGCACAGTGGTTTATTTTAGATTTTTTGGGAAATAATTAGGATATACAGTTTTCCCCCCATCTTGCCAGATTTTGCCCATTTACGAACTTAGCCGCCTATTACAAAAACACATATTTGTGTCAAACTTTAGGAGTCCAGCTTTTTTTATTTTAGAATGAATCGTATTTTATACGAACAGCCTGACGGACAGACACTAATAAAACGTCTTAGAAACATTAGTGGATCAATTATATATATTAGGCATTCCATGTCAAATCGGACACTTTGAAATTTTTTTTTTTTAGATTTTCCCAATTTGTTTACAGTTTTTAGTACCCTTCGATAACTCCTTCGTGGTAAATTTTCAGATTTTTTTGATGACCCATTCAAAAGATATCGAATTTTTAAAAATTGGTAGTTTGTTCCTTTACTCAAATTTCTTTCACTCATAACTTCTTCAATAATTGACCAAATTTCAAATTTTTTTTTTAAATTTTTGCTTTTTTACGTACTTTAAAAAAAATCCAAACAAATTCTAAAAAGCGCTCAAGTATGCGATTTTTAAGTTTTAAAATTTAAATCTCATTTTTGAAAATGTTTGTACTCTTTGATTTTTTTGAAATTTTTTTGTGAAAAATTTTTACCGATTCTACAAATTTTTTGTCCAGGAGGATCGCGGGATAACGATTATTACTATTTTTTAAAATTTTTGGAAAACATTTTATTTTTTAATGGTGCGTTATAGAGGGGTCATTTATAAAACTGACCCCCATTAATTTTTACCTCATAACATTTCTTTGGAACAAACTAATACCCTATCTCTAATTTCTAAGAGGGCTCCCACACAAAGCGACATTTTTTTAAAATTTGCTCCTACCGCACTAACTGCCCTAATAATGCCCTTAGAGCAAATGTATTACCGACCCACAATAATTTTTTAGTCCAAACATTTTCTCTGAACATACCTACCCTCTATCTTTAACTATTAAGGCGGTTCCCATACAGTTTTTTTATTTTTTGTAAAGAATTAAGAATTTTTTTGAATTTTTTTTTTAAGTACGTAAGAAAACAAAAATTTTGAAAAAATAGTTGCAATTTTGACCATTATTGAGAAGTTATGAGTAAAAGAAGTTTGATTAAGGGAACAAACTACCAATTTTTAAAAATTTTATATCTTTTGAACGGGTCATCAAAAAAATCTGAAAATTTACCACGAAGGAGTTTTCGAAGGGTACTAAAAACTGTCAACAAATTGGGAAAATTCCGATTTGACATGGAATGCCCCATTTATAATAAGGACGAAAACGACCCATGAAACTAAATAAGTATAGTATGTGCTAATTTACAATTTAACTTTTTTAAGCATTTTGCACTTTTCTTACGAACTTTTTATCTTTGACAACCCCTTGTAAAATTTGATGAAGAAAATTTTTGAAGAGCATTTTAACCCTTTAAACGCATGTTTTATTGGTGTTCTATGAGGATATTTTAAAAAGGAAAAAAATTACCCATAAAAATGGGAGATAGAGGGTTAATATATTTTAAGAAAGGAACCGCAATCAAATTTTAGTGAAGACATGTCTTAACATTATTTACCTCAAAACTGGATTTAATACTTTTTTTTTGAGTAATTCAAAACACCTTTGAAAAAAATTTGAAAATTTCAGTGGGCTATAAAAACAAACTCCAGCTAAGTTTTCAAAACCCTTTTGGTGTTTTGCTCTACTAAGGGTAAACTTTAATTTTTTTTGGTCCAAGCCAAGATTCAAAATCCTGTTGCACAGGTTAGTTAGTAGGTTTGTTTAGAAAAAATTTAGGGTCCTCTAGGAGCGACTCCGAGACAATTGTGGATAATTTTTTGTTTTTATTACCCCTTTACCGCCACTTTTGCTCTGCTTAGAAGCCATTTCAAAAACAAATCACTGTGCATCATGTCATGGTCTCATGAATAGAATTTTAAATGATTTTACAGGTATATTTGAATTTTGTTAAGTTCAATATTTTATAACAAGCACGTGTAAATCATCACCAAAATGTAAAAAAACCGTAACTAATAAAACAAAATTTTTAAACCAAATGTTTTCCCAACTAATTTACCCAAAATTGTATTGGTGCTGGTAAATTTCACAGAAAATAATATCGGATATTTTTTTCAATTAAAAATGGTTTTGATTTTAAATTTAACTTCAATTAAACATTTTAATTGATTGAATTAATGTTTTAATTGAATTTATAACTTTACTGAAAACAAAACAAATAAAACAAACTGAACAGGTTTTTATGCATTGGTATTAGTTAGTAGTCAACGCATAAAAAAAATGCAAAAACCAAAAAAAAGTTTTTGTTTTGTGTTATTGTTTTGTACTTTGGTGGTGCAAATGAATACATACAAAATTCCACAGAACAACTTTCAGTTTAATTTTTTTCTTTGAAGCGAGTGGTCGTTGCGGATTAAATTATTTACGTTCATAATAATAGTGATGAACATTTAATTTAAGTACAGTTGGAACATAAAAAAATATTTAATGATTTCGTGTTTTGCCAAACACACCAACAGAATTCATTGAAATAGATATAAAAACTATTTTTTTGTGTTTCAACTGTACTTAAGTGACAAAAAAATTTACTATTTTTATTTAATAAACAAAAGATTCTTTTATTTTCTTATGTAAGGGTATTTTTTGAAGTTGAACTTTTAATATTTTCATTTAAAATTTATTTGATTTTTAATTTTATTTCGATTAAAAATTTGATTTCCATTTATTGATTTTTAATTTTATATTTAACTATTTTTTTATTTATTCTACTAAAATTTTATTTGATTTTCTTTTTTTGTTTCAATTAAAACTTTAATTGATTGAATTAACGTTTTAATTAAATTTTAAAATAATTTTCAAACAAAATGAGTAATTAATATGCGCATTTCCGTGATACGTCCGACATCAATTATTTTTTTTAATTGAATCAACGAATTTCGTAATTGAAATTAATTTTTATTTTTTTCTGTGTTGTTTGTGACAAACAAATATTGTAGTTTTTTATTTAATCCATTTTGATCCTCTGTTCGATTTTTCGAACAGTAAATAACACCTTTTTCAAAAAAATATTTATGTATGAAAGAAGTTAAATTTCGGGTAAATATGGTTACGAATGTTAAGTCTCATATTTTCGCAATTAAAAAAAAATATCCCCCCTTGACCACCGCAATTTACATGTCTATGAAATGCAATGCAAATCAGCACAGAAATTGTTTCAAGCAAAAACAAAAATTTAGCATTTTTTGATTTTCGGCTTTTAATTTTTTTGATTAATTTAAAATTTTTTTAGATTTAATTTATTATCAAATTCCACTAATTTGAATTATTTTGAAACTATTTATTTTGAAAATAATGAAATAAATTAATAAAATAGCAAATAAATCCAAATATCAACATTGCATTAAAAAGTCCAGGGGGTCTACTGCGTAACTCAAATCGAAACGAAAATCGATTCGAACAAAATTTTTATTTCTAAAATAATGTAATAAAAAATATTTTTATTCAAGAAAAATTACTTGGAACTTGTAAGCACTTCTCCAGACAATGTAAAAAGAGAAAAATATAAAAATTTACATACACGGTTGTGTTGTTTTTAAAGGGTTAAACATTTCCGAATTCGAACGCTTTCTTTCGATTCGAATTACGCAGTAGACCCCCAGGGTTTTCTGGGAAAACGGCACATTGAAAAATTTTTTTGATAAGATTTTTGAGATTAGCGGGTGCGAATTAACTTAAAAAAGTACCTTTTTCCAAAAAAGAAAAATAAAATTGAATCTTGGTCCAAAATGGGTTAAAAAACAAGAAATATTAACTTGAAGAATATGTTATTTATATTTGCTGAATAGTCCTGACAATGGAATCTGACAAATTCCGAAACATGTATCGACTAACAATAAGTCTTGCAAAAATTACCAATATAAATAACTTTAAAATAAAAAGAAAATGTTTTCGAAAATTAAGTATTCTATAAGAATATCAAAGTTTTTATCAGTAAATGAAATAATGAGCTCGAGCTAGAATAAATCTACTCAAAATACAATATTTTAAAGATCGAATAAAACAGTTTTTATTTTTTAATAAAAATTAAACAGAATTTGATCACATTTTTTTTTTTTTAACTATTTGAAGAATTTTTTGGATTCGGCCAATTTGAATTTAACTTTTTTTATACCCTCTTGCCACAGTATGGGGGCTTAAATTACTAGAATGTCTCGTAATCCCATTTTACAAATATTTAGCAGTTTTCTTTGTTTTTTAACAAAATATCTTGTATTACGGGCTATCAAAATTGATAGTTTTACAAGCTGAAGCGCCCGGCGTTGTACGGGTTGACTTATATGTATGTGAATATATAAATAGCTTCTCTCCGGTGACATCTATAGGGTCCATTCATACATACTAATTTTCTCATGACGAAACATACATACTACATTCTAAATTGCAGTAAAATAACACTGAAATTAAGAATTTTGTTAATAACTTCAACCCAGCGCCATCTAACGGGTCCAAATTTTATCAGGAAACTTATTTTTGATTAATAAATATAACTTGTGAAGTTTAGCCAAACTGTATCATAAATACAAAAAATTAAATTATGACGACAACAGCGCCACCTATATTTACCTTTGTTTGTAAATTAACAAATTTTTTTATAAATTTTAAATTTTTTCCAAAAATTTTTGCAGCAAATAAAGTGAATTTTACCAACAAAACTTTTTTTTTAATTTTTTTGTAAACTAGAATCTTGAAGTTTCTAAATTAAAATTTCGAAAGTTTAAATAAAAGTTTAGAAAAGCCGACATTAAATTAAGAGTAAAATTGAATAAAATTTTGAATTCCAATTTCAAATTTTTTTAATTAAATTTAAGATTTCAGAAAATAAATCTTACTTTTCTGAGTCTTAATTTTGATTGAAACAGTTCAATTGGGTTTTTCTGCTATCAATTGGAATATATATCTAAAAATGAATTGCAATTATCTAAATTTGATTTGAAAAAAAAATGTAATAGAAATTATGTAAATTTTAAAAATATTTTATATAAATATTTTAAAAATTATTATTAAAATGTTTTAGTTTTAATTAATAAAAACATTCAAAAATATTTTTTGTTGTCTGTTAGTACATTAGGGTGGCTCGATTAATACCTTTTTTTTTTAATTTCGTCGATCGCCGGGAAAATTATGTGTTTTTTGGTCTAAGAACTCTATGTTTATATTTTTAGTCAAATTGGACACCATTAACCCATTCTTGGGGGGTAAAAGCTTTGCACTTAAAAAAAATCCCCATACATACATTTTTATTTTCAATTTTTTTATATTATTATTTGTGTCACAAAAATTTGAATAACAAGTAGAATTTTCGACTAACAATTGAATAGTTCATGCGAATAAAGACGAATAGACCATTTGTAGAATTTTACAGGGGACAATAAAAACGCAGGAAACGGTTAAAAAATAATATTTTTGTCAACTTTTTGGTATAAGCTTAAAGATTTAAGTCACATCTACCTATATTCAAAATTTTAGTAAGGTATTCGAAAGAGAACTTGCCAAAAATTGGACTTCAATTTTTTGCTTAAATGGAAAAAGGGCGAATATCCAAAAAAACGTATTGAAATTTGAATAAAAATGTGTTATTTTGCAGCTGATTTTGACTACATTTTCATGAGACTTGCAAAACTTGACGAACTATGGCTGGTATTTGTTTGTAACACTTTAAGGACTTCAAGGATACACTTTTTAAGGATTGCAAGGACATGCAAAAAAAAATTTTTTTGTTAATTTTTTTTTAATATTCCTGCCACTTGATGCAGTAGTAATTCTTTATGACACTAAATACATTTTTAGGAATTATAATATTAACCCTTGACTGCATATTACGACGTAACATAAAAGGACATGAAAAAATTTTGTTTTTTATACCCTCCACTCTAGTGATAGAGGGTATATATAAGTTTGTCATTCCGTTTGTAACACCTCGAAATATTGGTCTAGGACCCCATAAAGTATATATATTCATGATCCTCGATCGATTTTAAGACGATCTAGCGATGTCCGTCCGTCCGTCCGTCCGTCCGTCCGTCCGTCCGTCTGTCTGTCTGTCTGTTGAAAACACGCTAACTTTTGAAAGACTTTACGGAGGCTCCTGAAGTTTGGCATATATGTTGGGCATTTACCTGGTCAGGTTGGTATTGCAATCCAGCGAAATCGGTCCAGTGGTTCAAAAGTTATGAGCAAAAGACTGAATATCGGCAAGGGTTTTTCGTGAATTTATGAGATAAAAAGCACTATAACTTTGGAAGATCAATTCTGAGTCTGCTGAAGCTTGGCACATATATTTTTCGTTTCTCCAGCCTAGTTCGTATTGAATTTCACCCAAATCGGTCCAGTGGTTCAAAAGTTATTAGCAAAACCGTGAATATCAGATTAGCTTCACCTTAAATGCTCGTGGTGAAAACCCGTTAAACCTGTTTTACAACCATTGGTAAGTCAGAAAAATATTTTGAAACGTATTTTTGTCACTCAAAAATATTTTTATACCAAAACAAAAAAGTAAATCACTCGAAAAAAATGTTACACTCAAAAAAAATTTTACACTCAAAAAAAAAATTAGTAAATTTTTTTTTAATGTAAAATTCAAAAAAAAATTTTACACTCAAAAAAAATATTTTTTTTTTTTTTTTCAAAAATTACTAAAAAAAAAAAATTACACTCAAAAAAAATTTACTAATTTTTTTGTAAAATTCAAAAAAAAATAGTTTTTTTTTTTTTAATTAAAAAAAAAAAAATTTTTACACAAAATAAAATATTTCTAATCATAACTGTTATTTTTTCACGTTAGAAAATTTACTATCACTTAAAATGGGCACTGTGGAGGGTATTCCTAGATTCGGCCAAGTCGAATTTAACTTTTCTACTTGTTATTCCTGACATTGGATGCAGTATTAACACCAAATGTTTGTATGTGCTAAGATTGTTTTTTTTTTGTGTACAATTCAAATTTTAGCTAATATCAATTTTAAACTCGCAGTTAAATAATTTTTATATACTATTTTGTTAAGGATGGATATTCGCCCTTTTTGCTTTCCACACTTTAAAGTCTTATACATAACTCAAGAACGGTAAAATTTTTTGCCAATATAATAAGTGTGGTTTGTTCCTCGTAATGTTCTTTTAACACATTGTTACCGAAAGTAAAATTTTTTTATGTTTTTGTGTTGTATTTAATCAAAATTGTGCGTTAGTTCACTGCCAATTTAAACAAAAATAAAAAAATATACGAATTATTGCACTTTCGAAGTCATTTTTTTAGCCTTAAAAGTCAAAATTTTCCCAAAATTTCTGCATAGGGTTGTAGGGCTCTGCTAATAAAATGCATTTATGCAAAAAAACGTGTTTGCTAAAAAAGTGGTCTATTCGTCCTTATTCGCATGAACTATTCAATTGATGGCTTTCGAATTACAGTCCGACTACGACGATTTTGAAATCCGTAAAAGTGGAAAATTTTCTCCTCCCTATTGTACAATGCTAAATGAAGTGTTTTGTTTGTATTTCTTTTTTATTTTATCTAATTTAATGCCATTATCATAATTGAATTGAGTATCCAAATATTTAGAATAATTTTAATAAAATAATACGTGTTTACTAACCATATCCATGAATACATTAAGTGGATATACACATATGTATTACAATTTTAACCCGTTAACATTGTTAATTAATTTTCAATAAACTAATTAGCTATTGAATAAACTGTGCTAGTCGCAAAAATTAGCAAGCTGGTCACCTTGCTGGTAAAGCTAAGTCGGGTACGCTGAATTCAGCAAAAGTTAAAAAAATAACGTTTATTGTACTTGGGCATCAAAATTTTTAATTGCGAATATCGCAAATACTAGCGCTAAAAACGGCTAGCACCATTAAATTCAGCGTACTCGAATTAACTTAACAAGTAGGGTGCCCAGTTTGTTTAAATAAATGACAAATTCGAGCACAGTTATTGATTCCTCTTCCTATATACAGTTCATATATAAACAAGTAGAAAAGCTAAATTCGACTTGGCCGAATCTATGAATACCCTCCACAATGCCCTTTTTAAGTTATAGTAAATTTTCTAGAGTGAAAAAATAACATTTTTGATTAGAAATATTTTATTTTGTTTAAAAAAACTTTTTTTTTTAACTAATTTTTGAAAAAAAAAAAAAAATAATTTGCTAAATTTTTTTTGAGTGTAAAATTTTTTTTGAGTGTAAAATTTTTTTCGAGTGTATTTTTTTTTTCTTTTAGTGTAAAAATATTTTTGAGTGACAAAAATGTGTTGTAAAATATTTTGTTGTCTTACCAATGTTTTCAAAACCTGTTTAACGGGGTTTCAACACGTGAATTTAAGGTGAAGCGAATCTGAAATTTACGGTTTTGCTAATAACTTTTGAACCACTGGACCGATTTGGCTGAAATTTAAAACGAACTGGACCAGAGGAACGGCAAATATATGTGCCACACTTCAGAACCCTCAGAATTGCCGTTCGAAAGTTACCGTGTGTTTTATCTCGTAAATTTCAGAAAAACCCTTGCCGAAATTCACTCATTAGCTTATAACTTTTGAACCACTGGACCGATTTCGCTGGATTGCAATACCAACCTGACCAGGTAAATGCCCAACATATATGCCAAACTTCAGGAGCCTCTGTAAAGTCTTTCAAAAGTTAGCGTGTTTTCAACAGACAGACAGACAGACAGACAGACAGACGGACAGACGGACGGACGGACGGACGGACGGACGGACGGACGGACGGACGGACGGACATCGCTAGATCGTCTTAAAATCGATCGAGGATCATGAATATATATACTTTATGGGGTCCTAGACCAATATTTCGAGGTGTTACAAACGGAATGACAAACTTATATATACCCTCTATCACTAGAGTGGAGGGTATAAAAATGTTCCAGATTTTGCCATCCTCTAGAATTAAATGAAATCTTAATGGGTTAAAATTAAATTTGCAAATAACAACATAACACTTTACATTGAGAATTTAAATATTGTAAACAAACAATTTTGTTTGGGACCTATTTTAAAATATTATATTTTAAAATATGAAATCATTATAAAATTAAGTAATTTAATAAAGATAAATACAAACAATATTAAAAATAAATTACAAACAATACAAAAACCCAATATTTTTAATTTTGAAAATTTTCGAGTATATGGGTGGAATCAAAAAATGTCAATGTTTTTGTGCCAAAATTGTACAAACAAAAAATTTTAATTTTTGCAAAATTTTTTTATTAAAATCGATATATTACATCACTACTAATTGTACTACAAAAAATCTCTTCTACAAATTGTTTCAAACAAATTTTATCGACGATTTCATGATTTTTTTGGTGAAGGAGTTTACATACAACTTAGAAAAATACATTAAATTTTTTTAATATTTTTGAAAACATTTTGTTGTAATTTAAAAAACTTATTAATGTAATTACAAAAAATTTTTGTTATTAGGATTTTTTTCTTGTTTTTGTTATTAAAGATTTTACAATTATTTTTATTAAGAGGATTTTTCTAAAGAAATGTAAAATAAAATTTGTAATTATTTCTGTTAAAATTAGTTTTTTTACTTTTTTGAATGGCAAGCATTAATATTTGAATCGGTTTTAACAATTTTGCAAAGTTTTTTTTAATGCTATCTGCAAAAAAAAAATTGTCGACGGAGTTTACAGAGCACTCACAAAAAAAAATCGGTTGGAATGAGGATGCCATGCCACAACCGCAATACGGTTGTCGTAACCGGCTTGCGGTTGTCCAAACCGTACGTGGTTGCAGCAACCGTAAATTGAGGTTGTTATAACTTTTTTAAAATATTTTTGTGACAGTTGCCACAAAATTAAAAAAAAAAGTTGCTACAGTTGCAAACCCCGGTTGCAGCAACCATAAATAACTGCATTTGCCGGTTGCAACAAATTCATATTACCGGTTCCATCTACCGATAATTCAAATAACAAAACTTCAAAAATTTTTGTTTTGTCATAAAATAAAACAAAATATTTAAAAATAAATTTTAATTTTTTTTGTGAAATATGAAAAGTACAGCATAATTGAGGTAAGTTTTTTACAATGAAGGCTACAACAGTTTAAAAAATATCCTTTTTTCTTTAAATTTATAGATATAAAGGAATATGTTTCCGTATCATCAAAAATTACTTCCACATTGCGGATACTGCTTTATATTTTTGCCAGAAAAAATGGGTCATGTGCTCCTTTTGTAAGAAAAATGCCTTAAAGCCAGAAAAAGTTTAATTTACAAGAATCCGAAGCTTTCGATGGTAAGCTGTCTCAAAATCTGAAAAAAAAATTTTACAAAAAGTTTCTCAGACTCCTGAGACTTTTTCTATAGAAAAACTGTCTTAGATTCTATAGAAAAACTGTCTCAGATTCTGAGACTTTTTCTATAAAAAAACTGTCTCAGATTCTGAGACTTTCCTATAGAAAAAACTGTCTCAGAGTTTGAGACTTTTTCTATAGAAAAACTGTCTCAGATTTTGAGACTTTTTCTATAGAAAAACTGTCTCAGATTCTGAGACTTTTTCTATAAAAAACTGTCTCAGATTCTGAGACTTTTCTATAGAAAAACTGTCTCAGATTCTGAGAATTTTTCTAAAGAAAAACTTTCTCAGATTCTTAAACTTTTTCTATAGAAAAACTGTCTCAGATTCTGAGACTTTTTCTATAGGAAAACTGTCTCAGATTCTGAGACTTTTTCTATAGAAAAACTGTCTCAGATTCTGAGACTTTTTCTATAGAAAAACTGTCTCAGATTCTGAGACTTTTTCTATAGAAAAACTGTCTCAGATTCTGAGACTTTTTCTATAGAAAAACTGTCTCAGATTCTGAGACTTTTTCTAAAGAAAAACTGTCTCAGATTCTGAGACTTTTTTCAATAGAAAAACTGTCTCAGATTCTGAGACTTTTTCAATAGAAAAACTGCCTCAGATTCTGAGATTTTTCTATACAAAAACTGTCTCAGATTCTGAGATTTTTTCTATAGAAAAACTGTCTCAGATTCTGAGACTATTTCTATAGAAAAACTGTCTCAGATTCTGACTCTTTTTCTATAGAAAAACTGTCTCAGATTCTGAGACTTTTTCTATAGAAAAACTGTCTCAGATTCTAAGACTTTTTTTATAGAAAAAATGTCTCAGATTCTGAGACTTTTTCTATAGAAAACTTTTTCTATAGAAAAACTCTCTCAGATTCTGAGACTTTTGCTACAGAAAAACTGTCTCAGATTCTGAGACTTTTTCTACAGAAAAACTGTCTCAGACTCTGAGACTTTTTCTATAGAAAAACTGTCTCAGATTCTGAGACTTTTTCTATAGAAAAACTGTCTCAGATTCTGAGACTTTTTCTATAGAAAAACTGTCTCAGATTCTGAGACTTTTTCTATAGAAAAACTGTCTCAGATTCTGAGACTTTTTCTATAGAAAAACTGTCTCAGATTCTGAGACTTTTCTATAGAAAAACTGTCTCAATTTCTGAGACTTTTTCTATAGAAAAACTGTCTCAATTTCTGAGACTTTTTCTATAGAAAAACTGTCTCAGATTCTGAGACTTTTTCGATAGAAAAACTGTCGATAGAAAAACTGTCTCAGATTCTGAGACTTTTTCGATAGAAAAACTGTCTCAGATTCTGAGACTTTTTCGATAGAAAAACTGTCTCAGATTCTGAGACTTTTTCGATAGAAAAACTGTCTCAGATTCTGAGACTTTTTCGTTAGAGTATGTGATTACAATCGTATAGTTTTAAAGCAATCCAATTAGAAGTAGTGCAGACTTTTTAGTTTGTGTTGTATCACCATCTTTCCTGGAAAATGTGTGTTAAATTTGTGTGTTCATGTATTTTATTATATAAATTTTCCCTCACCCACCAACATTACCAAAGTACATATGAGGCATTCTTATATAGTTTTGTATGGGCTATCGATTAATTTTTTTTTTTTTGAAAATTTTCAGAATCCGTTGTGAAATTTTCCAATTTTTTAAAAAAGTCAATTAATCAAAAATCTGGCCACTTTTTTTTATTTTTTTTTTTTTAAGTTTAGATGTTTGTCCCTCCACACAAAAAAATTCAGACAATTCGATTGAATTTTCGATTTTTTCGAGAAAATTGCATTTGAATTTTAAATTTCATAACAATTTTGTAATTTTCTTGTATTTTCTTGTTTCAACAGAGCGTATGAGTAATATTTATGCAATTAATAATACTCATTCGCAACGTTAAAACAAGAAAATACAAGCAAATTACAAAATTGTTATGAAATTTAAAATTCAAATGCAATTTTCTCAAAAAAAAGAGAAAAACGCGTGTGTGATTT
This sequence comes from Pegoplata infirma, assembly GCA_963921195.1. NCBI lineage: Eukaryota > Metazoa > Arthropoda > Insecta > Diptera > Anthomyiidae > Pegoplata > Pegoplata infirma. The sequence continues at coordinate 233,853,827 of OY992536.1, read as the reverse complement.
TTTTTTTGTGTGGATGGACAAACATCTTAACTTTAAAAAAAAAAGTGGCCGGATTTTTGATAAATTGGCTTTTTTAGAACGGGTTCTGAAAATTTTCTAAAAAAAAAAAAGTTTTTGAAAATTGGAAAACCAAAAACGCAATTTTTTTAGTTCCATATAGAGCTATCCAAACAACCTAAGTATTCAGAAATTTATGGGACACATGTTTTTCTGATGCGAGAAATTTGGTGTGGAATGCCTCATATATCATTTATCAGCTTAATTATCTTAAAAGACATGCACGATTAGAAATTCATAACCTATAAACATATTTCATTGATATGATTGACAAACGAGTAAATAGACCCATCATCATATAATAGATGAATACCAAAAACACACATACTCAAAATATACATTAAAAAAAAATAATTCCAATACATACGTGTAATAAAATTGATATACAGTAGAACGACAAAAGAAAGTATACACACAAAAAAAAAAATCTTTGTCAAATTACTAGGAAAAGTCTCGTAATCCCATTTGACCAATATTTGACAGTTTTCCTTGTCTTTTAACAAATCGAAATTTGCATTTTTTTTGTAATTTTAAATTTTTTTGTAATTTTAAAAATTTCCAAGATAATTTTACAAAAAAAATCTAGTTAATTCACAAGAATTCCTTGTAATTTTAATTGCGCCAAAAAACTGCAAATTTACAATTTTATTGGTAAAAAGCTTTTAAAATTACAAAATTATTGGTAAAAAGCTTGTAAAATTACTTGGAATTCTCGTAAAATAGGCACGGTGCCCTGGATAGGATTTAAATAAAATGTTGGTGTTACTCCAATTTTTAAGTGGATTATGTTTTTAGAAGATAAAAGAAAAAAAATGAGGCACAAAAGAAAAAAAAGTACTAGGCGCTTTTTTTTTTGGCGGACAAAAAGATGAATTTCAAAAAAACAAAAAAGAATTTATTCTTTCAAATGCATTAAAATTTGTATATGCGGATGTAAATTCATCATATATTTACTTATCAGTGTGATTTAGATATATATGTAAAATATTTTTCCAGATATGAGACTTAAAAGAATAATTTCACTATTAATTGAAACTAAATGAATTATGTCCTTGTAAATTATTTATAAATGTAAGTTCTTAAAAGTTTTCAGTGTACTACTCAGACGGACAGCAGAACACAAAGTTGCCTCAGTTTAGACCTTAGTGAGTCATATAATTTTAAAAGAATTAATACTTTTTTGTTAAAAATGTTTTTTCAAAACTAAGAAAAATCAGAAAACGATAGTAAAAATCATTAAAAATGTGTATCCAATGCCTAAGGAAGAGTAAAATAAAGTAAATAGTTTAAAAAGAGATACAGAAAGTGGTTTAGACTATTTGTTTATTGCGAAACTTATGGATGGACTTAATATCCTTTTTTAATTTTGTTTATTTCGCCAAAAATCCTTTGTAAATTTTAATTGTATTGTTGGGGTTACTTCCCCCTTCAAAATCTAGAAACAGGATCAATATTAAATGTGAAGTAACTGCTAGAGTTAAAATTTTCATTAAATTAAAGAAGAAATTTGATTTAGTCTCACTAAATAGTGAAATTATTCTTTTAAGTCTCATGTCTGAAAAAATATGTCACATATATGTTTAAATCTCACTGACAAGTGAATATGTGATGAATTTACATCTGTATAAAAAATTTGTAATGCATTTGAAAGAATAAATTCTTTTTTGTTTTTTTTAAATTTATCTTTTTGCCCGCCAAAAAAAAAGCGCCTAGTACTTTTTTTTCTTTTTTGGCTCATTTTCTTTCTTTTATAGTCCAAAAACATAATCCGCTTAAAAATTGGAGTAACACCAAAATTTTATTTAAATCCTCTCCAGGGCACCGTGTAGGAGGTAGCAAACAATTTAGTAAAATTACGAAACCTCTTTGTAAATTTTTTAGTGTCAAAAAATTTGTAAATTTACAATTTTATTGGTAAAAACCTTGTAAAATTACAAAATTATTGGTAAAACTCTTTTAAAATTACCAAGAAATTTTGTCAAATAGAAGGTAGTAACGACAAAGTTGACAATAAAATCCCTTATAATTATAAATCGATTTTTTTTTTTTAATGGAAATTTACCAAGCTTTAATTTAAGCTCGATAGCGTTTAGATTGAGTAAATATTAAATAGGATACGAGAGTCGCGCTGGAAAATGAAATTATTTGTAGACGTTTTTTCGAAAATTTTTAATAAATATTTTTAAGTTGATTTTTTTCAAATCCAATCATTAAAAATTTAACAATAGTTTAAATTAAGTTATCAGCCCATTTATTCAAAGACCCAAACAACAATCAAAATTTTTAAATGCAGTAAAAAAATATGCATTTTTTACCTCCAATTCTTTTGACCGATGCACATTGGGTTGAATGAGAGGCAAAGTGGCGCTTTATTCAGGGAAGCAGTAATTTTAACATATAATATTTTTTGATTGATGAATGATGAATAATGCATTAGAAAGCACCCTTTTAAAGAGAAAACATGTATTTTTTATTTTTTTTTAACCTGTCAGAGTTTTTTTAGTGTTTTTTGAAAATTGAACTTGATTCACAATTTAAGCTGTAACTTTTAAACCAAAAGCGATAATTTAATGAATACAGTTGCAAATTAAAGTATTTTTAATGCGATAATAAAAATTTAAAACAATAAAAAAAAAATATGTGTTAATACTTGCAAAAAATTTGTTTAAAGTCGGATTTTTGTGTTTCAACAAATTTTTTTTTTTTTTTAATTTCCATAAAATAGTCAGGAAAGTTGTAATTTGGAACTATTAATTTTTTTAATGGCGTCTAATCATCAATAAGTAAAATACCACCATTTTTGAAAAAAATTAACATATTGGGAGCGTGGTTATGCTTTATTTCGGGAAAAAACTAAATTCACAATTTTTACTGTATCTGTGAAATTAAAAAACACAATATCTTGAAACAAATAGCAAATTAAAGTTTATGTAAAGTGCTATTATAAATGTTTAATTAAAATAATATGCTCTCATACAAGTACTATATTTATTAAGAAACTAATTGTTTCATAAAAATTCTTGAATGTTTAAATTTACCTTTTTTAACTTAAGCCTTGGAAATTGAAAAAAAAAATTATATCAGCTGCGTTATTCATAATAAATAAAGTTAACATCATGCATGTTTTTTGTCAGATATTATATTACACCACCCAGAGACATCTGCTTAATAAGAGGTTTTTTCATAAAATCCATCAAAAATTGCAGAAGTTACTTGTATTTAAACAAAAACGCATTAATTCACAACATAAATACAACTGTTTTTGTAATAAACTGAAATAACGCGTTTTTGTTCAAATGCATGTAACTTCTGCAATTTTTTACGGATTTTATTTAAAATACTCTTATTTTCTACGTAATAAATCAGACTTGAACCTTACATACAGAAATAAAATTAAAAAATTTTGTAACTTTGTCAAATTCACAAGAAAATTAGGTGGGTTCACTTTGCGGACTTTCCTTGTAAATCACAGGAAACCCCAACTATAGAATTCAATTCTGATGGCAGAATCGATTTCAGAAGGTCAAAATACATAAGGATAATTTCTGGGTCAGAAACTTTTTTGTTTTTTTGTGATGCGGTGTTATTGAAGCCACCATATTTTTTTCATAAAATCTTAAATAAAAAAATAACGGCATTAAACGCGGACGTTTTTTTTCTTTTAAATTAAAGCTTATACTATATGCTTCATTATCACAATGTATAAGCAGTAACAACCTCTTACATTTTTTTTTATATTCCATCAAGTATTAAAAATACTCCATTTTTGGAACATTTTACAAAAAAATTTCAAAAATATTTTTACAACAAATTTTAAAAAACAAAAAACCGAAATGTATTTGAAAATGCCTGAAGTTGATGGTTCCATAATAAAAAAATTACCTTTGAATGAACAAATACCAAAAAAAATTCTAGAAATAAGTTGATTTTCAATTTTTAGCACCATATTCAAAAACACAAAAATTTATTTGATTTTGACGGCGGATTGCAAGAAAAGTAAACAACTCAGAATAATAGTTGTTACAGATTTTTTAGTCTAATTTTATATACTTTAACCCTGAATTAATAATTTTTGTAAAAATTTTTTTTTCAGTTTTGAATAAAGCGCCACTTTTGATCCATTTCAACCCAACGTGCGATGTATCGATGAGCTACACACGTCATGACAAACATGTATACCCTCTATTACTTACAATTAGTGAAGGGTAAAAAATAATTCAATTTCAATTATATAATTAGGATAAACAGCGAAGGTAAAACATTTTTTTAAAAAACAAATAAATAGAAAAAAAGTTTCCACAAATAATGTGGATAATAAATTACCAAATCAATTTAAATCAAGCCATTTTGTTTTGCTGACTTTGCCTTGCACGTTTTTAATTTGTCTTGACCTTTTTCGAAATAAAAAAAGAAAAAGCAAAAATAAATCAATCCTAGCTGATTCTGTTTATGTGTGGGCATTATCAATCTTAATTTAAAAGTTATTTAAACAATAAAAAATTTATCCAATATTTACTAAATTAATATTTAATACTAAAAACAAATAGAAAACAGTTAACAAATTAAATATTTTTTGTTATTTTTTAAATATTATTTCTATTTGTGTAATATTTTAACCCACAAAATCATAATAAATGAACATATGGGGCATTCCATGTCAAATCGGAAACTTTAAAAAAATATTTTTTTAAGATTTTCCCAATTTGTTTACAGTTTTTAGTACCCTTCGAAAACTCCTTCTTGGTAAATTTTCAGATTTTTTTGACCCGTTCAAAAGATATCGAATTTTTAAAAATTAGTAGTTTGTTCCTTAACTAAAACTTGTTTTACTCATAACTTCTTTAATAATGGTCCAAATTTCAATTTTTTTTTAAATATTTGTTTTTTACGTTCTTTGAAAAAAAAAAATAAAAAAATTCTTAAAAGCGCTTTAGTATGCGATTTTTAAGTTTTAAAATATAAATCTCATTTTTGAAAATGTTTGTAGTCTTCGATTTTTTGGAAATTATTTCGTGTAAAACTTCTATCGATTCTACAACTTTTTTGCCCAGGAGGATCATGGGATAACAATTATTACTATTTTTTTAAATTTTTTGAAAAAAAAGTTTTGTAATTTTCCAATCTTAAAATCATTTCTACTGCTCCAATGGTGCGTCATAGAGGGGTCAATTATAAGACCGACCCCCGTTAATTTTTACATCTTAACATTTCTTTGGAACAAACTAATACCCTATCTCCAATTTCTAAGGGGGCTCCCACACAAAACGAAATTTTTTAAAATTTGCTCCAACCGCTCTAACTGCCCGAATAGTGCCCTTAGAGCAACATAAAGTATGACCAACCCACAATATTTTTTTAGTCTAAACATTTTCTCTGAACACACCTACCCTCTTTTTTATTTTTTTGTAAATTTGTTTTATTTAATCAGCTTCTACCGGTCCAATGGTGCGTCCAGAGGGGTCATTAGTGAGACCGACCGCCATTTATTTTTACCCTACAACATTTTTTTAAAACATACCTACGCCCTATCACCACTCCCTAAGTAGGCTCCCATACAAATAACAGTTGGAGCAAATTTTATAAAAATGTAATTTTGAATGGAAGCCTACTTAGGGAGTGGAGATAGGTCTGTGGTATGTTTTACAAAATTTTTTTAGGGTAAAAATAAATGGGAGTCGGTCTCACAAATGATCCCTCTCGGGCGCACCATTGGACCGGTAGAAGCTGATTGCCTTAACAATTAGAGATAGAGGGTAGGTGTGTTCAGAGAAAATGTTTGGACTAAAAAAATATTGTGGATCGGTGAAACAATTTGTTGCTCTATGGGCACTATTAGGGCAGTTAGAGCGGTTGGAGCAAATTTTAAAAAATTTCGTTTTGTGTGGGAGCCCCCTTAGAAATTGGAGATAGGGTATTAGTTTGTTCCAAAGAAATGTTAAGATGTAAAAATTAACGGGGGTCGGTCTTATAATTGACCCCTCTATGACGCACCTTTGGAGCATTAGAAATGATTTTAAGATTGGAAAAAAACAATAAAATTATTTTAAAAAAATTTTAAAAAATAGTAATAATCGTTATCCCACGATCCTCCTGGGCAAAAAATTTGTAGACTCAATAGAAGTTTAACACAAAAAAATTTCCAAAAAATCGAAGAGTACAAACATTTTCAAAAATGAGATTTAAATTTTAAAACTTAAAAATCGCATACTAGAGCGCTTTTAGGATTTTTTTTTTTTAAGTACGTAAAAAAACAAAAATTTAAAAAAAAAAATTGAAATTTGGACCATTATTGAAGAAGTTATGAGTAAAAGAAGTTTGAGTAAAGGAACAAACTACTAATTTTTAAAAATTCGATATCTTTTGTACGGATCGTCAAAAAAATCTGAAAATTTACCACGAAGGAGTTTTCGAAGGGTACCAAAAATTGTAAACAAATTGGGAAAATCTAAAAAAAAAAAATTTAAAGTGTCCGATTTGACATGGAATGCCCCATATTCACTCTAACGAACAATATATGAGGCATTCCACACCAAACGTTTAGCAAAATAAGTTATGTCGTGTCAATATGAAATCAATTGCACAGTATTCACTCTTACACTCAAAAAAAAAACCTTGTAAAGTTACCAAAAAATCTCGTGATTTTACGAGGCTATTCTCGTAAAATATGACGTAGGTAAAATTCTCGTAAAATTACGAGGATTTTCTCGTAATTTTGAATGCGCCAAAATTTGGTAAAATAACCAGTTTTATTGGTAAAAATATTAGTTTAAAACCGAAAAAATAAAAAAAAATGCTAAACTTACAAGAAAAAATGGTAATTATGTTTAAAAAAATGGTAAATTTACAAACCAAAATGGTAAGTTTACAAAAAAAAAATTTTAAACAACATAAATCCTCGTAATAAAATCATTTTTTGTAAAATAACTGTTTTTTTTTTGTAAATTAACTAGAATCCTCGTAATAAATTTTTCAAAATTTTGTCAACTTTTTTTCAAATATTTTTTAATAAAAAAAAAAAATCAAAAAAATTTTTTTTTTTTAAACAGTATAAATCCTCGTATAACAAAATTTTTGTAAAATAACAGTTTTTTTGTAATTCAACTAGGATCCTCGTAATAAAAACTTTGTTGAAAAATTACAGTTTTTTTTGTAAAATAACCTTTTAAAATTGTAGAATACAATTACGAAAATAAACTTGTAAAATTACCAATATAACTTTAGTTCTCGTTTGAGCAAAGTACAAGATTTTTTGTTAAAAAACAAGGGAAATTGTTAAATATTGGTAGAACGGGATTACAAGGCATTTTACCAGGCGTTTTACCAGTTTATTTTTTTGAGTGTAGGGCACTATTATATAACACAAATAAAATTTGAGTTTTTTCAAAGAGTGGGCTTTGTATACATGATCAAATATTGAAAATATCAGCATTTTTTGACTGAGTATCTCTATTTCAATATTTATGTAAATTTAATGGAACAGAAAAGTCTTTAAAATAAAAGTTTTCTATAGATTTTTGTACAAAAAACATGCCGCAATTTTATTATTTTTTTAAATTAAAAAAAAAAAAATAAATTAAAAATGCTTTTCTACCCGTTCTGAAATTTTCAGAGATGTATTTTGCCTTGTTTTCAAGAATCAAATTTTAAAGATTGCACTACGCTAATTTTATACAATAATTGTGAATATAACGTGTGCGTATGAGTAATAACTACACTTAAACAATATTTAAAATAGAGATGGAATGAGTTTTTAATAACGATTACGCACGTTCATGAAAGAAAAATTTAGTCACGCACGATATTTTATTTTTCTCATGCTAATTCACGCACACATGAGTAGAAAACAAGTAAAAAAGGTAAATTCGGTCTTGCCGAATGTAGCGATACCCTCCACAATTTCAAAAAGATTATTGAAAAAAACTTTATTTAAAAGGAAATTACTTTTGGAAAAAAAATTAAAAAAAAAATCTCCGCAAAAAAAAATTGATAAAAAAAAAACGCGATTTTTTTCCTTTTTTGTCAAAAAATATGTTCGTACTTGTTTAAATACCATTTGGTGTTCAATTACGTTCACATATGTCAACCAGCAGCCGAATTAAAGTATTTTGTATTTTTAGGTTATGTTGAATTTACTAAAATTTTGGAGGTGTCCTTACATTTTCGTTCATAACTTTTGAACCGCTGAACCGATATCGCTCAAATGCAATACCAAACTTCTCGGAAGAACTTTCAATAAATGTGTAAAGTTTCAGTCACCTCCGTAAAATATTTTTGCCGTGATCACCATTTCCACAGACAGACAGACGGACATCGCTAGAATGTCTTAAAATCGATCGGTGATCATGAATATATATACTTTATGGGGTCCCAGACCAATATTTCGATGAGTTACAAACGGAATGGCAAACTTATATATACCCTCTATCACTAAGTGGAGGGTATAAAAAATAAATGCAAGAAATTTTTCAAATTTATTCAGTATTCACAAAAAATTTGGAAAACTAAGAAAAAATCAAGAAAATACAAAAAATAAGTCAGAAAAATGCAGATATATTCAGAAAAAATCACAAAACTTAGAATCAAAAACCACTAGAAAATTTTGAAAAATCTGAATAATTAACATTTTTTTTTTTATTTATAATAAATTATAAAAAAAAAAGAATTAATGCAAACAAATTTTGCCCTAACAAAAAGAAATGTACAAGCTAAAAAAAAACTAAATAAAAAAAATAATTTGGCAGATCACGGGATTCGATCACCGGACCTTCCGTTTTCCAGTCTGGCTCACCTCAGCTAGGCCACCGTAGCTTACTTAAATATTGATTTAAATTTTGTTAGGTTTCTCTTGCTTGTAGATCAGTGGTGCGCACACACATACTACAACATTTATGCTTGTGTGTGTAGTATCAAGAGAAAAATCAACAAATTTGGTCAAGCAAAAGAATTTTATAGTGTACGTGAGTCGACTGCGCACAAGCAGCATTTTTTAGCATCTTCCCGAAGGAATAGGAATTACAAAAATGCCCATCACTGTTGTAGATATTCGATTTTCAAATATACTGGTTAGTGTTGCCAAGTGGTAATATTTTATTGGAAAAAATTTGCGATGATGGTAACTAATCTAATTGGAAATGCGATATTTGGTATGACAATACAGCGTTAATCGAGTGACACCTAGCGCCGCTTTTATTTATTAATTTTAAATTATTGTCGAAGTTTTTGCAAAAAAAAGAAAACTGTAATTCTTATTTTCTTTTTTGTTTAATCGTTAGCTTATATAGTCAAACTGAGGCGTCCTGCAGCTTTTTTAAAATTAGACACCAGCCTAAAAACATTATCATGTTAAAATAAAATTCAGAAATGAATAAATTAAATTCAAGAAACTCAGAAATTTAAAAACAAAAAAATGGAAATTAAAAAAAGTGCAAAAAACGGAAAGGGTAAAGTGATAAGTCCATAATAGATCACGTGACCTATTAACCGGACCCAAAACACCTATCACAAATTTTACCCCTATCGCTTTTGTTAGGGAATGTCTCAGCCCGGGATAAATTACTAGTGACAAGTGAAAAGACATTAGACTGGCATTTTTCTTCAACTTTCGATTTTTCAAAGTGTCTATGCAAATTTTAATCGTCCTAGGTCTAAAACGTATGTGGTACACATTTGGGGTCAGTAGGATTAAACTAACCCGTGGCGCCCGGCTCTCAAAGTTTTGGATTTTTGAAAAATTAAAAAAAAAATATCTTTCAATACATTTTGTTTCTTAATTTTGATGATTACAATTATCAAACAAACTTTAAAATCGGTCGAACGGTTTTTGAGATATCGCCATTTGAAATTTGCCAATAAATGCGGTTTTTCCTATATTCAAGAAATTTTCTCATAGAGCTAGAGACAATCTTTTATTTAAACTTAATTTGAGGCAAATCCGATCATTTTTACGCGTGGGACCCATCAATAAAAGTTTTGGCTTTAAAAAAAACGTTTCACCAAAACCTCTAAACTTTGATCGGGGGGCGCCACGGGTTAAAATGATCGGATTTGGCTAAAATTAAACTTAAATCAAAGATTGTCTCTATGAAGGAGTCAAGAGAAGGAAATTTTAAAAAATTTTTAAACAATTTCTCAAACGTAGCAAAACCGCTGTTTTTGGCAATATTTTGACAAAATTTAAATGGCGATATCTCGAAAACCGGTCTACCGGGATTAGAAATTTTTTTATATTCATATTTAGCATGTCAAAGTTATTAATTATTTAATGCATCGAGAGATATTTTTTTTACACTCAAAATAATAACTCTGTAAAATACTCTGTAAAATGACTGTAATCTCAATTCAACAGATATTTGACAGAGTTTTCTGTCAAAATACAGATTTAGAGAAAATACTTTGTATTTTGTTGTGACAAAAAAAACTAAGTTTCCTCTGTTATATTACTTTTTGCTTTGTAATCTTAATTTTACAGATAATTAACAGAGTTTTCTGCTAAAATACAGATGTAAGGAAAATACTTTTCTGTTTTGAGTAGTTTTTTTTTGTTACCAAACATCAAAATTTTATAGAAGTAGCAAAAAGTAGTTAAAAAAGTAGCAAAAAAAGTTATAAAAAAAAATCTTTTCAGAAATCTTATAAAAATTTTACTAAATAACATGCATTTAACTAAACTCTGTAAATTTACAGAGATTTTTCTGTATTTTTTTTTTTTGCATCAAATGCATTTTACAAATATATGTAAATTTACATAGTTTTTCTGCAAAATTAACAATTTTTTTTGTCCTAATCATTTTACAGGGTTTTAAAGTAAAATTACAGAGTTTCTACGTCAAAAAGCTTTCATGTTTAACCAATATTTTACTATAAACTCTGTAACTTAACAGTTTTTCAAAATCATTTTACAGAGTTTTTTAGTAAAATTACCAAGAAATGTTGTTAGCTGGAAAAGTATGGTGTACTCTGTTAAATTAGCAGAGTTTATATGCAATTTAACATAGTTATTAGTTTGAGTGTACATACATACATACTTACGTCACAATGAAAAATATTACCAAACATTTTTGTAAACGGGACTTAGAAAACTTTCGAAACTTAAAAAATTTTAAATTTTTTTTGTTATTCCAAAACGCAAAAAAAAAATATTTTGTAAAAAAATTTTTTCAAAATTTATAAAATTAAAAAAAAAAAAATTTACTACAAAACTCAAAAAAAATATGTTTAAGTTCTGTTCAAGACTTGGTAAAAATTGGAGAAAAAAAAAGTGGAGACAGCAGATAAACTCCGATCGGAGTGATATTTTGCATGTGAGTTATCCTTAGGGGACCGACACTTTTGGCGGGTATTAGAATTTGATCAGAGTAAAAAGCCCAAAAACGAGCCACCCTAGTATAAACCATAAGTTCCAGTGATAGGTTAAGTATTTGTACAGATTAATGCATAATCCTTATAATTTTACTTTGCTAAAAACAAAAAAATATCTTTGCAGGGTTAAATACCCAGCAATTATAATAAATAAAACGATAAGGCAGCAAAAAAATTACGAAACATAATATCCCCATGAAGATGAAAGCATTTTTGCATTTTTTTTTTCTTCAATTTATTTTTCTAAATTATTTTTTTGTTTAACCACATACAAAGTACACATTTAAAAGTCTAAATCAACCGAGTGTAGAATTTGAAAAAAAAAAAAAACAAAAACCTTTGAAAGTAAATTTATTTTATAAAATCAAGGTTAAAATAATTAAAATATATTTTGCATCAGTAACTAGGTGGTGTAGAGGTAAGAGTTTTAACGATTATATTATGAAATGAAAGTAAAAGTAGTCAACATCAATGTCAACCTAAACAACATTCAACAGATGTTCATGATGATGATAATGATGTTGATGATGACGAAGGCAATAACCTTCAGTTCATTATAAATTAATGATTTTTCATATACTTTATTGAATTTAAAAGTTTTAAATGTATATGTAAGTATCTAAGAGAATATATTATAAAATTTATTCTCAATCTTAGAATATTAAATATTAGTATTTTCCATTATAATAATTTTCCTAGAATAAATTAATGCTCTATTGCGTAAATTTTCCACAATTTAATTAACATTTCAAAAAACAACAATGTAAATAATGTTGATTTCTCAACACATAATCTTAAGTTTCATATTAATAACATTTACAAAGATTTTCTTACAACATGCAATTATCATTAATATCGCATTAATCTTAAAGAAATGACAACCGACTTGTGCATAATAAATATGGCAACGGGTTGTTTTTTTAGATGGGACTGAAAATAACGTTTTATTGCAATAGTTATCTAATACAAAAAAAATTAACTTTTTTTTTTAACATGATAAAGTTTTTAGGCTGGTGTTTAAATTTAAAAATGATGCAGTTTGACTATATAAGCTACCGACTAACAAAAAAGTAAAAAGGAATTACTGTTTTAATTTTTTTAAAACCAAAAAGGTCTGTAACTTAAATAATAATGCCGGAGGTAAACAAAACCATTTTTCACCAGCTGGTGAATAAAACGTAACATATTTTGTTTCATCAAAACTACTTCTTCACCAAGTGTAAACTTAAGACTTAAAACTGTTCCATTTGTTTACCAAATGTACAAAAAGCAAGTGAGAGTGTTAAATTCTTTGGCACCGAATCACTAACACACTCCAAAATGTAAAAACACTTTTTTTCACTTAAGGAATACACTCATTTACAGCATTTTTTTTTTTTATACCCTCCACTTAGTGATAGAGGGTATATATAAGTTTGTCATTCCGTTTGTAACTCATCGAAATATCGGTCTGGGACCCCATAAAGTAAATATATTATTGATCAGTGATCGATTCTAAGACATTCTATCGATGTCCGTCTGTCTGTGGAAATGGTGATCACGGCCACAATATTACACGGAGATGACTGAAACTTAACATATTTATTGGAAGTTCTCCTGGTAAGTTTGGTATTGCATTTGAGCGATATCGGTTCAGCGGTTCAAAAGTTATGAACGAAAATGTAAGGACACCTCAAATATTTTAGTACATTCAACATAACCTAAAAATTCAAAATGCTTTAATTCGGTTGCTGATTGACATATGTGGGCATAATTGAACACAAAATGGTATTTAAACAAGAACGAACATATTTTTTAATAAAAAAAGAAAAAAATCGCGGACTTTTTTTTACCAAATTTTTTTTCGCGGAAATTTTTTTTCAAAAAAATTTTTTTTTTAAACTAATTTCCTTTTAAAATTTTTTTTTGCCATAATCTTTTTGAAATGGTGGAGGGTATCACTACATTCGGCAGGGCCGAATTTAACTTTTTTACTTGTTTTTGACTGCATCTAGCTTTCCACAGACAGATGGACGGATGTACTATATAGCTTGATTGCCTTAGAAATGGATCAATAATATATTAACCTAATGGGGTCCGCGACCGATATTTAAATTATTTTTGCATGGAATGGAAAATGAAAAATCCATTATTTTTTCTAAAAAAAACTTTGCTTTGGCAAGTACACCCAAATCTTCCACAAAACATTATCATAATTTATTGTTTTGGGCATAAGTACAAAATTCGGAGGCATTTTTGCTGAAGATATGTGACAAAGCTAATTTTTTATTATTGATCTATGATGGTTCTAAGACACTCTAGCGATATCCATAAGTCCATATTCTCTGAAAAGCAAGATGCAGTTCAAACCTAAAGAGCTTTAAATTTGGAACGCTAAAAAAATATGTCAAATTACTAAAAAAAAAATCTTGTAATCCCATTTTACCAATACAGTTTTCGTGTTCTTTAGCAAAAAATGAGGGCTTTGGTCGATCGAAATTTAAATTTTTTTTTTATAATTTTACAAATTTATTTTCGTTAATGTCTAAATTGCTACACTCAAAGAATTATGTAGGTAAATTCCAGTGAATATTCACTTAAAACAAATGAAATTTTATTTAAAAACCATTCCACTGTTTTTTCATTTAAAATAAAAACACATTACAGTCAATTTTAAATGTTAATTTAATGACTAACCAAAACATTAAAAAACTAGTGAATATTCAGTTATTTTGTATTGAAAAACAGTAAGACTATAGAAAAAATTTTTTACTGCCGAAATTAAATGTAACAGAAAATTCGTTTTTAACACAGTAAATTATTTTTTTTAAACTACAGAAACAGTAAAAAAATTAAATCCTTTATAAAATAAGTGAATTTTCTTTTAAAATGACTTTACTGATTACTTTTTAAAATAACCTACAAACAGTTAATGACATAATTTTCTTAGTGTAAGGTAATTTTACAAAAGAATTTAATCTATCTATCTATATAAATAAAAACCAATTGTCGTTCGTTAGTAACCGCATCAGTTGAGAACGGCTGGATCGATTTGGACAATTTTTTTTTTAAATGTTCATCATAGTCCAACTTAGGTTTTTACATAAAGAAAAATTGACTACGCCTACTTTTTTCGCTTTATCTAAAACCGAAAATTGGCTGCACCGATTTGGGTAATTTTTTATTTTAATGTTCGTATTAATCCAAATTAAGCTCTTACTGAAAGAAAAATCGACCACGCCCACTTTTACGCCCACTTTTTCAATTTATATAAAATCGGAGAATGGCTGGATCGATTTGACTAAATTTTTTTAATTGAGTTTTCATCATATTCCAACTATGGGTTTTACGAAAAAAGAAATGGACCACGCCCACTTTGGCAAATTTTTGATGAAAATGTTGGTCATAATTAACTAACAAGGGAAGTATCCCTGGTGTCACCCTCCGATCTTGATGAAATTTGGATATGTTGTTAAGAACGAAAATTAATTCGACACATTTTTTTTTTTTTTTCAGCGGCCCAAACTCATTTTTACGGGTGGTCGATTTGTATGGGGAGAAATTGTCCTTTTTCAGTTTTTTACGACTTACGCCTATTTAAACAAAGTTAATATATGCATGTGTGGTATCAGATTAAAGATATTAAAAATACCTATCTCTTGGTGCTAACAACGGGACAAAGAAGTTAATATTTTTCAACTCATTAACAAAAATGTCCTAAAATTTTGGTATTTTACTTAATATGACGAATAGTTGTGCATGTTTGGACATTTTCTTAGCACACGTAGATATGTTTTTAAAAGACCTTTCATTTGGTATGTAACATGACTAGGTTTCTTTACATAATATAGGAGATAAACGAAAAAAATGAAAAATGGCCTTGTCTTCCCCCCTCCTTTTGAACCCCTAAATATGAATTTGGGCCGCTAAAAAAATATGTGTCCCTTTATTTTTTCCAATTCGTTTGACCACCAATTTTTTGTAAACAAAGAACAATTTTAAACAATAAAATATTTTCTTTGTTTACAACAAATTGGTGGTCGAAACAATAAAATATTTTCTTTGTTTACAACAAATTGGTGGTCGAAAGAGTTGGAGGTAAAAAAATGCGAATTTCTTCTACTATATTAAAAATTTAATTTTTTGTTTGGATTGTTGGAAAAACAAGCTGATGACTAAATAAAAATTACTGGATAATTTTCTAAACTTTTGGAAAAAATCGACTTAGAAATATTTTTTAAAAAAATTAAAAAAATATTGCAAATAATTTCATTTTCCAGTGCGACCCTCGTATCTCATTTAATATTTGCTCAATCTGGACGCTATCAAGCTTAAATTAAAGCTTGGAAAATTTCCTATGTAGCACTTTTTTTTTTCAAAAATAGTCAATTGATAACACAGGTTGACAAAATTTAAACTTTTTCAATTTACCTGACCTTTGACAACTGATTTATATGGATTTTAGTGTGCTGATTCCGAATCTGTTATCCAATTGTTTCCATCAGCTCGCGTTCGCGAGCAAATCGCTTATAAAAAGTCGAAAAAGTGCGTTTTTTACCAATTTTGCTTGGCTATAATTTCCAAAAAAAATTTTGTGTCTCAGTTTTAAACACGAACTTAACTATATTAGATGCCAGGATTCCAAAACTAGTATTAGGTTTTTTCTGATAGCTTTAGTTTTCGAGTTATTAAAAAGGGCATAAATATTCAGTCAAAATTAAAGGGGTCATAAATTTCAAAATTTTATTTTAGCGATATCTCAAAAACTAAAGATGACTCAACAAAAGTAAGAGCATTTTTGGAATCAGCATATCCAACATACCTAAAATCGTCATTCACTTTTTGGATGTACGACAAGTGTTGGTAAATATAGACTCACTAACATGCCAAAAACAGCCTATTTTCAAAGTTTCCTTAGGCTATATCTCAAAAACAAGAGCTGACCCAAAAAAACGGTAGTCAGATTTAAAGTCAGCGTACCCCTAGTACCCAAAATTTTCTATCAGATAATAATAATCATGTTTTGAAAAGAACCGCCACTAAATTTCACTGAGGACATCTTTTAACACTATTTACCTCAGAATTAGATTTAATACTTTTTTTTGGACTCATTTCAAACGCTTTTGAAAAAAAAAAACAAGTAGAAAAGTTAAATTCGACTTTGCCGAATCTATGAAAACCCTCCACAATGCATTTTTTTAAAGGGTAGTACATTTTTTAACGTGAAAAAATTAACAATTTTGATTATAAATATTTTATTTTGAGTAAAAAACTCTTTTTTTGTCATTAAAAAAAAAAAAAAAAATACCATTTTTTTTTTTGAGTGTAAAATTTTTTTCGAGTGTTATGTTTTTTTACTGTAAAAATATTTCTGAGTGAATGCACATACGTATGTACACAAAATATTGTAATTTTTTGTAAAAAAAAAAACTAATTTTTTTTTGTGTACATTTTTTTTGAGTGTAAAATTTTTTCGAGTGTGGTTTTTAAGTTACCAATGCTTTTAAAACTAAACAATTTTAAAAATCATTGCTTAAAATTTAAACAAGTTT
Source organism: Pegoplata infirma (assembly GCA_963921195.1). Taxonomy (NCBI): domain Eukaryota; kingdom Metazoa; phylum Arthropoda; class Insecta; order Diptera; family Anthomyiidae; genus Pegoplata; species Pegoplata infirma. The sequence continues at coordinate 233,836,881 of OY992536.1, read as the reverse complement.
GAAAAGCATTGTTTAGTTACCACCAATGCTTTTAAAACTAATTTGAAATTCAGTGTTTTGCTTATAACTTTTGAACAACTGGACCGATTGAGCTGAAAATTAAAACCAAACAGACCCGGGGAACGGCAAAGATACATGCCAAGCTTCAGTAGTTTCATTATTGTCTTTCGAAAGTTATCGTGTTTTTTATCTCGCAAATTCGCGAAACACTCTTGCCGAAATTTACTCTTTTGAACCACTGGACCGATTTGGCTGGATTGCAATACCAACCTGACCAGGTAAATGACAAACATATATGCCAAACTTCAGTAGCCTCTGTAAAGTCTTTCAAAAGTTAGCGTGTTTTCTACGGACAGACAGACAGACAGACAGACAGACAGACGGACGGACGGACGGACGGACATCGCTAGATCGACTTAAAATCGATCGAGGATCATAAATATATATACTTTATGGAGTCATAGACCAATATTTCGAGGTGTTACAAACGGAATGACAAACTTATATATACCCTCTATCACTAGAGTGGAGGGTATAAAAATAAAAACTTCAATGGGCCATTAAAAACCCTTCGGGGGTTTTGGTCTACTATTAGTATACTTTAATTTTTTTGAACCCCAAATTTGGTGCACAGTGTTACCAACTCCTGCTCTAGATCTTTTTTTAGTATTGAATACCCATGTTTTTTTTTTTTCAGTGTAAACAAAAATTTTGTAGCTATATTTTATTTACATAAGAGACTTGATATGATTTTTTTTTTACATCCAAAATTCGTTTAATGCATTTGCAGCGACTGATTTTGCTTGACATAACTGTTTTTTATTTGAAACAACCAAAAAATTCGGTTGTGGTAGCCAAATATAAGAACAGCAACCAAATTTTAAGTTGATGCAACTGAAAATTAAGTTGGACATTTATTTAAATAAATTTCCCAAGTAAATTTCCCATGTATTAAGTCGGACATTTATTTTTCTGTGTGTAAAATAAATAAATTTCCCAATTAAATTTCCCTTGTTTTACACCGTCCGACACACTTTTGTACACATGGACCGGACCCGAAAATTCTGAAAGTAGGGCCAAAAAAAATACCCGTGTCTCCCAGTTTTTCTAGATCAATTCGTGTTTTCGCGAAAAAGGCAAAAAAAAAAAAAAAATTTATATGTAAAAAAAATTTTCGCTTTTCAGAAAGTGGGGCTCAAAATAACATTCTTATGTTTCCCGGTTTTTCTATATCAATTCGCGTTTTCGCGAAAATGCATTTTTTTTTACACACTTGAAAAAAATTACTGCATTCCGAAAATAGGGCTTAAAATAAAATATTGTTCTAGTTTTTCCATATCAATTCACGAAAAATGCAATTTTGAAAAAATGTATTGCATTATTTTTTATAAATATAAAACATAAATATTAGAGATGGGAGCGTGAGTGATTTTTGACTCACACTTACTCACGCTCACGACAGGAATTTTTGAATCACGCACACTCACTCACGAGCATATTTTTTCTACTCACACTCACTCACAATCACGTGAGTAAATTTAAAACAACTCACACTCACGTGCACTCACGCAAGCTTCACTCACACTCACATTGACTCACACTCACGAAAATTTCAAAAACTATAATTTCAAAAATCTTTCAAAAATTTTCAGCAAAATTTACAGTTCAGCGAAATTTTACATTTTTTTTTGCTTTTTTTGGGACAAAATCATAAATTAAGCCAAATTTTAACATTTTTTTTTTGTTGCTTTTTTGGTACAATAGGAAATATAAAGAGAAAATAATTCACGCAAACTCACGCAAAAAAAAGACTCACGCACACTCACTCACGCAAAAATCTTACTCACGCACACTCACTCACGCAATTTTTTTCTCCACTCACACTCACTCACAATCACGTGAGTATAATTGAAATCATTCACACTCACGCGTGATTCACGTGAATCACGCTCTAATCTGCTCATGTTCCCATCTCTAATAAATATACATGATTTACAGTAGAATTACGGTCCTTATACAAAAATTGCTAAAAATAAAATTCTCGTGCATTTTCGCGTTTTCGCGAAAATGCATTTTTTTGCAAACTTAAAAAAAATTTACTACATTCGAAAAGTGGGACTAAAAATAAAATATTCACCTAATTTGTTTTAAATTAATATTAAATTAGCTGGAAAAACTCTGATACATGGGAAATTTCTTTTTAGCTCTACTTGAAATTTTGCGAGTGTGCTAAAAGGAACAAAATATTTTTTTTTTACAAATTTGGGAATTGATATGAAATAACTGAGACATAAATGCTTAGATTTAAACCCATTTTTTTTTTTTTTTTAACAGTGCAAAAAATAAATTTTTTAGCGTTTTTCGCGAATACGCGAACTGATCGCGAAAACCTGAGAGACACGGGTGTTTTTTTTTAACCCCACTTTCTGAATAGCATAATTTTTTTCTATTGTGAAAACTTTTTTTTTTGTTGCATTTTTCGCGAAAACGCGAATTGATCTAGAGAAAATGGGAGACACGGGTATTTTATTTTTGGCCCAACTTTCCGAATTTTCGGGTCCGGTTCATGTGTACAGCCAAAAGTTGCAATTTGTTGGACGTTGTTATTACATTTGACAAATTATTTGCTTTAAAAGGCAAGTAGAAGTGAAAAATAGTTATTTACAATTTTTTTTTTTCAAATTTTCACCATATTTGCCCATTTAAATTATATTGCAACAAGTTTACAAAAATTTTTTTTGCAATTTTTTTGTTAAGTAAAAATTTCGTATACTTGCAAAAAAATAAATAATAAATTGTAATATAATGTTCATACTTGTTTCGCTTTATAACAATAAAACGTTGATAATGACCTTTAAATTAAGTTCTTTCATAAAGTTTTTTTTTTATATATTCTTCTGTAACTTGTACATCATTTCATAAATATATCACCACAAAATATCTGACTAACTTAAAGTTTTGACTGCACCAACCACAAAAGAGCAATTTTTTTCTACAAACCGAAAACTTTTCCAAACAAAATATGAAAATAGTAACAAGGGAAACAAATGAAAAACTATGAAAGTTTTATTTTTTTTATTGTTAAACATCTTTCAAACATACGTAGATATGCATAGGAATGTAAGGACACACATATGAATGTAAAGTTTTGTTTGTAACTATTTAAAGGGCACCCTACAACATGGCTTCTGTAATAGAAATTATGGTTAGAAATTACAGAAATTATCTTCTACCAACTTGTACGCACTAGTACATCTGAGCACTTTTTTTGGAATACGCACCACCCTAATGTATAGCTCTATGGTAATTTCTTTTGAAAATTTTCAATGTTTTGATCGGTTTTTCTCAGTTATCGAGATATTGCCATTTAACGTTTTTAGCTAAAACGGACAAAAAAAAAGTATTAAGTTCTTAGAAGTACTATAGTGGTACACTATCCCAATTCTAAGAAAATAATTATTTTTTGGTACTATCAATTAAATCTACTATCTGATACCTTTGCATTCGTAAACGTATCAACTCGACAGTAACAATGGGTTAATTCAAAAAAAAGTTTTTTCTGTAAAGAAAAAACCACAACTTATTCAACTTCAAGCGAAATCCGTAATTTACAACGAACTTTGGTCCATGTATATAACTTTGGAAGCAATACCCAGCGAAAAAAGGCAAACTGATTTGCCGAATTGGTTTTAAGACAATATTAATACTTGAGGTAGTCAATTTTTGTGGGAGTGTATATGGGGCATTCCATGTGAAATCGGACACTTTGAAAAACTTTTTTTTTAGATTTTCCCAATTTGTTTACAGTTTTTAGTACCCTTCGAAAACTCCTTCGTGGTAAATTTTCAGATCTTTTTGATGACCCGTTTAAAAGATATCGAATTTTTTAAAAATTGGTAGTTTGCTCCTTTACTCAAACTTCTTTTACTCATAACTTCTTCAATAATGGTCCATTTTTTTTTATTTTTTTTTTAATTTTTGTTATTTTACGTACTTTTTAAAAAAAAATCCAAAAAGTTCTTAAAGCGCTCTAGTGTGCGATTTTTAAGTTTTAAAATTTAAATCTCATTTTTGAAAATGTTTGTACTCTTCGATTTTTTTTAATTTTTTTGTGTAAAACCTCTATCGATTCTATAAATTTTTTGCCCAGGAGGATCGTGGATAACGATTGTTACTATTTTTTAAAATTTTTTGAAAAAATTTTATTGCAATTTTCCAATCTTAAAATCATTTACATTGCTCGAATGGTGCGTCATAGAGGGGTCATTTCCAAGACCAAACCCCATTAATTTTTACGTCTTAACATTTCTTTGGAACAAACTAATACCCTATCTCCAATTTCTAAGGGGGCTCCCACACAAAACGACATTTTTTGAAATTTGCTCCAACCGCTCTAACTGCCTTAAGAGTGCCCTTAGAGCAATCAAATGTATGACCGATCCACAATACTTTTTTAGTCCAAACATTTTCTCAGAACACACCTACCCTCTATCTTTAACTGTTAAGGCGGTCCCCATACAATTTGTTTTTGTAATTTTGTTTCATTAAGTCAGCTTCTACCGGTCCAATGGTGCGTCGGAGAGGGGTCACTAGTGAGACCTACCCCCATTTATTTTTACCCTACTACATTTTTTTAAAACATACCTACCCTCTATCTCCACTCCCTAAGTAGGCTTCCATTTAAAATTACATTTTTATAAAATTTGCTCCAACTGTTATTTATATGGGAGCCTACTTAGGGAGTGGAGATAGGACGTATGTATGTTTTAATCTAATATCGGATCCAAAATTTGGCATTCCTGAGACTTTATGCACATATCTCGGTAAATACTGCCGACACCAGAAAAAGTCCAATGGCATTTTTGTAGCTCTTGACTCTTGGAACACATCCGCAAAATACCTAAAGGCCCTCCAATATTTTTTGAACTAGCAGGCCCGTCCGGAACTTTGTCACCGGTAATAATAAATACGGTATTAAAAAGGGATCTGGACCTGCAAAATCTTTGTTTTATTAAATTTTTATCGTTAAAGTCTTTAATAAAAACTATTTAAAACAAACAATAAAATTCAAACAGTCCCGCTAGCCCGGAATCATGTTCGTTCCGGTAAAAAAATTTCTTGAAAATTTTCGAAAATTATATCGATATTATTGATATCATTTCATTCCCCGTATCATTCCATTTGGTTCCCCGTTCCATTTCATTTCATTCCCTGTTCTATTCATTTCAATTTATTGAATTCCAATTCATTTAGTATCATCTAGTCTTCATTTCTTTCTGTTTAACATGTGTTAAAGAAATAAAAACATACCAGGGTTGTTATCTCAATTGATATAAAAAACACCATATAACCCTACCTTAACCATTTTTACTCCTTTTAACCCTCAAAAACTTTAATTTCAAAATATGTATGTGCTCTTCTTCATTGTTAATTCTTCTGGAAGATTTCAGGGGATAGTAAAAGTACCACAGAACAATAATTTATTCTTATAACCCCATTAAAATCTAAATTTCCAGAGGGTACTTTTTCAGAATGTTTTTTTGGGCTAGAGGATCCCAAATTTCTATGACCAATATTTCAGGAGATAGAAAAGGTTAAAAAGTTCACTACTTTGCACCTATTTGCTCCATTTAATCGGAATTTCCAAAAATGACATTTTTCAGAATGTTTTGAAATCGGATGAGTATTCTCGAAGGTTTTTAAATTTGAAGTCTTTTGGCCCAAAGTGATCTTTAAAATGGGTGCGGTCAATGAAATCTACCCAAACTCACCCTGAAGGAGAATTCGAAATATTAGTGAAATCATTTTTGAAACATCATAAAAAGTTTCGTATATTTTAAAATTTTACGTCGATGAACCGTAGGACCATTTTAATATTGGAGAAAATATTTTTTAAAACCGAATTTGTAGTTTCGGCGATTTCGAAATTTTACCTTTTTTTACCAAAACTGGGCGTAGAAAGGGTGTGGTTGATGAATGCTAGCCCAAGTCCACCCTGAAGGACCATTCAAAATATATAGGAAGGAATATTCAATATATATATTGGTGATACAATTTATGAAATCGTATGAGTAGACTCATAATATTTAAAAAGAGCGTGGTCAATTAAACCCAGCATATTTCCAATCTGAAGAACCATACCAAGCAATGGTGGAAACATTTTGGAAATCGGGTGAGTTACATATTTTGGAGATTACTAAATTTTAGTTTTTTTGACCAAAAAGTGGGCGAAGAGGTGGGCGTGGTCGACGAATCCTAACCTATGTCCACCCTGAAGGAACACTCTAAATATTGGTGAAAACATTTTTGAAATCGGATGAGTAGTCTCATAGATCTTTAAATTTTAAGTTTTTTGCCAAAAGTGGGCGTAGAAGTGGGCGTGGTCGATGAATCCTGGACTATGTCCACCCTAGAGCAGCACTCTAAATATTGGTAAAAGCCTTTTTAAAATCGGATGAGTAGTTTCAAAGATATTTAAATTTTAAGATTTTTGCCAAAAGTGGGCGTAGAAGTGGGCGTGGTCGATCAAACCCATCATGTGTCCATCATGAATGACCATTCCAAGTATATATTTGTAAAAAAAATTTTGAAATTGGTTTAGTATTTTTGGAGATTTTTAAATTTAACGTTTTTTGGCAAAAAGTGGGCGTAGAAGTGGGCGTGGTCGATGAAACCTAGCCTATGTCCGTCCTGGAGGAACACTCTAAATATTGCTGAAAACTTTTTTGAAATCGGATGAGCAGTTCCGGAGATTACTTTCTACAAACAAACAAACATACAAACATTACCTCTCTATAATATTAAGTATAAGTATAGATATAGATATAGATTATCCAGTTTTTAAGATTCTCAAGACTCTATCGGGCCCCTAATACGCGTATCTCAACAACTAAGCAAGGTAAAGCGAAATTGGCAAAAGTTTTGAATCAAAATCTATGGCAGTCGTTAAAGAACCCAAAATCTTTGGAGCCAAATCATTCCCGTTTTATCTCAAAATTTAGTTAGTTTAGGTTGGATGGGCCATAGGACTCATTCTGATTCCCCTAATGATCATTCCCCTGCTCCTCTCTGCTACAAAAACTTTATTACTTTTTGAACCACACCGATTCTCTAAGATATTCGGCTTGAGATGTCAATGAGACACCGTTTAGGCAATCTAGGTCTTTGAAAAATCTTTGTCCACATGCTTAAGGCGGCTTCTCATCAAACCCGGATATTCATATAGCAAGTACTTCACTGACTCCTCCTCCTACACTTCCCACAACTTCTACTATAATCCCTGTCAGAAATACCCTAAGCAAAATTTAGTAAATTTTTCAAGTAGCAAAGGAAATTTATATTACAAGTCGGTCATGTTCAAACATTATTGCTGATACACATAAAAAATAAAAAATAAATTTAATCAAAAAATTCATAGATTAAATTAAAATATTAATAAAATCCGGACCAAAAAATATTTGTCTGTCGTTAATTAAAAATAAATAAATAAAAAAAAAAATAATAATTAAAATTTTTGTTATATAAATTAAAAATTTAATTAAAAAAAATTGGAAACCAATTAAAATTTTAATTGCATAAGTTAAAAAAGAAATTATTATAAATATTACATTTTTTAAAAAATAAATAATTAAAAAAAAACATTTTTTTTAAATAAAATAGTATAAAAAAATATTTCTTCAAACTTTACCAAATATAATTTATGCCGTAAAGACATAGGCCTTTATTCATAATACTTAAAGTGTACTTAAAGTAGGTTTATTTGACAAATATTCATGCAATATCAGTCAAATAAACCTACATTAGATTTAATTTACTCATTATGAATAGCCCTGATAGTCAGTGAGATAATTTTATAAAGGTGATTATAAGCCTTTTATATACATACACATAAAACTATGAACAAAACGAGAATTCAAAAAAACTATATAAGAAATAAAAAACTTTAAACAAACCTTTAATGCTATGTATTTGTGTTTGTGTGTAAAACCATGCAGGAGAAAACCACACACTCGCACACACACACACGGCAAATAAATCAAATAAAAAAAAAAATTAAGGTAAAGCTTAAAATTTAATTAAATAATTAATTATATTAATTAAATATTTAATTAATATTAAATTTAAATGCAATTAAAGCGTTAATTAAATCAAAATAAAAAATGAATTTAACAATTAATTATATTAATTAAAAATTTAATTGATATTTAATTAAAAAAACAATTAAAATTTTAATTAAAATAAAATATGCGATATTAATTTTTAAGTAAGCTAAATTACAAAATGCAAATATTTCAATAGTTTAGAATGCAATAAAAGATCAATGTGGGTTAAAGACGTCCTAGATCGGTAAGATTTCTTGACAGACTTAAACATATTTAATAGAATGCCACGACACGAAAAAACCGTTAATTTGGCCAAAAATGAAATTTATAAGATTTTATTAATCCAAATTATTGATAAAACCAACATTTCCTTGAAATCCGCTAACTTGCCCCCCTTCGATTCCCCAAAAGTGGCACGACGGATATCCGCCATATTTCACATTTTTCTCCTTGAAGGTGTTTTTTATAAATTCAGAAAGAAAAAAATATATATTTTAAATTTATTTAATAAAATTTAAAAAAAAGGTGTTTTGAGAACGCCACCAAAATCATCCCATTTTTTTTGTATCAAGTTTAAACGGGTTAATGAGATCGTAAAATCTTTAAATTCAATATTTAAGTATTTACGATCAAATTTTATACAAAAATATTTTTGTAATTATTTTAATAAAAAAACTAAATTTTTTTTTTTTTTTTAAAGTCCCTTTTTACAAAAACCCCAATTTTGAGGCTCAAAGTGGAGACAGAAGATAAATTCCAATCGAAGTGATATTTTGCATGTGAGTTACGCATAGGGGGCCGACACTTTTGGTGGGTATTAGAATTTGCTCGGAGAGAAAGCCCAAAAACGAGCCACCCTAGTGTTCACTATAGCTTTTTTGGCGTTTTCCAAACGCCTTTGAAAAAAAATTTAAATATTCAGTGGACCATAAAAGTGAAATCCGAGCTGGTGGTTTTGTCTGTTTGATGGTCTACTTTCATATGGCGTTGAAGCTATTGAGTCTAATTTTTCTTGCATCTTAAAAAGTTGCCGACCGATGAAATTCGGAAGAAAATTTTTTGCAATATGAAAAATGCCGGTCTAGTCTGCTATATCCTTTGAAAACAAATTTTTTTAGTGGGTTATGTTTGTGTCTTGGGAAGTTGTATAAATTGATGTGGCATATGTGTGTGTGTAGATGACGGTAATTTAAATCTAGGTTTTTTCTTTCAAAATATTTTAATATTTAAATTTATATTTAAGGGATTCTTGAAGGGGTAAAATGTGAAGATAGATATCTTCTTTTATATGTTATTTTTTTTAAGATTGATGGAGATCTAGAAACTTTAATTGAATTGAAATTTAACTAGTGAATATACACATTCATATTTGTGTTATGAACATTTTAATTTATTTTTCTTTTTCTTCGTTAGAAAAGTTTTTTTTTATTAATTTTATCAGTATGTTGTTGGTTGAAAGAATGATTTAATTAAGTGGTGGTTTCTGAACATGATTTAATTAAGTTATATAAAAGTCAAGTGTGCGAGTGATTTGAAGTTATCATTCAGAGCAGTTGTAAGGGATATTAAATGTTAACATGAAATTATTTATGTATGTTACATTAATAAAACGTTGAATTATATACACAATGATAGCAAAAAAAATCCTTGTTAAAGGATTTATACATTCATAATACTGTGCAACAGTGAAAACACAGAGGAAATTGATTATGTAGGATCGATTCTACTACCAAAAATAAGTAAAACCCATTGTCGTTTTTGACAAGAAAAACCCCGAAAAAAAGCCCCACAAATGGCCTGTAGTCGCCCCTAGATATAAAAAATTTACTTTTTGCCTTCTAAAATTTTTCCAAACACACCTAACTACTGGGTCCACTCTCTAAGAGTGCTCCCGTACAAAGATTATCTATATATATAATTTCCCTATTTGTGTGTTCCTCTTTTTTTGTCTATCCAGAGCTTTTTGAAGCCCACTGATGAGCTACAAAGCTGAAAATTGGCATGCTTATAGTAAAACACCTGGGGCAGATCCTAACGTAGCCGGATTTTCGATTTTTTGCCTGTGGGCGGAGAAATAAGCGGGAAAGTGGGCGTGGCAAAACGCAATTTTTTGACGTTTTTGCTTAATTTGAAGCCCCCAAAAGACTTAGGAATCTGAAAATTTCCTAGAATATAGTCCTTACAATGCCGCATATCCCCAAGTAGTCGGATTTAAAATTTTCGCAATGTGGGCGGAGAATTGAAGGGAAAAGTGGAGTGGCAAAATTTAGATTTTTTTAACATTTTTACTTCTTTTGAAGCCCCCAAATGACTTAGGAAGCTGAAAATTTCCTAGAATATAGTCCTAACGATGGCGCATATCCCAAAGTAGTCGGATTCAAAATTTTCGCAATATGGGCGGAGAATTGAGGGAAAAGTGGCGTGGCAAAATTGGGATTTTTTTTAAATTTTTACTTCTTTTGAAGCCCCCAAATGACTTAGGAAGCGGAAAATTGCATAACATTTAGTTCTAACAATGAAGCATATCCTGAAGTAATCGGATTTAAATTTTTTAAACTGTGGAAGGAGAATTAAGAGAAAAATGGGGCGTGGCAAAATTGTGTTTTTTTTAATATTTAATTTGAAGACCCCCAATGATCTATGAAGATGAAAATTGGCATTTTTGCTTATTTTACAGTCCTCTAATGACTTAGGAAGCTGAAAATTTTCTAGCGTATAGTCCAATCGATGAAGTATATCCTGAAGTAGTCAAATTTTAAATTTTTAAACTGTGGTGGAGAATTGAAAGGAAAATGGGGAGTAACAAAATTAAGATTTTTAACATTTTAACTTCTTTTGAAGCCCCCAAAGGAAGCGGAAAATGCACAGAATTGGCATGTATATAGAAGGTTTCATGTGGAAGATCAACACGAGCCTGGATTTTTGATATCCAGTGTATGGGTGGAGAATAAGAAAGGCAAAGGGCGTGGTAAATTTATTTCCATCTATTTTCTGAATATATATTTTATTTTTTTGAATCTCATTGATGGACTTAAAAGCTTAAAATTTGCATGTATATAATTAAACACCAGGGATAGATTCTTACGAAGTCGGATTTTTTGCCTGTGGGCGGCGAATTACGAGAAAAAGGGGACTTGGCAGAATTATTTTTTTTTAAAATTTTGGTTATGGCAACCGAAAATTTCGGTTGTTGTTATTAAACTATGCAGTTGGCTCTAAATTCGGCTGGCACAACTAAACTGTTCTCTCTGTATAGGGACGGAGAATTAAGAGAAGAAATGGGCGTGGAAAAATTGTGTTTTTACATCTTACCTAATTTTGAACACACCTTATGACCTTGAAAGATGAAAATTAGAATACATATGGTACGGACAATGGCAAAGATCAACTCTGACCTGGATATCCAGTGAAAGGGCGGAAATACAAAAAATCCGTTGTGAATTTTGTTCAGTTTGTATATATAATCTGTAACGTAGCCGGATTTTCTGCCTTTAAGTCAGGGGGAGTGGCGGAAGACGGCGAAATTTAGTTTTTAAATATTTAAACTATTTCTGAAACCCCTAATGACTAAGGAAGCTGAAAATTGTAAAGCATAAAGTATTGACAATGGATCATATCCTTATGAAGTCAGATTTAATATTTAAAGAATTATCAGAAAAAATTTAAGTGGAAAAAATGTTTTTTTAACATTTTAACTAATTTTAAAACCCTTTATGATAAAAAGAAAGATAAAAATTTCCATGTATATAGGAGTGACCATGGGACAGATCCACACGATGAATTTTTGATATCCGGTTTATGGACGGAGAGACGAAATGGGCGTGCTAAATTTAGTTCTAAAATTTTATCAATAAAACCTTTTATACTCGTTAAATTTTTTTCCAGTTTGTGAAATATATTGATGTAACTCAATCTAGCAATATTAAATTTTTGAAGCACAAACATAATTTTTTATAAAGTTTGGTAAAATATTAGAACTATTGAGAAAAATGATTTGGTTTTCCGCCTGGCAGGGACAGGCTATTCGACTAGTTTTTTTTATAAAACTGCTCCTTCCACCTAGAAAAGTCAAAACTATGACTTGCCCTCAATATTTGTTCAACCCCTACATTTTCCCAGAACATACTATCTATGTTTAACACTTAAGGAGGTCCTCATACAATTTTTTTTTAATTTGTTATATTAAACCAGCTCCACGGCTCCATTGGTGCTTGCTAGAGTGCTCAAAAGTAAGACCGACACGATTTTTTTTATCCCTCAACATTTTTCCGAAAGTACCTACACCCTATCTCAACTCCCTAAGGGGCTCCCATACAAAATAACATTTTGATAAAATTTGCCACAACCGCTCTAACTGTTGCAAAGTTGCCCTTAGGAGAGTCAAAATGTATGACCGACCCCGCAATATTTTGGAAGCCCTAACGCTTTTTGAGAACATACCTAAACTCTATCTTTAACACTTAAATCTGTTCTCATAATTTATTCTTTACTTTTTAAAATTATTTTTACTTAATTTTTTTACCAAATACCTGCCCCTTATCAGGTATGCTCTGAAAAAACGTTGGGGATCAAAAAATATTGGAGGTCGGACATACATTTGACTCCTCTAGGGGCACCCATGGAACAGTTATACTGATAGAAGCAAATTAAAAAAAAAATCATTTTGTACGGGAGCCCCCTTAGGGAGTTAGGATAGGATACGATACGATAGGGAGTTAGGATAGGATACGTTCGGAAAAAATTTTGAGGAAATAGGAATCGGTCTAGATTTGGACTACTCTAGAGTTCACCATGGGAGAGGTAGCAGCTGATTTCATAAAGGAAGTTAATCAAAAAATATAGAAATGGCGACCGTTTTAAGGGTTAAAGATTGATAGTAGTTATGTTCTGAGATGTTGGGGTGGAAAAAATATCGGTCATATATTTGACTCCTCTTGGGGCACAATTAGAGCAGTTTGAGCGGTACGAGCAGTTTTATTAAAATGTAGTCTACGTATGGGAGCCGTTTTAGGGATTGGCCCAGTGCTTAGGTGTGTTTGAAAATAATTTTTGGAGGTCGGATTTTTATTTTATCCATTTAAAGGCGGCTGCGGGACAGTTGTTTGGCTTTTTGTGGATTTTTTTTTCAAAAAGGACCACTTTTAAGGTGCAAAGGGGTCTTAATGAGCTTAATGTGCTTAAATACTTTCAGATTGTGTTGGTATGTTCCCAAGAGCTATTCAGCTTTACCGTGGCTTTAATTTTGCCAACATTTTTGGGGAAAAGCAATACAAAAAAAGTCCAAGAATATTTTTTTTTTTGCATAAAATGTTTACAGAATTTGTTCAACGAACTATTAGACACATTCTTGCCAAATATAATTAAACGGTAGCAACAAGTCTGATTAAGCTTTTGGGCGAAAACTGATGACACTATAGTTTGTAGGTCCCACTGCTTTTCAGAATCTTTGGAGGGAAGGGAATTGGTCACCAAAACTGGACAATCTGAGTATAGGGTTTTACTACCTTTTGTAGTAGAATTAAGCCTTTATAGTCAAATTCTTATGTTTTCGTCGCATAGTGTAATATTATACGCCTGAGGTGTCCTACTTTGGGACACCTTTGGTGCAGCTCGCGATCACATGAATTCGATCTTCAATACTTAATTACACTGAAAAATGCCATCGAGATATAAATAAAACTAATAACACTGTGCTAGTCGCAAAAATTAACAAACTGGGCACCCTGCTGGTAAAGCTAGCCGTTTTTCGCGATTTAAAATTGTAAAGCCAAGGTACTACAAAAATTAAATTTTTATGCTTTTGGGATAGTTTTTAAATCTAAATTTAGAAAATGCATTTTAAAATTTTTCCGCGAAAAATTTTTTTTTCGAAAAATTTTGTGTCTGTTATGTATTGTATTCTACTCATTTTTATAAATTAATAGAAAAATAAAAAAAAATTGGAAAAAATTCATATTTTGAGGATACTATATTTTAAAGGTTGAATAAAACAATAATATTTTCAAGGTTGAATAAAACAATTTTTATTGTTTAATAAAAATTAATCAGAATTTAAAAAAAATTTCGCTAAAAAAAATTCGCGAAAAAAAATTTCCGCGAATAATTTTTTTTTTTGAATATTTAATAGAGTTTAGATTAATTAAACTAAAAATATTTGTATTGAACCAATTTTTTCACGAAAATAAAGATCTTTCACGAAAAATTTTTTTGTTTCACGGTATTATGGTGAATTCAATGGTGCTAGCCGTTTTTCGAAGTTAGCGCACATATTCGCGATATTCGGGATTTAAAATGTTGACGCTCAAGTACAATAAAAATGAGATTTTTAAACTTTTGCGATAATTTTTAAATGTTGTTTTTTTATTTTTAGTACCAAAAGGTACATAAAAATAAAATGTATTTATTCGGCCTTTATATATTTATATATATTCGATTAGAGTTTTATTCTAGTTCGAGGCCCAAAAATATTTCTATATATGATATTGTCATAATAGAGTATTTTTAATTTATTGCTTTAAAAAAGTTACTCATCTCATAGTATGTCTGTACTGATCAGCTTCATCCCCACTAAGGAATCTTCAGCAGACTTTAGAGAATCATCGTTGGTCAATCAAACATCAAACCAGACATAATATTTGATATATTTCACAAGTTATTTGAGAAATACTATTATGAAGGTCCGAAATCTGTTTTCCAACAAAAATAACTCTTTTAAAGCAAAAATTGTATATACTAAATCACCATCGGTAATTATTAATATATGTGTTGCTGTTATTTTACAATAACAACAGTACCTAACCAAACAATAGTGTTGGTAGGATAAGTCGTACTAAACTTTGTGTTAAATGTTGTTTTTTTATTTTTAGTACCAAAAGGTACATAAAAATAAAATGTATTTATTCGGCCTTTATATATTTATATATATTCGATTAGAGTTTTATTCTAGTTCGAGGCCCAAAAATATTTCTATATATGATATTGTCATAATAGAGTATTTTTAATTTATTGCTTTAAAATAATTACCGATGGTGATTTAGTATATACAATAGAGGTGTCCTTAAAAACGAAAATCACCTTTTTATACCTGGTAGGGTCCTATATTGTTCTTTAGTATCTAAAAATGAGTGAACCAAAATTTGGGGACAATCGGCTAAAAATAACTCGTGCCGAAAATGGATTGAAGTTTTGGGACATTCTTATAAGAACAAAAAACTCGTTTTTTCTAGTTTTTGGAAAAACATTGGTATTTGATATTTTTTGTTAAATTTTTTGTGAAATAATATGAAAATGGTACTAAATTACCTTTTCAAAACTTCTAGTAAAATTAAAATCGGATGAAAAATAAGCATTTTACGCATACATGCCCCAGACCATTGTATGGTTTTTAGAGCCAGAATTTCAAAATTTTCAAAATTTTTAGGCAAAAAAATAGTAAAAATTTAATTTTACTTTATGATCAAATTGAAAACATGTTAAAGATTAAAAATAGCAAATATGGTAGTCAAGCTTTTTTTTTATTTGGCGCGGGTAGTGATAAAATTTCCGCGAAGTCCAAATAAAATACGTTTTTCTACAATAATTAAACAAATTTTTGAAATTTTGTGCTCTATTGTGCGGATCGAAGTGTAAAACGTAAATTCTGTAACTTTTGAGAAATCGAATATATGCAGATATTTTGTATTATAGAAATGTATAACGTCTCAAATTTGTCATTTCACCTCGACGAAAAGGGGTTAAAGATGCCCGAATTCTCAAAAAATTCACAGAATTTATGTATTTCACTTCGTATAATACAATACAGAAAATTGTTTCCCATATTTGCTAAATTATTTTAGAAAAACTCATTTTCTTTGGAATCCGCGGAAATTATATCACTACCCACGCCAAATGAAAAAAAAGTTAGACTACCATATCTGTTAGTTTTTATCTATAACATGTATTTAATATAATTACAAAGTAAAATTTATTTTTTTTTATTTTTTTACCTAAAAATTTTGAAAATGTTCAAATTTTGGCTTTAAAAACCATGCAAAGGGCTGGGGCATGTATGCGTAAAATGCTTATTTTTCATCCGATTTGAATTTCATAAAGCTTTTTTGAAAGGTAATTTATTACCATTTTCATATTACTTAACAAAAAAATTAACAAAAAATAGTATATACCAATATTTTTCAAAAAACTAGAAAAAACGTGTTTTTTCATCAGATAAGAGTGTCTCAAAACTTCAATCCATTTTCGGCACGAGTTATTTATATCCAATTGTCTCCAAATTTTGGCTCACTCATTTTTAGATACAAAACTACAATTTAGGACACTACCACGTATTAAAAAGCGATTTTGAAAAATTGCCTTAGTCGTTAGGACACCTTTAATATACAATTTTTGCTTTAAAAGAGTTATTTTTGTTGGAAAACAGATTTCGGACCTTCATAATAGTATTTCTCAAATAACTTGTGAAATATATCAAATATTATGTCTGGTGTGATGTTTGATTGACCAACGATGATTCTCTAAAGTCTGCTGAAGATTCCTTAGTGGGGATGAAACTGATCAGTACAGACATACTATGAGATGAGTAACTTTTTTAAAGCAATAAATTAAAAATACTCTATTATGACAATATCATATATAGAAATATTTTTGGGCCTCGAACTAGAATAAAACTCTAATCGAATATATATAAATATTAGAGTTAATTTTGAAAAATAGATTTTTGGATATCATCACTTTTTAGAAGGTTTTTGTATCAATAAAAATAATGGCGTACTTTTTTTAAAAAAATTCCAACTCCTTCCCGTGCCTATAGGCGACTCAAATCGCGGATTTTGGGTCCCTTTTCACATGCAACAAAAACGGCTGAATATATGTCAAATCTGACTTCGCTATTCGATTCTTCAGGAAAACTTAGGCCCATAAGTTTTTTTTTTAGTTTTTGGAATGCACCAGAATGCATGATTAGAGTGGTCCAAAAACCTAATTTAAAAAAAAAAAAATAAAATATTTTTTTTGTTAATATACAATAAAAAAATACTTACATCTGAGAAAAATGGTCCAAAAATTTTAATTTTGTTGTTACCTGTTCAAAAGTTATTAAAGTTTAAAAATTTAATTTTTTAGTGAATACAAAATAATTTATTAGTTTTGTTATTTCTATTTAACAAACAATAATTCTAATCAATTATATTCCTTTCAACAGCAGATAAAGCTAAACAATTTAAATTATTTTTAACTAAACACGAGTTGTTCAGGCGCGAAATTTTATCAACGAACAACTTGTTGGTAAAATTTCGCGACTGAACAACTCGTGTTTAGTTAAAAATAAAGATAATTTAAGTTATTTAGCTTTATATGCTGTCGAAAGGAATAGCATTAATTAGAATTGCTGTTTAATAGAAATTACAAAACCAATAAATTATTTTGTATTCACTAAAAAATTAAATTTTTAAACTTTAATAACTTATGAACGGGTAACTTCAAAATTAAAATTTTTGGACCATTTTTCTCAGATGTAAGTTTTTTTTCATTGTATATTAACAAAAAAATATTTTAATTTTTTTTTTTAAAAATTATTTTTTTGGACCACTCTAATTATGCATTCTGGTGCATTCTAAAAACTAGAAAAAAGCTTATGGGCCTAAGTTTTCCCGTAGAATCGAATACTGAAGTCAGATTTGACATACATTTAGCCGTTTTTGTTGTATGTGAAAAGGGACCCAAAATC
This sequence comes from Pegoplata infirma, assembly GCA_963921195.1. Taxonomy (NCBI): domain Eukaryota; kingdom Metazoa; phylum Arthropoda; class Insecta; order Diptera; family Anthomyiidae; genus Pegoplata; species Pegoplata infirma. The sequence goes on along the minus strand of OY992536.1, from coordinate 233,819,058 downwards.
CGCGATTTGAGTCGCCTATAGGCACGGGAAGGAGTTGAAATTTTTTTAAAAAAAGTACGCCATTATTTTTATTGATACAAAAACCTTCTAAAAAGTGATAATATCCAAAAATCAAAATAAAAAAAAAATTTGAAAACGAACTCTAATAAATATATAAAGGCCGAATAAATACATTTTATTTTTATGTACCTTTTGGTACTAAAAATAAAAAAAACAACATTTAACACAAAGTTTAGTACGACTTATCCTACCAACACTATTGTTTGGTTAGGTACTGTTGTTATTGTAAAATAACAGCAACACATATATTAATAATTACCGATGGTGATTTAGTATATACAATTTTTGCTTTAAAAGAGTTATTTTTGTTGGAAAACAGATTTCGGACCTTCATAATAGTATTTCTCAAATAACTTGTGAAATATATCAAATATTATGTCTGGTTTGATGTTTGATTGACCAACGATGATTCTCTAAAGTCTGCTGAAGATTCCTTAGTGGGGATGAAACTGATCAGTACAGACATACTATGAGATGAGTAACTTTTTTAAAGCAATAAATTAAAAATACTCTATTATGACAATATCATATATAGAAATATTTTTGGGCCTCGAACTAGAATAAAACTCTAATCGAATATATATTAGAGTGACTCAAAAAAAAAAGTTGATGATGTACCCCCCTCAAAATTAACTTTGACATGTTTTATGAAGATTCCCAAAATATTTGGGCTCTAGCGATAATCTCCCGTGAGCTAAACCGCGTCAAAAAAGGGTCCAAAAATGGTATTTTTCATGAATAAAAAATTCAGTAAATTTTTTTTTGTCCAATGAATGACCAAATATAATAGATATTTAGGAATTCTTTGATTCTGCATTAAAACATTTTAAAAATCTAACCACAGACTCGAGATAAAGAGATGTTTATGTCAGTTTTTTGATGCTTTTCAATTCGATTTTACTAAAAACTTTAATAACTTTGTTATTTTTTGTCCGATTTTCACTTCTAATACATCGTTAGAAAGGTGTTGACCACCGCTTGGGATTTTAGTCAAAAATTAACCCTTAACTGTACTGTCTTACTTTTTTATAACATTTACTTCGGCATCATTAAAAAAACATTTTATAACCACAAAAAGCACATCTTTGTGCAGGAAACACGTTTAATTAATATATTTGGTCACAATTAATTTAACCCATGCATGACCAAAATATTTTGGCAAAAATTTTTAAAAAAGTTTTTGCGGAAATTATTGAAAGCTAGCAGAAATACTTTAAAAAAAATAAAATAAAAAAGGTTTTTGCGTTTTTTGCACGAATATATGCGATTAAGACCAAAATTTGTTTATATATTATTTTTAAAATTAATTTGCACATAAAAATTTCGAAAAAAAAATTTGACCGGGAATGTGGTACACGTAATAATTATTTGATATTAATAAGGACGTCTAGATAAACAAAAACCTTATTTAATTATATTTTTTTAAAGTATTACAACTAGCTTTCAATGATTTCCGCAAAAACTTTTTTAAAAATGTTTGCCAAAATATTTTGATCATGCATGGTTTAAATTAATTGTGGCCAAATATAATAATTAAACGTGTTTCCTGCACAAAGATATGTTTTTTGTGGTTATATAATGGGTTTTTAATGATGTCGAAGTAAATGTTATAAAAAATTAAGACAGTGCAGTTAAGGGTTAATTATTGACTAAAATAAACAAAACCTTATTTAATTTTATTTTTTTAAAGTATTACAACTAGCTTTCAATAATTTCCGGAAAAAATTTTTTAAAAATGTTTGCCAAAATATTTTGATCATGCATGGGTTAAATTAATTGCGGCCAAATATATTAATTAAACGTGTTTCCTGCACAAAGATATGCTTTTTGTGGTTATAAAACGGTTTTAAATGATGTCGAAGTAAATGTTATAAAAAAGTTAGGCAGTGCAGTTAAGGGTTAATTTTTGACTAAAATCCCAAGCGGTGGTCAACACCTTTCTAACGATGTATTAAAAGTGAAAATCGGACAAAAAATACCAAAGTTATTTAAGTTCTCATTAAAATCGAATTGAAAAGCATCAAAAAACTGACGTAAACATCTCGTTATCTCGAGTCTGTGGTTGGATTTTTAAAATGTTTTAATGTAGAAACAAAGAATTCCTAAATATCTATTATATTTGGTCATTCATTGGACAAAAAAAAATTTACTGATTTTTTTATTCATGAAAAATACCATTTTTGGACCCTTTTTTGACGCGGTTTAGCTCACGGGAGATTATCGCTAGAGCCCAAATATTTTGGGAATCTTCATAAAACATGTCAAAGTTAATTTTGAGGGGGGTACAACTTGAACTTTTTTTTTGCCCATGTAAGGTGAGTCGGTCTAATATATATAGATAATTTTTAAATTTAAAACCATTAAAGTCTGTTAGACTAACATAGTTTTTTTTTTTTTTTTAATTTAAAACCATTAAAGTCTATTAAACTAACATAGTTTAACAGACTTTAATGGTTTTAAATTTAAAAATTATCGCAAAAGTTTGAAAATATCGTTTTTATTGTACTTGAGCATCAACATTTTAAATCGCGAATATCGCGAATATAAGCGATAACTTCGAAAAACGGCTAGCACCATTGAATTCAGCGTACTCAAATTAACATAACCAGTAGGGTGCCCGACTTGTTAAAAAAATGTCAAATTCGAGCACAGTGTAGTTATTTGTTTTTTATTTTACCAATTTTTTAAAATATCGTACATATTTTGAACAAATTTCAGAATTTTTCATTTAGTTTCATAGTTTCGTTAAAAAAATTCATTAAATTTTGTTTACAAAACTTGATGATTTTTTACTCCTGGTCTGTAGTTAACGCGCAAAATGTAGACAAATGAAAAAACAGCTGATCAGAGCGGCTAAAATTTCTTTTCTGATTTTTTTTAATGTTTTATACGAAACTAAAAATGAAATGCAGTTGATTAGTTATATATTTGCTAAATATCCTGTAAATTTATGTTATTGCGGGGTTTTACTTATGTATTAAAATTTAAGGATATAGTAAAATTTTGTTTTAAAAAAGTGTATTTTTCTAACTTGTTTTTGTGATTTTTTCAGACTTTATATGCGAAATTTTAAATGAAACATAAATTAATGTGCTCGATTCATGAGTACTCTCTCATAATTCACTTAATTTTAAAAAATTTTATATTCCTTTAAATTTTAAGATTTTTCTTGGTACAATTAGTTTCTCGTTTATATTTTCAATAATTACAAGAAACAAATTTCAACAATTAGGTGAATGGTGAAAGAGTACTCCCGAATCAAGCACATTAATTTTGTATTTACGTAAATCCAAGGTTTTTTATATTATTTTATTTTAATTTTTCTTAATGTATTACAATTTAATGTTGAAGTAAGTTTTTGTGCGAGAAATCTAAGCGAAAACCATAAAAGAACTGAAAGTATATTTTTTCTACCATGTTTACAACTATCTAGTAAATTAAATAAAATTTCAGTGACGGTTACACGTGCCATACTTTAAATTGTTATTAATCAACATTTTTATTAATTTCAATTTCAGAGTACAATTTTCCAACTGCTATTCCACATTAAATCAATGAATACTTTCATTTATCTCACGAAAATCTTTATAAAAGGTTTTAAATAAGTTCTATTAATATTTTCATTATTTCTATGAAAGTTTTTATAAAAAGTAACTTTAATTACACCAGTTTCATTGATCACATGAATTGAAATTATGATTATGTCTAACTGATGGATGATACAAACGAAATGACAAATTTAATATACTGTAATGAACTACTGCGTTAAAAAAAATAAAAATACAATTTATCTATGTTTTTTAATTTAGCCGCCTAACCATATTTCAATATTAAATACGCAAATGTATTGTTTACCAGCAAATAAATAATATTGATTTAAATTTTTATAAAACAAACGGATGTATAAATTTTCTATTTATGAGTGCGGTGAATATGAAAGCTTTTAGGGCATATCCATATCACATCATATCCAATTGCAATTTCATTTAGTTTTTAGTTGTACATATTGTATAACCTTTAGTCATTTACATACATACATATGTATAAACAAAGCAAATTCAAATGCATACACATTAGGGTGGTGCGTATTACAACAAAGTGCTCAGATCAACTAATAATAGTGTGGAAATGTTGGTACAAAATAAAAAAAGATAGAAATGTTGAAGTTTGTCGAAAATCAATAACACAAACATGAGACCAAAAAAAAAAATCAAATTTTTAAAAATAAATTAGATGACAATTTTGATAAAAACACATTTTCTTGAAATTGAATTCAAATTGCTCCACAGACCAACTGGATGAAGGAATTTACCCCGAAATTTTTTCGTGCCATCCCTGGGATGTGTCCAATGAAATCAAGTAGATAAACAAATATGTTTTGAGACATTGTCTTATAAAATTTGTAAAATTTTGATCTGACAAACTTCAAAATTTTTATAAGAGCATTTGCGTTATGCGATACAAATACAAATTTTTTTTTTTTTTTTGTGCTATGTGCATTTTTGCAAAAACCGCAATTTTGACCCGCCATGCGCACAATTAATTGTTTATCTGAGCACTTTTTTTAGAAAACGCACCACCCTAATACACATCCATAAGTGCAATTTACTTGCAGAAATTTTCAATATGATGATATTGCAAGAATTAATTAATATGTACACTAGGGTGGCACGAATAATGATTTTTTTTCAAATATCGTCAATAAATTATTGTTCGTTTTGGTCTAAAAAATTTTATGTTTAAATTTTTAGATAAATTGGACAGAATTAACCCGTACCTTTGGGGAGTTGTTGTTGGGTTGGTCCAAAAAAAAAAATTCCCATACAAACCAAAAAATGTTTTTTTAATTTTTTCAATTTTTATTTTACTTGGTTAGCTTATTAAAAAATAAAAATTAGGGTATACCCCTCCGCTTCAAAATTGAATTTGAAAATAAAATTTAGGGCCGGTTTGGTCCAACTATAATTTTTTTTTTCAGTTTTGACTTGATTGGTTTGAGGCTGAGATTTTGCTTTTAATGATACATATTCACAAAAAAATATTATTCCTATCTGTTACATCTTTATCACGTACTAAAATGTACCAAAAAAACAGCAAAAAGTGCACTTTTTTGCCCTTTTTCACATTTTATGTATTATAACAAAAAATTACTTTTGTCAAATTTCGTCGATTGCTGTGCAAATTATGGTTCGTTTTGGTATAAGAACTCTATATTTTAGTTTTTGGCCAAAGCGGACATTTTAAACTTGTGCCGCTGGGGGGTTAAAGTTTAGTCCTGAAAAAAAATTTTTGGTTTGCACAAGAAACTTTAGCTCCCAGGGGCCAGGTTAAAATTGTCCGATTTGGCTAAAAATTTTAACCTGAGATTTTAGACCAAAATGAACGATATTTTTCCAGGCAATCGACAAAAGTATTTTTTAAAAACGAATTTTTTTGCTGTTTTTTTTTTTCATAGATTTCAGAATACGATAAATTTGTCGCAGATAGGAATAATATTTTTTTGTGGATATATCATTAAATATGTTGCTTTTAAGTCGAAACTACGAAAAAAAACATTTAGAAATGTTTGAGTAGGACCCCAACGGCACTTAATATTTTTTTCGAAGTCCATTTTGAAGCGGAAGGTTTTATTAGAGTTTCTGTTTCGGTTAAAACCGTAACTGAAACCGCGGTTATTGAAGACGAAAACGGAACCCGAAACCGTCCCATATATGTTCGGTTATCCGAATTTTATTAATTTTATAGATTTTTTATATTTTTTTGGCATTTAAAAAAAGTAATTTAATATAGCCGTTAAACTTAAAAGGGCCTCTTAATTTTTATGAGATTCAAAATTGAAAAAATTTAGCTTAACTACCCAGTTGGGAAAAAATAATCACCGCTGACATACTGCTGACACTCCCTTTATAAAATTTCTGACATATTCACACAATTTTTCCAAATGTTCCCAATGAAAAGTCAGCAGTGTCCACCAGCATCGGTGGCCACCAACAATGCTTTTAAACAGCGGCTGACTTGTCATTGGAGACATTTGGAAAAATTGTATGAAGATGTCAGCAATTTTATAAAGGGATGATCAGCAGTATGTCAGGGGTGATTTTTTGCCGACTGGGTATGAATGAATAGACAAGCGCTAGAGATAGGCGATAAATAACTGTCAATAAATCCAACGACAACTTTTACAATTTTGAGTCAAGACTAATTTTTGGTTTACGCAATTCGGAAAAAATACAACAAACTAGTGGAGAAAAGTTTCAGAAATTTGAAGTTTCAGATTACCTACTTAGATTGTTCGTCTCAATTAAAATCAAGTTTATAATGACAAAACTAAAATCTTTTTAATTTTAAATTCTTACTTTACTAACAAGATAATTTAAATTTATTTATATCCAGTTGGCGAAGAAGTTCTGAAGATAAGGGAACACTGAATCTTTGGAAGATGAAATGAATTTGGCTTTTTAAAGACATAAGCAGAAGTTAAACCTAAATGGGAATTTAAACTGAATAAACTGATAAAAAACTATTTAAAAATATAGTTTTTCCACTAGAATAAAATTTTTACCTATAACCGAAAATAACCGAAACCGATCGGTTATTCAATTTTTGATAACCGAAACCGCGGTTACTAAACTTATCGGTTATTCAGAAACTCTAGGTTTTATCCCACTAAAATAAATTTTTTAATCGTTAATAAGCTTATAAATCAAAAAAAAATTTTCTTTGGTTTATATGGAAACACATTTTTTTTTTGGCAAAACCAAACCAAAACGAACCAAAATTTGCCCGGCGATAGATGAAATTCCAAAAAAGTCATTCTTCCAGCCACCCCAATGTAGACTAGGGTGAAGCAAATTTAGCTTTTTTTTCGAATCTCGAAAACGTCGGGGTCGGGGAGTTTTCGGGTCAATATTAACACACAAAAATATAAGACCTGCAGGAGAATGGCTTTGGGTTCCTTTTTTGACTTGAAAATCGTAAAGTTCTGAAAAGAAATGAAAAATGTGTGCGAAGTTTGTACTCTTGTTGTTCTTTCAAAAGCAAAATCTTTCTAGAAAAAAAAACTCTACAATAGTTTGTCATTTCATGCAAAACTAATTGAAGCATTGGCCGAGTACCCTACAAAATATGTGTAAAAAAAATATAAAAAAAAATATATTGATGACAAAAAAAATTTTTGATGAAAAAAAGATATTGATGAAAAAAAAAAAAACAAATTATTAAAAAAAAAATATTGATAATAATCAGTATCTTTGGAAAAATGGCAACACCTAACATTTGTGTCTAAAATATAGACCATGTCTGGCAATGTTTGCAAAATAAGTACTTAGATCAGAATTGATGAAGGAGAGGAAGAAGAATAATGATTTCTAAAAATAAAGTTTGTTTACACATAATTACAATAACAACTCTTTTTATAGAAAAAACAACAGCAACAACCACACTCGAATTGAAAAAATCAGATTTAGTTGACACTTGCTTAACAGCCTACTTGGCGTATCGGTCTAGAGTGATTGTACGTTACAAGCAGTTAATAGCAAAGTATTACAGATGATGGGTTCAATTCTTGTCGGCTGCGATCTGTTATTAATTTTCACATATAGAGTTCTATTGACTATTACTGAATAAATTTGACATTAAAAGTTTTTCTGAAGAATATTATAACTGGATAATATGAAAGTAGTAAGAAACAAACCAGGATGTCTTAAAATTTTTAGAAAAATTAAAAAAAAAAATTCTTTTACACTTTTCTCAATTCGAAACCATATATAACAAATCAAAAAATAATAATACATAATTATAATTAGAGCCTGAGCTCGACTGTCTTTACAGAAACAATAATTTAAAAAAAAAATTATAAAAAACATATTGATCAAAAATATATTGATAAAAAATATTAACGAAAAATATATTTATAAAAAAAAATATATTGATAAAAAAATATATTGATGAAAAAAAACTATTGATGAGGAAGAATATTGATAAAAAAAAAATTATTGAGAAAAAAATAGTGATGAAAAAATATTTATTAATTAAAATAATATTGATGAAAACAAATATTGATGAAAAAAAAAATTGATGAAAAAAAAAAACTATTAATATTTTTTTTACCATAAGAACACTTTTTCAGTAATGTCCAAATATAAACTAATATTTTAAGCAAAAAAAAAAGTTAAAAAAATTAGTTTTCACTTTTTTTGGAACTTTTCGATTTTAAAGTCAAAAAAGGAACCCAAAGATATTATCCTATAGGTCCAATATTTTTGTGTGTTAAAATCCACCCTAAAAGGCAACTTTCCCGACCCTGACGTTTTCGAAATTTAAAAAAAGTTAAATTTGCTTCACCCTAATGTACACTTAAAAAAAAGATCACGTATAAATTAAAATTAGATTTTTATAATTACAATAAAATTTTATTGTAAATTGAAATATCTTTATGACAATATAGTCAGTAAAAGTGAATAGCTCGAATGTTTATTCCTGAGGATGGCATCCTGAGGCTGGGGAAATATTGAAAAGAAAAATAATAGAGAATAAAAATTTTTTAAAAAAAAACTGTGTCCTCGAGCTTGTTAATTAATATAGGATTGTATTTATTAAATTCTTATCTTAATCCAATCTGCAAAAAAACAAGCCTAACTATGGTTTTTGTGCTTGAAACTATGTATTTTTTCCAGTAGACTACTTTATACTATAAGGCGTATGAGTTATATTAAGTATAAAGAAATATTAAATTAATAATACTCATACGTAGCGTTTGACACAGATCAGAAAGCGACAGTGTTGTCAGAAATTGTTTACTGTCCAAAAATCCTAAAACCATATTCATTTAGTTTCATTAGCACCAATTTTCTTATAATGTTTGGTAATTTAAATACTTTTTTTTAGATTTTTCTATTATAAAGTCCCTACCTGATCTGGCCTTAAGTTTAAAAATTTCAAGTATTTTCTTTGTATAATTTAAATACCAAAACAACAAACAAAAAAGGACTTAAAAAAAAAACTTCAATTTAAAAATTGTATCCAATGGCAAATATGGCAAACAATTGAGGCCATGTAATTTCGATTTTATATTTATTTCGAATATTTCATTTACAAAGCGAATAAATGAATTTGTTGCAATTTGTTTAATACCAACCAAGAATTCGTGACTGTTGTTTATATCGTTTTGGAAGCAATCACAAAGCAATATACTGTTAAAAAAATTAAGAACATCCAATATTAAAAATGAACACAAAAAAATGGTACACTAAACGAAATAATGTTCGTAAATAATGAATGAGTTAAAACACGTCAATTCGGTGGGAGGCTTTTTGGGACATCCCTCCCAATATATTTTGGCAAATTTTGCTATTATGATTTTTCCACTTTGGTAAAGAATTTTATTAATATTTTAATAAATTTTTTATAGCCATTCCCTGAAAGGGAGGTGAACCACACTTTTAAATTCTTCTGACATATTTTTCATATTTTTTTAAGTATACTACAAAAAAATGAAACGTTACGTTTTTCAAAAGTTGGCTTAGTTGTTCAAGAAAACATTCGGAGTCAAGCTCATTTGACTTGGATAAAATTCATAGATTTTATCAAGAATCAATATATGAACAGTATCCGAAAAAGATCGAGTCCAAAAAAATATTTTTTTTTGTCATATTTGACCAATTTTTTGAACCCCGAAATCCCCGGTATGGCCGATAAGCCGAGACACCCCAACCATAGAATTGTCTCAGGCAAATCGGTTCAAAAGGGTTGGAATATTTCCCTTGTAAGTTAGTTTTGAGTAAGCAATTTTTCAAAATTGCGGTTTTTTTTTTAAATTAAAAAATTAAAATTTTCGATTAATTTTGACCTATAAAAAATAACGATATCTTTAAAAAATGGACAATATTTTGTTGGTATTTTCAAATGTAGTTTTCGAAAAAAATGCAAAGAAATTTTCGAAGTAATTATCACTGTAGGGATGTAAGCAAAATCGCCCAAAGAAAAATCGTCCAAAAAAGAAAACGAAATTTCATATGAAAAGTTACCCAACATTTTTGTGCACATTTCATAGTTTTTGGATTAAATTTCGAAATAAAAAATTGGGTGATTCTTCATTACGAAAAATTGCCCAAAAATAAAATATGAAAAATTGCTAATTTTTAGTTTGATTTGAATTTTGTCAAAATCCTAAAATGATAAAACCGAAATAAGTGGCAATGAAATTTAACAAAAAATTGAGCGATTTCTTGTAAACATTTTTTGTTAAAATTTTTCGCCTGCAGCGCTTTCATCGCACCTCCATGCAATTTTATTTTCATTTCTTCATAATTTATGTTACACACATAATATTTTCTTATTTTTTACATCAATTACCTTCTTTTAGCTTTTTCAGACCATATTATCAAGAAGACCATATGTCAAAAATATAAATAAGGATATGTAACAAAAAGTCTTGTCATAAAATTTATTCTTTTTTCAAAAACTTTTTCTGCATAGCCGGTCTTAGGGATAACAAACTCCATGCATTAACTCCATGCATAAAACCTGTTTTCGGAAATTTTTATTTTTTGGGTCATTTTTCATTTCTTTCTTGAGCTTTTTTTTCGTTAATTTTGGGCGAAATTTCGAATTTTTATTTGTGCGTAATTTTTCATATTTTTTGGGCGATTTTTCATTAAATTTTTTGGGTGATTTTTTTTACAGTCTTTTGAAAAAGTCCGAAACATTTTTTGTAATTCAAAAGTTGTATTTGTTTTTCGAAGAAGACTAATAATTGGAAAAATATCAATTGTAATTTGAGACAAATCAATGGTAGTTCGGAAAAGATAAATTTTAACTCGAAGATTCCAATTGTAATCCGAAAAACATTAATTGTAATTGTAAAAAAGTCAATTGTAATTTAAAAAATGTCAAGTGCATGACTGACCCACACTATTTTTTAATCTCTGAGCACACCTACCCTATATATCCACTCCCGAAGTGGGCTTCCACACAAATTTCTGTTGGAGAAAATTTTATAAAAATGTAATTTTGAATGGCAGCCCACTTAGGGAGTGGAGATAGGGCGTAGGTACATTTCGAAACAATCTTGGAGGGTAAAAATAAACTGGTGTCGATCAGAAGAGGCTGATTAAGTAAAACAAATTTTTAAAAAAATTTTATGGGGACCGCCTTCAGGGTTAAAGACAGAGAGTAGTTGTCTTCAGAGAAAATGTTTGGATTAAAAGAATGTTGTAAGTCGGTCATACAGTTGACGGCTCTAGGGGCACTCTTTGGGCAGTTAGAGCGGTTGAAGCAAATTTTTAGATCATTACTTTTTTTCTGAAAAAATGATATTGATCCATCTACCGACGCCCTATTGGAGCAGCAGAAATCATTTTAAGTTTGGAAAATTACAATAACATTTTTTCAAAAAATTCAAAAAAAAAATAGTAATAATCGTTATCCCACGATACTACTGCGCAAAAAAACTAAAGAATCGATAGAAGTTTTACACAAAAAAAAATTTTTTTAAAAAGATTAAAAACCTTTTCAAAAATGAGATTCACTTTTTAAAACTTAAAAAAAAAAACATTTTTTAGGATTTTTTTTTTTTTTTTAAAGTACGAAACTACCATTTTTTGAAAATTCGATATCCTTTGAACGGGTCGTCAAAAAACCTGAAAATTTCGACGAGTACTAAAAACTGTAAAAAAATTGGGGAAATTAAAAAAAAATATTTCAAAGTGTCCGATTCGACATGGAATGCCCCATATATACTTAATTGGGTCCCAGGCAGATATTTCAAAGAGGTAAGAACGGAATAAGGAACTCATTTATAACCACTCTCACTAATTTTAAATGAGGGTTAGAGTGTCCCTTATTTTGGAAATGTTGGAAATGTTGAGACGGTACCCCCTCATTTTTTTCCTTTTGACTAAAAAATAACTCAGCAAAAATTTTACGCCCCTACGACCACGCCTTCCCTACGCGACGGGGCCGTAAAGAGCGGGGCCTTAAAAATCATTTTTCCATACAAAGCAAAAAAATTTTTTTTTGATTTAAATTTTTTTGTTATTAATTATAATATTACTTGGTTATCTTATTCACGACAAAAAATTTGATTTTGGTGGGATGAGGCTTTCAGTTTTAAAAAATTTTTGGAAAAAAAAAAATTTAGAGCTTTTGGGGTCCTACAGTAAAAATTTTTTAAAATTTTTTTTTTTTTAGTTTTGACAAGCAACTGTTTTAGTTGTAATGTTGCTTTTAATGATATATATTCATAAAAAAATATTACTCATATTTGTACACGATCAAGAGTGTATCGAAAAACATCAAAAATGCATTTTATACCCTTTTTTAGATCACGATAAAGATGTCACAGATAGGAATAATATTTTTTTATGAAAATATATTTATTTTTTTTCGAAAATATTTTAGAACGGAAAGCCTCATCCCACCAAAATCAAATTTTTTGTCGTGAATAAGCTAACCAATTTAAAATCAAAAAAAAAAAATTGTTGCTTTGTATGGAAAAATGATTTTTAAGGCCCCGCTCTTTACGGCCCCGTCGCGTAGGGAAGGCGTGGTCGTAGGGGCGTAAAATTTTTCCTGAGTTATTTTTTAGTCAAAAGGAAAAAAATGAGGGGGTACCGTCTCAACATTTCCAACATTTCCAAAATAAGGGACACTCTAATGAGGGTACACACAGAGAAATGTTTAGTTGGAATTCCATTATAAAAAGCGAATTTTGATAAATCTTACAAATTTTTAGTTGTTATTGTATTTTATCATCATACCAAATAACTAACAAGAGTAAAAGATAAATTGCAATCGTGACCGAATTGATGTAGTAGCAACTAATAAGTTGGTCACCTTAAATAAACTAAAATATAATAAAGTTTTTGAAAAATATTTAGTCAATACAACTGTTTCTTTAAGTCTAAATTTGCTCTCGCGACCAATAATCATTTGCTTTAATTGACAAATTTTAAAAATATTTTATAATTATATCGACAACTGAAAATGTCGGTTAACTTAACCAAATTTAAAATATTTTTATATTTTTTGTAAAATTTAATTTTGTATTGGCATTCATGATCAATAATTGATTGTTATGATTTCATTTCTATTAAACAAATCGAATGTCAAAAAAATTAAAATTATAATTTCATTAAATAAAAAACGAAATACAATTCAGACGTGTTTGCGCAAAAAATTTTAATTAAAGAATTCTGCTAAAAAAAATCATAAAAAATGTTACAAATCTAGACGGTGAGTTGATAACTTTGCGAAATATGAGAAATTTTAATTAATTAAACATATTTTAGATATTTGCACATGAGGTATAACTGCAGATTCTCAAGATGATATAACATCTATAAGGCGACAATATAACAAACAAGGCGACAATAAAAGCATTTTCCAGCTAAATACCAAAATAAAAATTATGAAACAGTCTCCAAGAATTATTGCGCAGAGAATTGAAACAAATTTCGTCCTGATAGTGGTAACAAAGATGCAAATACGAAAATTTACAAAGGTTAGTTATCCTCTAGAAATTCTCAGAATCTGTAATATTTATTTCGCTTTAAAAATTGTAAAATTTTATGTAATCAAATTTAATTATTAAAATTGTTTTACAAAAATAATAAAAATTTAATTTTTTAAGAAACAGTGCAAAAAAATATTGATTGGAGCTACCATATAACGCTTTTTAAAATTCGATCACTATAACCAATGTCAGTTTTAGCTTTTAAATATTCAGTTCTCATAATAGAATTTTAACAGTTGAGGCAACTGAAATTAACAGTAGAGGCAACTGAATATTGTGATAGTTCGTGGGACCGCAAAAATTCAGATGGCAAACAATTTAGTTGCAGCAACTGAAACCATTTTCTGTGTGTATGAAAATGAGCGAAATCGGAGTGGTCGTGTCCAAAAAAAATGGTTTTGGCATGCAACGCCCCACATGTTAGTTATTCATGATTTTATCTAACACGGTCGTTTGTAGAAAGCACACTTCATTCCAATTCAAAAAAGATAAACTTGGTAAGCTGATAAAGTTTTTAAATGGGAAAAATCAAGGGCTAGGGTGAAAAGAGTTTTCCATGAGAATTCTGTTAATCAAAAGTTTTTGTTTTAGAAAAAGTTAAAAATTCTGCACAAGGGACATAAAAATCTAAATTGTTCGGTCCACCCCTTTTATGAAAGGAAATTTTAATAAAAATGTGATAAAAAATTAATTGATGAAAAAATAAAATGAAATTTGTAAAAGTTGTTCGTGACAAAGGAAATTTTAATAAAAAAATGTGATAAAAAAATAATTGAGAAAAAAATTTAATAAAATTGGTAAAAAAATGAGACAAAAAATTTCAGCAAAAAAATAAAAAAATTATAAACAAAATTTTTGATAAAAAAAAGGTTTTGATAATGGTGAAAAAAATTAATGAAATTAAAAAGAAATTAAAAAAAAAAATTAATCAAAAATAAAAATTACGTTATATTCACCTGCTATTGATTTTTTTTGTTCACCAGCAGGTGAATTGTATATTGTTATTGTGAATGGTTTTGTGAATTAATCTTAGCAAATGAAAAGAGTAAGCTTGATTTCATTATTTTTTAGTCTCTAGCTTATATTTATAGTCAAACTGAGGTTGCATCAAGTCTTAAAACATTATCATGTTAATAAGTGTGTATTGGAAATATGCATTTTCAGCAAAAATATACACAATCAAATCCATGGTATTTTTTTTTTTTTTTGTGGAAATTTATTGATTTGGAAAGATGTTTTCGTTATGGTGTTCTTAGTGTAACGACAACAAATATGCATTTACATGCCCTAGTTATTACAAAGCGTATTAAAACATTTCTTTGAGCGTATACTTTTAAAACAAAATATTTACTTTTTACGTGAAAATGACACACAATATTACGAGCAACAATTTTTTATGTCTTCTACGCAAATAAATATGTACTTCAGTTGTAGTAGCAGAAGTTATTGTACATTTTTGTTTACAGCAGTAAAAAAATACTCCAAATGATAATACCCACAACACAATACCAGCTCAAAAGCTCGTAATATTATTTATAGACCAATATAATCAAGATAATGTAATGACAAAAAAAGGAAGAGTGCTGCTATATTAAGCTGTGCTGAATTGTATATCCCTTTGTCATATAAAAATGTGGAGAACTTTTGGGAGTGTCCTTCAACCTTTACGCAGAGAAAAAACATGTAATACTTGAGCATTACATCATAATATGTTTAAATCAATCATATTTTATTTTTAGCAACCATAATATGGTCTTTAAATTTAATTTTAAAATCATTTGGGACCCAAAAAAATATATCGCTGCAAAAAAATTATGATTGCCACACCCAAGAATCATAAAATTATTACTAAAAACATATTATGATTGCCACAATCGTATATTTTCTGTGCGTGCTCTGAAAACTTTTACTCATTACATTCCCCTCGTGTTGCTTAAGCACGAAATTTAGATAGGTAAACCGATGTTAATACTGACCTAAAATCGAAAAAATAAAATGCAGAGACATTTTTGAAAGTGTTTTTCCCCTCTCAAAAAGAAAAACATGTTATAATTGAGCATCGTGTTCATTTCATGTTTAAAACAATCATATTATAATCTTTAATTATAATAAAGTATGTATATTAGGGATTCCCGTCAAATCTAAACTTTCGAACTTCGTGTCGTGATACCTGCCGATGGCCACGGAATAGCTGATTGGTCAAAATTTAAAAAAAAAAACGTTTTTGAACAAAAATTTAAGTCCCAATTTTTTGACTAATTGCGGCTTGAAAATTATGAATTTTTGCGTACTTTTGGAAAAATATTTTAAAAATTTTTAAACATAAAAATATTTTTTTTTATTTAAATTGGTCCCGAGGGCTGACAAATATAAAGCATGTTATCTAAAAAATATTAGAAAACAAAAAGCTCGATTTTGATCCAAAACTGCTGATAAGCGATTGTGGTCCACAGATCAGCATTTTTGGACAAAAATCGTGTTTTTATTTTTTTAAAATATTTTTCACATAATTTAACATTTTCCAACTTTTAAGACCGAATTGGTTAAAAAAATATGTTTTATGTTTAAAAATCAGCATCAAAATCGTTTTTTTTTTAATAAAGTACGCAAAATTCCTTATGTTTGAGCCGGATTTGGTTAAACAATTCGGACATGAATTTTGGTTGAAAAACGTATTTTTTTTTAAATTTTGACCGCTGGTTGTCGACTGAAGATGTTCTTGCAACATTTTTTCATTAATTTTCCCAAAATCAGCAAGCAGACATCGTTCGGCAGGTATTACGACAAGAAATTTGAAAGTTTATTATTGACGGACGCCCACTGAAAAAAAGACATAACTTACAGTCCCCGCACAACAATGTCGGTGACGTTTTTTTCATACAAATTTGGCAAGAAAAAACGCTCGACCGAAAACCGCTTGAATAAAATCAATTTTATTTTTGTGTCGGTTTCTCTCTTTCTTTTAATTTTTGATATGAAAATGTTGCCACAATTTTATAAATATTTCAATTATTTTCGATAAAGTAAACAAAAAAATGTAATCTCTAAAAAAAAAAAATATTTAAAATTCTAAAAAAAAACACAAAAAAAAGCGAATCATTATAAGAACATCAAATTGATAATAAAAAAACAATTAAATTGAATTAAAAAATGTCGAAAAAGGGCAAAATAGTGTAAATATCAACACCAGACTGAATTTCCCGCTGCCGCCTTTGTTTTGCGCCTATACTCTCTCGTGACCGAAACCGTCAACCGCTCCGACATTGTTGTGCGGGGACTCTAAAATTAAGGAAAAAATGTCTTTGAAAATTTATTATGAAATTTCCTAAAATTTAGTTAAATTTAACTAAAAAATGAGAAATTTTCTTAAATATGAGGAAAAAAGTTTAGTTCATTTACTTATAATAAGTTCATAGTTTTCTTTAAATGGAATTTTTTAATATTAGGAAAAAAAACTCTTACTGCCAAAGAAATTTTCCCCAAATCTAAGAAACGTATCTTTATTTTTAAGACATATTTCTTAAAAAACAATTTAGTTCAAGTTTAGTTAAAATTTACTAAAAAAAACATCATCGTATTTCTCTTCTTTGAATTGAGGAAGTGTACTTCTTAGAATTTAGTTAATGACTTCTGAGAATTTAGTAAATAACTTCTTAGAATTTAGTTAAAAATTCAAAATGGCGATATCTCGAAAACTAAGCGAGATAGAGCGAAACTGATGAAATTTTCAAAAGAAAGACTACAAAGAAAAATGTGGAATAGCCTAGCTCTGCATATCTGTCGGGGTCTCACGACCCTAATTTTAGATCTAAAATTTGAAATTCCCAAGATTTTATATATGCAAATATCTCGGTAAATACTGCCAACACGAGAAAAGGTCCAACGGCATTTTTGTAGCTCTTGACTCGTAGAAGACTTCCGAAAAATACCCGAAAACCCTGCGATTAATAGTTTTTGAGTTATACGGTTTTTAAGATTCTCAAGACCCTATCACGCCCCTTATTACCGTATCTCAAAAACTAAGCAAGTTAGAACGAAACGGACACAAGTTTTGGTTCAAAATCTATGGGGACCCTTAAAGGACCCAACGGGGTCTCGAGTTAAATGGGGTCCGAACCCATGGGTCAAGGGTCTAGACCCAATCTATTTCTAAAATGTGAAGTATAATTTTTCCCATTTTCTAGTTAAAATTGGCTTAAAATTAAATAACTTTGTTTTCCTTATTTTTGGGAAAATTATGAACTAAAACCAAGAAAAAAAATCTTTGGAGCCAAATCATTCCCACTTTTTCTCAAAATGAGTTAATTTTCCCAGATTTTAGTTCACTTTTTTTTAGTGTGGATAATAGTCCAACGCACTACCCATTAAGCCACAGTCTTCCTTTGACCAAAGATTGCAGGTTTTGGCGAAAATTTTCTAAAAAATCGCAACTTTGATCGAAGGGCGCCACGGGTAAATTTAATCCGATTGGCTTCAAATTTGTACCACAAAAGTTTTAGGCGTAGGAGAATAAAAATTTTGCCGGACGTTCAAAATTGGTAGAAAAACTTTTCTTTTACAAAAAAATTAAAGTATAATACATTATATTATTACTTTTCTCCTTTACATTTTTCTATTATTTAAAATTTTCTTTAAATTAGTTTTAAAATTATACAGTTCAACAACCAAAATCGGAATGGGATGAAACCAAAAGCAAATAAAAGTTGGCATTTTCCATAACAAACCCCTCAGGGCTTTTTTAGTTCATTGCTAAATATTTAATAATAATTACTTGAAAACTGCATAAGCGGCGTATACTTAATTTTTTAATTGCCTTAAAAGAACAATCAGAATAATTAAAAATATTTTTTTTAATAATTTCGTAGCGAAATAGACCATAGGGTTTTCGTGGGAATCAAACCCACGACTACCTGCTTAATAGGCTAGTTCGCTACCAACTAACCCACAGTAACCCCCTTAATATGCTCAATAAAATTGAAACATAAAGAGTCTACTATTTTTTACTCTTATAATCAAAGAAATTTAATCCAGAAAAATCCCGGAATCCCGAAAAATCCCGGGATCCCGGGATTTCGATTTTCAAATCCCGAATCCCTGGATTTTAAAAAAACCGATCCCGTTTGACAGCCCTACTTATAACTTCTTCAAAAATGGGCCAAATTCAAATTTGTTTTTGTTTGGTTTACGTACTTTTTAGAAAAAAAAATACTAAACAAATTTTAAAAGTGTTCTGTAGTGCGATTTCCAAAATATTCCGTTACAAATCGGATACTTTCAATTTTTTTTTTTTAGATTTTACCAATTTTTTTACAGTTTTATGTACCCTTTGAAAACTTCTTGCTGGTAAATCCTCAGATTATTTTTGTGAACCCCTAATATGATATCGAATTTTTAAAAAATGGAGATTGTTCGTTTACTCAAATTTCTGTTACTTATTACTTTTTTAAAAATTATCCATTTTTTTTTTAGAAAAAAATACTAAAAAGTTTCAAAAGTGTTCTTATTTTTGTATGCAATTTTTTAGTTGAAAATGTTTGTAGGGTAGAGAGGGGCACATTCGAAACTTTTTTGAAGTGCTGTAAAATTCAAACAAGTAGACGCTTTTCTTTAATTCATTTTGATTTAAGAAGTATTCTCCAAGTATTTAAAATGTATTCTCCAAATGGAATTTATCTGTTTGGCTTCTTTTATATTTTTATACACTCCACTCTAGTGATAGGGGGTATATATAGAAGTTTGTCATTCCGTTTGTACCCCTCGAAATATTGGTTTAGAACCCCATAAAGAATATATATTCATGAGCCTCGATTGATTCTAAGGTGATCTAGCAATGTCCGTCCGTCTGTCTGTTGGAAACACGCTAACTTTTGAAAGACCTTACGGAGGCTCTGTTATTTGTAAGAGAGCCCTCTCAGGAAGTGAATATAAAGGGTAAGTATATTTTGAAAAACATGTTTTGGGGTAAAAATTAATTGGGGTCGGTCTCAATAGGAAACCAGACGCACCATTGAACCGGTAGATGCTGATCAAATAAAAGAAATTTATAAACAAAAAATGTATTCGGACCATCTTAAGGGCAAGTGTTTAGATTAAAAAAGTACTATGGATCGGGCTAAAAAATAACGGTAGTCGGTCTTGGTATTGATCCCTCTAGGACACACTATTGGAAAAGTGGATTTGTTATAACGATTGGACAACTACAATCAATTTTTTTTTTTTGGGAAAAAAATTTCCAAAAAATCAAAGACTACAAACATTTGCAAAAATGGGATTTAATCTCAAAACTCGCAAAATAAAACACTTTTAAAGATTGTTTAGTATATTTTTTAAAGTAGTAAATTTTGAATTTGGACCATTTTTGAAGAAGTTTTGAGTAAAATAATATTGTATTTGTAAAAATTCTATATCTATGGAACGTGTCATCAAAAAATTTGAAAATTTACGAGGAAAAAAAATACTTTCCTCATAGATTTTCAAAATTGGCATGGAATGAACCATATATTATTTTTATATTAAATTTAAGAAAATGTTGGCAAAAAATTAGCATTTTACAAGAAAATGTTTGTTGTAAAACGTTGAATTTGAAAAACATGATGAGTTAGAAAAAAAAAATAAACTTTTCTTAATTCATTGATTTAAGTAGCAAAGTCATGTTAAAAGACCTGATGTTGTTATTTTGACAAAAAAATAAAATTATAAAACTGCTGTTACGCACAAGTTTTTTCAACATATCGTTTAAAAATTCACAAAATTTAAACATTGTTTGTCTTTATTTTAACGAATATATATATTAAAGCTTTATTAACCCATTTTGATTCGCAGCATTTCACGTTGGGTTGAAATGGATCAAAAGTGGCGCTTTAATCAAAACTGAAATTTTTTTTTTTACAAAAATTATTAATTTAGGGTTAAAGTATATAAAATTACACTAAAAAATCTGTCACAACTATTATTCTGAGTTGTTTACTTTTCTTGCAATCCGCCGTCAAAATCAAATAAATTTTTGTGTTTTTGAATATGGAGCTAAAAATTGAAAATCAACTTATTTCTAGAATTTTTTTTTGGTATTTATTCATTCAAAGGTAGTTTTTATACCCTCCACTCTAGTGATAGAGGGTATATATAAGTTTGTCATTCCGTTTGTAACACCTCGAAATATTGGTCAAGGACCCGATAAAGTATATATATTCATGATCCTCGATCGATTTTAAGACGATCTAGCGATGTCCGTCCGTCCGTCCGTCCGTCTGTCTGTCTGTCTGTCTGTCTGTCTGTCTGTCTGTCTGTCTGTCTGTCTGTCTGTCTGTCTGTCTGTCTGTCTGTCTGTCTGTCTGTCTGTCTGTCTGTCTGTCTGTCTGTCTGTCTGTCTGTTGAAAACACGCTAACTTTTGTAAGACTTTACGGAGGCTCCTGAAGTTTGGTATATATGTTGGACATTTACCTGGTCAGGTTGGTATTGCAATCCAGCGAAATCGGTCCAGTGGTTCAAAAGTTATAAGCAAATGAGTGAATTTCGGCAAGGGGTTTTCTGGAATTTACGAGATAAAACACACGGTAACTTTCGAACGGCAATTCTGAGGGTGCTGAAGTGTGGCATATATATTTACCGTTCCTCTGGTCCAGTTCGTTTTAAATTTCAGCCAAATCGGTGCGGCGGTTCAAAAGTTATTAGCAAAACCGTAAATTTCAGATTAGTTCACCTTAAAATCATGTGTTAAAAACCCGTTAAACATGTTTTAAAAACATTTGTAAGTCAGAAAAATATTTTAAAGGTATTTTTGTCACACAAAAATATTTATACACTAAACCAAAAAAAAAATACACTAAAAAAAAAGTTTACACTCAAAAAAAATTTTACACACAAAAAAAAAATTGGTAAATTTTTTTTTCAAAAATTAACAAAAAAAAGTTTTTTTACACTAAAACAAAAAAAAAAATACACTCAAAAAAAATTTTACACTTAAAAAAAAAAAATTGTAATTTTTTTTTTCAAAAATTAATAAAAAAAAGTTTTTTTTACAGAAAATAAAATATTTTTAACCAAAAAAAAGTTTACACTCAAAAAAAATTTTACACTCAAAAAAAAATTGGTAAATTATTCTTTTTTTTCAAAAATTAACAAAAAAA
The DNA here is from genome assembly GCA_963921195.1 of Pegoplata infirma. NCBI lineage: Eukaryota > Metazoa > Arthropoda > Insecta > Diptera > Anthomyiidae > Pegoplata > Pegoplata infirma. Next base: position 233,797,358 of record OY992536.1, on the reverse strand, counting down.
GTTTTTTTACACTAAAACAAAAAAAATACACTCAAAAAAAAATTTTACACTCAAAAAAAAAATTAGTATTTTTTTTTTTTTTTCAAAAATGAATAAAAAAAAGTTTTTTGTTACAGAAAATAAAATATTTCTAACCAAAAATGTTATTTTTTTCACGTTAGAAAATTTACTATCACTTAAAAAGGGCATTGTGGAGGGTATTCATAGATTCGGCCAAGTCGAATTTAACTTTTCTACTTGTTTTATTATGGAACCATAAAATTCGGGCATTTTAAAATACATTTCTGTTTATTGATTTTTGAAAATTGTTGTAAAAATATTTTTGAAATTTTTTTGTAAAATGTTCCAAAATTGGAGTATTTTTAATACTTGATGGAATATAAAAAAAATGTAAGAGGTTGTTATTGCTTATACATTGTGATAATAAAGCATATAGTATAAGCTTTAATTTAAAAGAAAAAAAACGTCCGCGTTTAATGCCGTTATTTTTTTATTTAGGATTTTATGAAAAAAATATGGTGGCTTCAATAACACTGCATCACAAAAAAACAAAAAAGTTTCTGACATAGAAACAAGACCCACTTATCCTTATGTATTTTGACCTTCTGAAATCGATTCCGCCATCAGAATTTAATTCTATAGTTGGGGTTTCCTGTGATTTACAAGGAAAGTCCGCAAAGTGAACCCACCTAATTTCCTTGTGAATTTGACAAAGTTACAAAATTTTTTAATTTTATTTCTGTATGTAAGGTTTAAGTCTGATTTATTAAGTAGAAAATAAGAGTATTTTAAATAAAATCCGTAAAAAATTGCAGAAGTTACATGCATTTGAACAAAAACGCGTTATTTCAGTTTTATACAAAATCAGTTGTATTTATTTATGTTGTGAATTAATGCGTTTATGTTCAAATGCAAGTAACTTCTGCAATTTTTGATGGATTTTATGAAAAAATCTCTTATTTTCTTCGTAATAAATCAGACTTAAACATAAGAAATAAAGTTTAAAAAAATGTTAACTTATTGTTGGTCAAATTTACAAGGAAATCAGGTCGGTTCACTTTTGCGGACTTTCCTTGTAAATTGCAGAAAACCCCAACGGTAGAATTTAATTCTGATAGCGGAATTGAATTAGGAGGTAAAAATACATAAGTATTAGTGGGTCTAACCCTTTTTTGTGGGTCTTTGAAATATATATAAAAACTAGTAAGAGTTTAAAATTCGGCTGTGCCAAATCTTTGATACCCTCCAACAAGCAAAAAAATAACACAGGGACGGTTTTTGTGGGTAGTGGGAAGGGGGGCGGGGAAAGCAGATGTCTCTGGGTGGTATAATATAATATCTGACAAAAAACATGCATGATGTTAACTTTATTTATTATGAATAACGCAGATGATATAATATTTTTTTCAATTTCCAAGGCTTTAGTTAAAAAAGGTAAATTTAAACATTCAAGATTTTTTATGAAAAATTAGGTTTCTTAATAAATTTAGTACTTATATAAGAGCATATAATTTTTGGTAAACGTTTATAATAGCACTTTACATAAACTTTAATTTGCTATTTGTTTCAAAATATTGTGTTTTTTTTATTTCACAGATACAGTAAAAATTGTGAATTTAGTTTTTTTCCAGAAATAAAGCATAACCACGCGCCTAATATGTTAATTTTTTTCAAAAATGGTGGTATTTTACTTATTAATGATTAGAAGCCAATAAAAATATTTAATAGTTCCAAATTTCAACTTTCCTGACTTTTTTATGGAAAATTTAAAAAAATTTAAAATTTGGTGAAACACAAAAATCCGACTTTAAAAAAATGTTATGCAAGTATTTACACACATTTATTTTTTATTGTTTTAAATTTTTAATATCGCATTAAAAAAACTTTAATTTGCAACTGTATTCATTAAATTATCGCTTTTGGTTTAAAAGTTACAGCTTATATTGTGAATCAAGTTCAATTTTCAAGAAACACTAAAAAATTCTGACAGGTTAAAAAAAAATAAAAAACACATGTTTTCTCTTTAAAAGGGTGCTTTCTAATGTATTATTCATTATTCATCAATCAAAAAATATTATATGTCAAAATTACTGCTTCCCTGAATAAAGCGCCACTTTGCCTCTCATTCAACCCAATGTGCATTTGTTAAAATAAAAAATTATTTAAGTTAGATTTGGAACAAAATCCGTTAACAATTTTAAAAACTTCGTAATTCGGATATCGAAGCCAAAAAAGCAAAAGAAATCGGAATTAAAGAGCGCATCCAAACCACCTGAATTAATACCTGATTTTTGTGGGCAATGTCACACTTTAAAACGGGAAGGAAAGGGAAAGAAAGAAGAGGAAAGGAGAAGGAAAAATGGAATGCGAAAAAGAAAAGGAAATAATGTGAATATTTTTTTATGAAAAATATCTAAAAAATAAGAATCTTTAAATTTTTCCAGTAGAAAAATGTCTCGGAATGTTAGAATTTGTCTATATTAAAAAGTCCCGGAATTTATTATAATTTTTTTTTAAAAAGAGAATTTTTAATAGAAGTATTTCTATAGAAATATTTTGCGAATTTTTCTATTGAAAAAACCGTAGAATTTTTCTATGGGAATAATCTGAGAAATATTCTACAGCAGAATTTTTTTATTAAAAATGTCTTAGAATCTATAAAAAAATTTTCTAAGGAAAATATGTCTTGACTTGTTAGAGTTTTTCTATATTAAAAAGTTTCAGAATATTAAAATTTATCTTAAGAAAAAATACGAGAATTTTTTCGACAAAATATTTGGAAAGTTTTCAATAGGAAAAAATTCAGAATTTTTCTAAATAAATAATTTGAGAATTTTTCTAAAGGAAAAATTTTACAAGTTTTTAAAGGAAAATTTTAAAATTTTTCTTTATGAAAAATCAGAGAATTTTTCTTTATGAAAAATCAGAGAATTTTTCTATAGGAAAAATCTGAGAGTTTTCTATGGGGGAAGTCTGATATTGCTTTATAAAAAATCTGAAAAGACGAGTAAACAGAAATACAAAAGAACCCGGGTAAAAATGAAATATATATGATCATATATGATGATATATGGATCATATATGGATTTATATAACCATATATTATCATATATGCCTCCATATATGTTCATATATGATCAGATCCGTAAATTGGCCCGATATGAGCTCATATCGGGCCAATTTACGGATCTGATCATATATAAAAATATATGGAGGCATATATGATAATATATGGTTATATAAATCCATATATGATCCATATATCTTCATATATGATCATATATATTTCATTTTTACCCGGGAAGGAAGAGAAATCATGTGAAAATTTTTTTGAAAAAAATGTCCAAGAATCTCAAAATTTTTCTATAGAAAAAATAAAAATAAAAATTTCAGGGAACTTTGGCAATTTGTCTATAGAAAAAATTAATTATAGTCTGAAAAAAAATCATAGATTCAGTAAAATTTTTTCTATAGAAAATCTCGGATACTGAGATTTTTATATTTAAAAATGTCGCACAATAAGACTTTTTTGAGGGAAAATTTTTCGGATCAAAGATTTTTTCTATTTGATATATTTCTCAGAATCTCAGACTCTTTTATTAGGAAAAGCCGACATATTTTATCTAGGAAAAAAATATAAAATCCTAGAAAAAAAAATCTCAGACTTTTTCGATATTAAAAATGTCTTACAAGGAAGGTCTTTCACAGGCACCCACCGATTGTCTTATAACTTAAATATTGGAATGAAGGAAGAAAAATAAGAGCTACCTGTTTTTTTTTAGCTGCATAATCTCAAATTTAAAAAAGGAATGCCCCCCTTAAGAAAAAAAAATAGAATTTCGGGGAAATCTTTATAAAAGCCGAATTAGCAAGAATTTCGCCAAACGAAAAAATACGAGTCAGCTTAATTTTAATAGAAATTATTATATATGATTTTGGCGGTCCTACGCATGTACATGTCCTTATAAACTACCACTACGATTTTACATTTTCGAAAATTGGAACTTAATGAAGCCGAATTTGGTAACGACCGATTCGCCTTTGGATAGGCATTCAAAAAACCTTTCGATCTGTATAAAATGTTCATATAGTTTCTTCCAAAGAAATTTGAAACATCTTCAAAAAAACGAAAAAATCACGTTTTCCCCCCTTCCCTTTGACCCACGAAATGTGAGATTGGGAAAATAAAAAAAAGGTGACTCTTATTTTTCTCCCCTCTTTCCCATATGCAAGTGTCAGGACAATTGGTAGGTGTCTTATGAAAGACCTTCTATGTTAGAATTTTAAAACTTTTTATGCAGAAAAGGTGTTCTAGGAAAAATTACTCTGAATCTGAGACTTTTTTTACAGAAAAAATGCTTCTTAGTCTGAGAATTTTAGGGAAAATGTCCGAAAATCTGAGAAAATTTTTTCTGAGAATTTTTCTTTTTAAAAAATGTTTCAGAATTTAAGCCTTTTTCGAAAATGGCTAAGAAGCTAACACTAACCTAATTCAAGACTCTCCGAATCTAAGACTGTTTTGTAGGAAAAATGTTTTAGATTCGCAGACTTTTTAACAGAAAATATGCATCAGAAAATCTTACACTTTTTCTAAGGAGAAGTGTTTTTATATAAAAAAAAATGTCTCATAATCTTGGAAATTGCCGCAAAAAGTTTTACAAAGCATTAGAGTCTTTAATATTTCTAATCTCAAATACTTTCTATAGAATAGATTTTCAAAACTTTAGACTTTTTCTGTAGAACAATAGAGTGGAAAAAAATATTTCAAAACCTAAGAAGTTTTTTATGTGGAAAAATCATTAAATCTGAGAACTTTTCTAAACGAAGTATTTTTCGTAATATATAAATTTCTGTTGGGGAAAATAGCCTAAGTATCTGACCAGAATTTCCTAATTCTAAAGACTTTTCTGTAGCAAATCAGGAAACTTTTTTTGAAAAAAAAAACATCTCAAGTTTGATATATTTTCTATTGTAACATTGATTCATGATCTGTGTCTTTGCTGTCAGAAAACTCATTTAGAGCCTTGGAATTTCTTTAGGAGACATTTTTTAGAATTTCAAACATTTTCTTAAGTTCTTTAAACTTTTCTATAGGAATAAATTTCTAAAATTTGTAAATACTTCTAGCGAAGAAATTACAATACATGCAAAAATAATGTGTAAAAACCCCCAGGAGCTGGAAAGAGAAGCAATAATTTTTCTTCTTCTAATTAAAAACAGAAAAAAAAATTTTTCTTGAAAATTACACAGTGCAACAACCAAAATTGGAATGGGATGAAACCAAAAGCAAATGTAAGTTGACATATTCCATAACAAAGCCCTGAAGGCTTTTTTTAATTCAGTGTTAGATATTTTTACACGATAGATATTTGAACTTTCATCAAAATTATAATAATAACTGCTTGAAAATTGTATAGGTTGCGTATGATGAATTTTTTTATTGCCTTTAAATAACAATCATACGCAACGGTGTGCAGTGATTTATTTTTAATAATTTGATCATTCAGTAAGTTGGTACTGGACCGATTGCAGCAAAATTCATACCGGTTATAGCTTACGTAATTTCGAGCTAAACCTTGAACGCTGGACCCCACATGTCCAATAATGGCACAACCAGGGGCCCCTAAGTCAACACATGTTTAGTACACAAAAACTTTAAATGTTTTAAAATTCACCAGGTGGTGAATAAAAAATTTTTCACCATTGGTGAATACAACGTATAATAATTATTTTTAAGCAACATTTGTTTTTACATCATCTGTTTTTTTTTTATTTTATTTTTATATTTCATCAGACGTTTTTTTTTTTTCATATATTTATCAAAAAAAAATTTTTTTTAACCAAAAAAAAAAAATTTTATACCCTCCACTCTAGTGATAGAGGGTATATATAAGTTTGTCATTCCGTTTGTAACACATCGAAATATTGGTCTAGGACCCCACAAAGTATATATATCCCTAATCCTCGATAGATTTTAAGTCGATCTAGCGATGTCCGTCCGTCCGTCCCACAGTGGGGAAAAATGGACTTTTTTTGTCCTACAGGTCGCAATTCTTAACCGATGTTGATTTTTCTTTTTTTGTAGCTAATAAAATTCCGCATCGATCTGTCATGGTGGATTTTTGAAAAAATTTCAGATTACTTTTTATATTTTCCTAAAGTTCAGAAAATTTTAATTTTTTCAGTTTTTTTGCAATAAAAAATGTATTAGGCATAGGACGAATATGCTTTATGAACTAAATTAAAGGTATTGGAACCCCTTATCAACGACGAGATTAGAATTTAAAAATATATTATTATTTTGGTTTTTATAACCAGACAAAAATTCAAGAATTTTCACTTTTAAAATCCTATATCTTTAAAAATAATGTACGAAATTCAATGACATCTTTTTTAGAATAAAGCTTATGCTTTGCTTAGTCATAATTGGTACACAAAATTTTTTGAAACAAATATTTTATTTTTTTGCTTAAATTTTACCTTATGATTTTGGGAATTTCAAAATTATTTTTTAGTCTGTTTTAAAAAAAAAAATTTGTTACATTGTTAATTCGAAAAAAAGAGTTAAACAATTTTGCAAAAATACTTTATATACTAAAAATGGTTAATAAAATGATAAGCTTTAATTTAAAAAAAATTTCATTGAAATTGGTACATTATTTAAAATGATATAGGTACTTAAAATTTAACATTTTTAAGTTTTCAGATGTTTATAAAAACCAAAATAATAATAAATTAACAAATGCTATTAATGTCATTTATAAGGGGTTCAAATACCCTTAATTTTGTCAATACAGCTTATTCGTCCCCTGCCTATTACATTTTTTAGAGCAAAAATTCTAAAAAAATTAATATTTTCTGAACTTAAAAAAAATATTCAAATAAAACAAAAACGATTTTTAGAAATCCACCATCACAGACCGATGACGAATTTTATTAGCTAAATTTCAAAAAAAGAAAAACTAAAATCGGTTAAGAATTGCGACAAGTAGGCAAAATCCGACAAAAAAAGTCAATTTTTCCCCACTGTGCATCCGTCTGTCTGTCTGTCCGTCTGTATAAAACACGCTAACTTTTGAAAGACTTCACAGAGGCTACTGAAGTTTGGCATATATGTTGGTCATTTACCTGGTCAGGTTGGTATTGCAATCCAGCCAATCCAGTGGATCAAAAGTTATGAGCAAAAGAGTAAATTTCGGCAATGATTTTTCGCGAATTTACGAGATAAAAAACACGATAACTTTCGAAAGACAATAATGAGACTACTGAAACGTAGCATGTATCTTTGCCGTTCCTCAGACCTGTTTAGTATTGAATTTCAGCTCAATCGGTCCAGTGGTTCAAAAGTTATAAGCAAAACCCTAAATTTCAGATTGGGTTCATCTTAAATGCCGCGTGGTAAATAAGTCTAAAAAGCATTGGTGATAACTTAGCAATGCTTTTCAAACTTGTTTAGCTTTAAAGCAATGCTGTTTTAAAATCGTATAGTTTTAATAGCATTGGTAACTTAAAAATTACACTCGAAAAAAATTTTACAATCAAAAATAATTTTACACTCAAAAAAATTGTACACTCAAAAAAAAAATATTTTTTTTTCTTCAAAAATGTCATTATTTTCTGTACATACGTACGTGCATTCACTCAGAAATATTTTTACAGTAAAAAAAAACTTACACTCGAAAAAAGTTTTACCCTCCAAAAAAAAATTTGTAATATTTCTTTTTTTTTAAATGACAAAAAAAGAGTTTTTTGCTCAAAATAAAATATTTCTGATCAAAATTGTTAATTTTTTTCACGTTAAAAATGTGTTATCCTTAAAAAAAAGGGCATTGTGGAGGGTATTCATAGATTCGGCAAAGACGAATTTAACTTTTCTACTTGTTTTTTCATAAGTTTTTTTTATTTCATCAACATTTTTATTTCACCAGAAAAATTTTTTATATTCATTTAATTTTTTCTTCATCAAACATTTTTTATCAAAATTTTTTTTTGTATAAAAAAAAATTTTTTTTTTCTTAAACTTTTTTTTTTATCCAAACCTTTTCATCAAAAAAAAAAAAATATCAATGTTTTTAATATCAAAAAAAAATTTTTTGTCAAAAATGTTCCGCTTTGGTTACTAAAATATCTTTGGAAATCCTATCGAATTTCGAGAAGAATCTATTGAAGGTGCTTATAAAATTTTATAAAATTTACTAATTAACTCAAAACAATAGTGTCCTTTTTGAAAATTTGAAAACAATTTTGAGAAAATTGAAATAAAATGCTAACAAAGTTAGTTATTTTTACTTGTTTTGAATAAAAACATTTGGTGTGAAAGACCTTTTTCATTCTGTCCTCAATTGTTTACCGGTTTTAAATGGGCTAAATCTACAGTTGAATATGATGATGTTGTTTGATTTTTGTTTTAGCTGATGTCACTTAAATGTAAATTGTTTAAAATTAGTTATGGTTTGTTGTAAAAATAATTCATGTAATATGCAAATTTATTTTTTAACACACGCAAAGAAACTTTAATGCTATCTAACCATCTATGTATGTATTTAAGTCTTAAATGATTTTGTTGCAAAATCAAAAATTCAAGTAACAAGTGTGTAGTGTTTTTAAACTGTCAGCAAGTGTTTAAAAACAATTTAAATTTTATTTGATACATTCGTAATAAATTTCAAAAAGCGAGAATATTTTTTTTTTAACATGATAATGTTTTTCGGCTGTTTTATATTTTAAAAAGTGACGCAGGACATTGCCGCAGTTTGACTACTACAACCGGTGAGTAAAAGGTAACATAATTATTTTACAACAATAAAAAATATTTTCATCAAATTTTTTTTTGTTCATATAAATTTTTGTCTTGTGAATAAAAGGTAACATAATTAATTTTCAGCAATTTTTTTATTTTTTGTCATCAATTTAATTTTTTTGTTCATCTTAATTTTTATGTTCATCTAAATTGTAATCAAGTTTTTTTAATTATTTTTTTTTTTGTTAAAAATCTTGTACAAAAAAAACAATCTTAACATCTACAATAGGGTGGCACGTATAATGACTTTTTTCGAATTTCGTTAATCGCGGGGCAAATTATGGTTTGCTTAAGTCTAAAAACTCTATGTTTGAATTTCTAGCCAGATCAGATAAAATTAACCCATGCCTTTGAGGGGTTAAAGTTTTTCTCTAAAATTTTTTTTTATTTTTTTTGTTTAATTACACTGTACAACACAAAAAAAAATTACAAGGTCAGACCAAAAAATTTTCATAGAAGAGACAAAAAAAAAATACACGTGTATCGGCGTTTTGAAAGTTTACATCTGGGTTTCATTTTAGGGGGAGGTGAAGTTTCCCCCAAATGCAAATGTTGTATTGTAAATCGTCATTGAATATCGAGTGAAGCTTACGTTTAAAGTATATGGTGTGTTAAGCAAATTTATGTAAAATGTTACGGAGAACATTTTTGTGGAATATGTTAACCCTCTAACTCCTCAAGATAAGGGTCTTTTTTGTCCTTCTTTTCAAAACGAGCAAAAATCACCATTAAAACAGGGATTTAAGGGGTTTGAATGTTCCGCAAAAATATCCTCCGTAAAATTTTACTATAAGTCCCTGAATACACCAAAACGGAAAACTTAACAAGAAAGTCAGAAATAAGATACAAAAAAAGAGAGCTTAGGGTTAATTTCGCATTTATTAAGAAAATCGAGTTAAGCTTACGTTTAAAGTATATGGTGTGTTAAGCAATTTTATGTAAAATGTTACCAAGAACATTTTTTTAGAATATGTTAACCCTCTAGCTCCTCAAGGTAAGGGTCTTTTTTGTCCTTCTTTTGAAAAAGAGCAAAAACACCATTAACAGCTATTTAAGGGGTTAAAATGGTCCGCGAAAATATTTGCCGTGAAAGGGACTTATAGTAAAATTTCACGGCGAATATTTTTGCGGAACATTTTAACCCCTTAAATCCCTGCTTTAGTGGCGTTCTTTGCTCTTTTTAAAAGAAGGACAAAAAAGACCCATATCTTGAGGAGTTAAAGGGTTAACATATTCTACAAAAATGTTCTCGTAATATTTTACATAAATTTGCTGAACACATCATATACTTTAAATGTAACCTTTACCCGATTTTCTTAATAAATGCGAAATTAACCCTAAGCTCCCTTTTGTTGTGTCTTATATCTGACTTTCTTGTTGAGTTTTCTGTTTTGGTGTGTTCAGGGACTAATAGTAAAATTTCACGGCGGATATTTTTGCGGAATATTAAAACCCCTTAAATCCCTGTTTTAATGGTGTTTATTGCTCTTTTTAAAAAGAAGGACAAAAAAGACCCTTATCTTGAGGAGTTAGAGGGTTAACATATTCTACAAAAATGTTCTCCGTAACATTTTACATAAATTTGCTGAACACACCATATACTTTAAACGTAAGCTTTACTCGATTTTCTTAATAAATGCGAAATTAACCCTAAGATCTCTTTTGTTGTGTCTTATTTCTGACCTTCTGGTTGAGTTTTCAGTTTTGGTGTATTCAAGGACTTATAGTAAAATTTTACGGCGAATATTTTTTCGGAACATTTAAACTCCTTAAATCCCTGTTTTAAAGGTGTTTTTTACTCTTTTTGAAAAGAAGGACAAAAAAGACCCTTATCGTGAGGAGCTAGAGGGTTAATATATTCCACAAAAATGTTCTCCGTAACATTTTATATAAATTTGCTGAACACACCATATACTTTAAACGTACGCTTCACTCGATATTCAATGACGATTGACAATACAACATCTGCATTTGGGGGAAACTTTACCTCCCCCTAAAATGAAACCCAGATGTAAACTTTCAAAACGCCGATACACGTGTATTATTTTTTTGTCTCTTCTATCAAAATTTTTTGGTCTGACCTTGTAATTTTGGAAAAAATTTGATTTTGTTGTGCAGTGTTATTATTTTACTTAATTAGCTTATTAGCGACTAAAAATTTCATTTTGGTGGGATAAACCCTACCACTGCAAAATTGAGTTCGAATAAAAAAAAGTTTTACTTTATATTCTAAAAATACTTTTTTTTTATACCCTCCAACTACAGTATGGGGGTATACTCAATTTGTCACTCCGTGTGTATCGCATCGAAATATCGGTCGGGGACCCCATAAAGTATATATGGGGCATTCCATGTCAAATCGGACACTTTGGATTTTTTTTTTTAGATTTTCCCAATTTGCTTACAGTTTTTAGTACCCTTCGAAAACTCCTTCGTGGTTAATTTTCAGATTTTTTTGATGACCCGTTCAAAAGATATCGAATTTTTAAAAGTTTGTAGTTTGTTCCTTTACTCATAACTTCTTCAATCATGGTCCAAATTTCAATTTTTTTTCAAAATTTTTGTTTTTTTTTTACGTACTTTTAAAAAAAAAATCCAAAAAAATTCTTAAAGCGCTCTAGTATGCGATTTTTAGGTTTTAAAATTTAAATCTCATTTTTGAAAATGTTTGTACTCTTCGATTTTTTTTTAAATTTTTTTGTGTAAAACTTCAATCGATTCTACAACTTTTTTGTCCAGGAGGATCGTGGGATAACGATTATTACAATTTTTTTTTTTAAATTTGTTGAAAAAAAAATATTGTAATTTTCGAATCTTAAAACCATTTCTACTGCTCCAATGGTGCGTCATAGATTTTTACGTCTTAACATTTCTTAGGAACAAATTAGTACCCTATATCCAATTTCTAAGGGAGCTCCCACACAAAACGACATTTTTCAAAATATGCTCCAACCGCTCTAACTGCCCTAATAGTTCCCTTAGGGCAACAAAATGTATGACCGACGCACAATATTTTTTTAGTCCAAACATTTTTTTGAACACCCCTACCCTCTATCTCTAATTGTAAAAGCTGTCCCCATACATTTTTTTTTATTTTTGTAATTTTCCAATCTTAAAATCATTTCTACTGCTCCTATGGTGCGTCATAGAGGGGTCATTTATTAGACCGACCCCAATTAATTTTTACGTCTTAACATTTCTTTGGAAAAAAATTAATACCCTATCTCCAATTTCTAAGGGGGACCCACACAAAACGACATTTTTTAAAATTTGCTCCAACCGCTCTAACTGCCCTAAGAGTGCCCTTAGAGCAACAGAATGTATGACCGACCCACAATATTTTTTTAGTCCTAACATTTTTTCTGATTTTTTTTTTTTTATTTTTTGTGAATTTTTTTTATTTAATCACCGGTCCAATGGTGCGCCCGAGAGGGGCCATTAGTGAGACCGACCCCAATTTATTTTTACCCTTCAACATTTTTGTAAAACATACCACAGCACTATCTCCACTGCCTAAGTAGGCTTCCATTCAAAATTACATTTTTATAAAATTTGTTCCAACTGTAATTTGTATGGGAGCCTACTTAGGGAGTAGAGATAGGGCGTAGGTATGTTTTAAAAAAAATTTGTAGGGTAAAAATAAATGGGGGTCGGTCTCACTAATGACCTCTCTCGGACGCACCATTGGACCGATAGAAACTGATTAAATTAAACAAATTTACAAAAAATAAAAAAAAAAATCAGAAAAAATGTTTGGACTAAAAAAATATTGTGGGTCGGTCATACATTTTGTTGCTCTTAGGGCAGTTAGAGCGGTTAGAGCAAATTTTAAAATATGTCGTTTTGTGTGGGAGCCCCCTTAGAAATTGGAGATAGGATATTAGTTTGTTCCAAAGAAATGTTAAGACGTAAAAACTAATTGGGGTCGGTCTTATAAATGACCCCTCTATGACGCACCATTGGAGCGGTAGAAATGATTTTAAGATTGGAAAATTACAATAATTTTTTTTCAAAAAATTTCAAAAAATAGTAATAATCGTTTTCGTACGATCCTCCTGGGCAAAAAATTTGTAGAATCGATAGAAGATTTACACCAAAAAAAGTTCATAAAAATCGAAGAGTACAAACATTTTCAAAAATGAGATATAAATTTTAAAACTTAAAAATCGCATACTAAAGCGAAGAATTTTTTGTGATTTTTTTTAAAGTACGTAAAAAAACAAAAATTTTGAAAAAAAAATAAATGAAATTTGGACCATTATTGCAGAAGTTATGAGTAAAAAAAGTTTGAGTAAAGGAACAAACTACCAATTTTTAAAAATTCGTTATTTTTTGAAAGGGTCATCAAAAAAAGCTGAAAGTTTAACACGATAGAGTTTTCGAAGGGTACTAAAAACTGTAAGCAAATTGGGGAAATCTAAAAAAATATTTTTTCAAAGTGTCCGATTTGACATGGAGTGCCCCATATATATTATTGGTCAGTGATCGATTCTAAGACATTCTAGCGATGTCCGTCCGTCTGTCTGTCCGTCCGTCTGTAGTTAACACAATGCAGTCCAAAATAAAAGAGCTATACCCCTCAAGTTCGGCATAATAATATCTTATGGTCATAGGCAGGTTAAGTTATAGGCCAAATCGGATCAGGGGAAAAAACTAAACCAACCTCCTAAAAATGTAAATTTTTTAGACGTTTTTTTTGTATTTTTGTGAAACAAATGAAACATTTTTATGTTCGCAGAAATTCATAGTCCTGCGCTTGGACCCAGGGGACTAAAAAATTTTGTTTTTTTGCCCTTCCCTCTTTTAAGGGCGTAGATAGAAAATAGTTTAAATAATTATAATACTATAATACCTAAATGCACAAAGCAGACAAAAATGAACTTGTAAACATATACCGCGAGGGCCAAGGAGTCCCCCCATCTCACCGACCCCTTCCTCCACCTTGCCCCCTCACTAAAAAACGCACCTGTCAATTTTTTTTTTTTCAATTTTTTTACATGATGGATGGTAAAAGATTCGGCACAGCCGAATTCACCACTCTCAATTGTTTGTTTTAATTTTGTCTTTTAATGATACATATCCAAAAAAAAAATATTATTCCTATCCGTGACATATTTATCGTGTTCTGAAATATATCAAAAAACAGAAAAAAAAAATGCCCCTGGGGGTTTAAACGTTCTTCTTCAAAGCACAATTTTTTTTCAGGGCTAAACTTTAACCACCCAGCGGCTCAGGGTAAAATTGTCTGATTTGGCAAAAAACTTAAAAGTAGAGTTTTTAAACCAAAACGAACAATAATTTGCCCAGCAATCGATGAAATTCGACAAAAGTATTTTTTTATCATTTTTTGATATCAGCGACCCCAAAAACATAAAATATCATGATTGGACCGATGTTTTTGAAATTCAATGAGAAACTTTTTTAAAAAGTTTCGCTAGACTCTTAGTTGTCTTTTGAAAGTTGTAGTGTTTTCAACTTACATGCAGAAAGCCTGAAGGAGATATACATGGATATACATGGGGTTCTTTATCAATATCTTAAGATGTTACAAACGGAATGACAAACTTTTTTGCACAAATACTCTATCAATAACAATAAGTGGAGGGTATAAAAAAACTCACACATTTTTGTTAATAAAAATTATATCCTTTTATATACCATTTTTAACAAAACAAATCGTCTGGAAGTTGTTAATAAGACTTTTATATTCATTTGCGAACATTTCATAAGTTTTTTTTTTTTTTATAATAAAACAAGACCTTGAAAGATTTAAAAAAATGTAGCAAAGTTTCTATAAAATGTGCGTAGTAACTTTTAAAAATTCTAAGGAAATAGTTTGTTTTTGTTGTTTTCAATAAAGTTGCAAGATTAAATTTAATTTCTTTTATGCTATTATTTCCGCCATAAAATACATACAATAGAAAAATATGTACGATATTGAAAACAACTTGAATTAAATTATCATTAATTTTTATTTTTTCAATATTTCTTATAAAATAAGAAGAAATATTATTATTTACACACTATACACAGGGCCACAATGATCTTAATCAAAAGACCTTATTTTTGGTGGATCCGGCTGAAAATGTGTTTCCTGAGGATTTAGCTAAAAACTTTAAAAATCAAAACAGCGGATCCAATATGGTGGAAAATTTTTATACCCTACACCACACTGTGGTACAGTGTATAATGAGTTTGTGCTGATGTTTGTAACTACCCGAAATATTGGTCCAAGACCCACTTTTAAGTATACCGATCGACTTAGAATTAAAAATTTAAATATTAATTAAATTTTTAATTACTACAATTATTAGTTTAATTATTTTTTTTTTAAATTAAATTAAAAACAATTAAAGTTTTAATTAAAATAAAATATACGATATTATCTTCTGTGAAAAAGTATCTCCGAATCTCAGACTCTTTGTTTAAAATAAAATGTCTGAATCTGAAACTTTTTCTTATCAAAATAAACACTTACCAGTTATAGCTCTTTAAACAAATTTTCTAAATTTCTCACCCATTTACGCTGTTTTGCCATAATTTTTTTGAATATAGTGTTCTATATGTTTATGTATTATTGTTAGTGTATTTGATACACTTAAAAAAATATAAGTGACAAGTGGCATTTTACAAAAAGAAAATTGTAATCGATTTTGCCCATTTTGATCGACCAAATCACAAAATTTTTTGGAAAACTGGTAAGTACTTTTTAAAATGGCACCACTAAACCCTTTTTAGTAATTTAACAAAATTTTTTTAAGTGTATATTATGAAGTGATTTATTATATTTTTGGTTTATAAATTGGCGCTTTCGACAATAACTTAACAGCATAAAAGCAATAGAAACGCCAAGTCATTGCTATTTTCAACCATTTACTCAGCCAGCCAATATGTAACTCATATAGAAATTCTAACGCCATTTTGTCGATAGGCAAAATAATAATAACAAGTCTCGCACACTGACTTCATATGAAATAGTAGCATTAGTGGTAGTAATGTAATCTTAACATATGTTTGTGAAAAGGAAAAAAAAAAATAACACAAGTACCTACCAAATGCCTATCAACTCTTGTTTATATACATTAGGGTGAGCGAATTCTTATTTCTTTCTATTTTCGAAATCGTTGGTGTCGGAATAGTTCCCTTTTTAGGTCAAAATTAGTACGCAAAAATATTGGATCTCTGCTGCAATGTCTTTGGGTTTCTTTTTATACCCTCCAATTACAGTAGGGGGGTATACTCACTTTGGCATTCTACTTGTAATGGATAAAAACATCGATCGGGACCCCATAAAGTATAAATATTGTTGATTCATGATCGACTCAGTATAAAACTCGACTCAGTCCAAAATAAAAGATCAAGACACGAATATATCTTATAGTCATAGGCCGGTTAAGTTCGGAAATGGGAAAAATCGGATCAGGGGCAAAAAAGTTCCCTCTTGAAGAACTTAATCAACCTCTAAAAACGCTTTTGCATTTTTGTTTAGCAAACGAAACCCTTTTATTTTAGAAGTAGTTCAAAGTCCTGCACTTAGACCTAGGGGGGCTAGAAAGTTTCGTTTTTTTTTTTCGGCCAGACCCCTTTTTGATTTGGTGTACCCTCCACTTAGTGATTGAGGGTATACATATATAAGTTTGTCATTCCGTTTGTAACTCATCGAAATATCAGTCTGGGACCTCATAAAGTATATATGTATTATTGATCAGTGATCGATTTTAAGATATATCGATGTCGTCTGTCTGTCTGTGGAAATGGTGATCAAGGCCAAAATACTACACGGATATGACTGACACTAGACATATTTATACTACACGGATATGACTGACACTAGACATATTTAATTGTTGCTGCTCCGAGAAGTTTGGTATTGCATTTGAGAGATATCGGTTAAGTGGTTCAAAATTTATGAACGAAAATGTAAGAACACCTCGAAATTTTGGTAAATTCAACATAACCTAAAAAACCAAAATGCTTTAATTCGGCAGCTGGTTGATATATATGAACAGAATTGAACACCGAATGGTATTTACGCAAGTACGAACATATTATTTTAGAAATAAGGAAAAAAATCGCGGATTTTTTTCCTCCAATTATTTTTTTTGCGGAAATTTTTGGTCATTTTTTTCCTCAAAAGTAATTTATTTTTAAATAAAGTTTTTGGAATAATCGTTTTTGCATTGTGGCGGGTATCAATACATTCGGCAAGGCCGAATTTAACTTTTAATTGTTTTTTTTTTGCTAAAACCCCGACGAATTCAAAAATCAAAAAAGAAAAATTCGCTCCATACTAATGTTAATGTGTTTGAATATGTGTGTGTGAAATACCCTTTTATATATAGTTTTATATGTGTATTAGAATGTAAATGTGAATGTGTATGTATGTCAGCCTAAGTGTATGCTGTTGCTCAAGTGTTGTAAATAATTTGATAGAATCGTTAAGGTCGTTGGTGGTTATAAAATAAATTTCAAGCTAATTTATTGCAATAAACTCAGAATATATACATATTTTTTTTTGTATCATAAATAGACAAACATTTGTTTATGTTCTTTAACGCTTAAGATGTTAATACAAAAGAGAAGCTATAAACAAAAATATTTTTTTAGATCAAATTTATTGCAAAAACTTTAAAAGAATTAATTCGATATTAAATTTTGCAATTTTTTTTAAAGAAACACAATTTGCAGTTGCACGCAAAAAAACATGTTTTTAGTGATCGTAAAATATGTTTGTGAAAGGGCAAAATAATATGATTGCAGCCAATCATAGTGTATGTTTATTAGAAAGTACCACTTTTTATTTTTTTTTTCTCTGATCGGAAAAGGCTGCCTGGGGAAAAAGTGCCCACCCAAACCAGCAACATTCCTAAAAAATGCTACTTTAATTTTTAAATTGTAGAGCATATTATGAGCATATTATCAATTTTTTTTTTTATCAATTTTTTTTTTTTCAAATTTTTTTTTTTCATCAATTTTTTTTTCATCAAATTTTTTTTTTTTCATTTAAAATTTTTTCATCAAATTTTTTTTTTCATTAATTTTTTTTCATTAATTTTTTTTCATCAAAAAATTTTTTTTCATTAATTTTATGTTTTTCATTAATTTTTTTTTTATCAAATTTGTTTTTTCATAATTTTTTTCATATTTTTTTTTTCATAATTTTTATTCATATTTTTTTTTTTCATAAATTTTTTTTACATAAAAAAATTTTTCTATTCATCAAAAAATTCATCAAAAACTTTTTTTCAAAAATTTTTGGTTCATTAAATTTTTTTTAACATAATTTTGTTTTTCGTCAAAAAAAAAAAAAATTTTTACCAAAACTACTTTTTCACCAAATCTAAGCATTTCGCATAAAAATTTTCCATTTGTTTATCAAATGTACATAAAACAAGTGAGAGTGTTGTATTCTTTGGAGCCGAATCTTTTATACTCTCCAAAATGTAAAAACACTTTTTTGCACTTATTTTTGCACTCACTTACGAAATGTACGCTCCCTTGGTTTTTAATGGGGTCCTCGACTAATATTTCAAGTCGTTTTGCATGGAATAGCAAAGTAATATAACATTATTTTTTTAAAAAAGACTTTGCTTTGGCACCCAAATCTTCCGCAAAACATTATCATGATTTAATGTTTTGGGCAAGAGTACCAAATTCGCAGGCATTTTTTTGTTTGAGAAGCAACTATTTTAGTTGAGATGTTGCTTTGAATAATTCATATCACAAAAAACATTCCTATCTGTGTAATCTTTATCGTGGTATTAAGTGTATCAAAACACAGAAAGAATTCGTTTTTTATTCTTTTGTCGAATTTCGTCGATTTTTTGGCAAATAATGGTTCGTTTTGGTCTAAAAACTCTCCATATAAGTTTTTATCCAAATTGGATAATTCTAACTCGTGCCGCTTGGGGTTAAAGTTTGCCCCTGAAAAAAAATGGTTTGTACAAAAAGCTTTAACCCCCTAGAAGCACGGGTTTAAATTGTCCGATTTGGCTAAAAATGTAAACATCGAGTTTTTAGGCCAAGAATTTCCCGGCAAAATGGTAAAAAGGAGGCATTTTATTCTCTTTTTAAAAACATTTTAAAACACGATAAAAAAATAAAAAAATAAAAATTAATGAATTGACTCCTTTAACATATTGACAAGTTAAAGTGTTAAGACACGTAAGCACATGTCTACAAATATTTATAGTAAAACTAAGCACAAAAGTGTTATAATGAGATTTCGGAAGGCAATTTGTGCGTTATAATAAAAAAAATAGATAAAATTGATAACAAATAATTTTTTTGTTAAAAAATAAAACACTTAAATATATTTACAAGGGAGTAGTTCCAAGTGGTCAGGGGCCTATACATAAATGGGAGGGAAATGTAGTAGTAAAGAAAGCTAAGAATAGAAAAATAAATTAAATTTGTTAAATTTACAGAGAAACAAAATAAAAAAAAAACATTAACAAAAAGTAAAAGATTTAAAATCGCAGTTAGCTTCTTCTGAAAAATTAACATTTCAAAAATGTTAATTTAAAATTGTATTGTTAAAAAGCTTGTAAAATTGCAAAATTAATGGTAAAATGCTTGTAAAATTACTAAGAATTTTCGTAAAATAGGAGGTAGCAAAAAAATCTAGTAAAGTTACGAAACCTTCTCGTAAATTTTATCGTGTCAAAAAATTTTTAAATTTACAATTTTATTGGTAAAAACCTTGTAAAATAACAAAATTATTGGTAAAAAGCTTGTAAAATTACTAGGAATTTTTGTCAAATAGGAGGTAGCAAAAAAAAAAGTTAAAAATTTTTCTTGTAATTCTACAAGGTTTTTTTTTTAAGTGTAGAGATATTTTTCAAATTATATTTTGCTTTGGGTTTGTTTAATTCAAATGTTGCAGTTCTTCCTTAAAAATTATGTTTTACCCTCTGAAATAAAATTTAAAATTCGAAAATTAAATTTGATTTAATTAATTTTTGTAATGGATATTTTTCTAAATCTGCGATTTCTTCTAACAAGCAAACCGAAAGTTTTCTAAGTTATTTATTGCTTTTTAATTTTTTTGTGAATATTGTTGTAGTAAAATATGCATTTTACAATCCTTTTAAGTTAGCTTCATTGTTACATATTTTTGCCCACGGATGGAAAATATTAAATAGAAAAATATATGAAAAATACTACTGCAACACCATTTCTAAAAAAATGAAATCTCAAAAGTGCTAAAAAATTAAATAGTACAGGGTATTTTAGGATTTGGCTTATGGTTAGTTAAATATGCCACCTACATATTTATACCCACCACTCTAGTGATAAAGGGTACATATAAGTTTGTCATTCCATTTGTAACACCTCGAAATTTTGATTCAGGATCCTATAATGAATATTTATTCATTATCCTTGAACGATTTTAAGTATATCTGTTAAAAACACGCTTACTTTTGAAAAACATCTCTGAGCGTGCATAAGCTTTGCATATCGTCACCTAAAATGCAAAAAGCCCTAACTAACATTTTTTTAATTTTTAAGAAGAAGAAGCAAAAAACAGTGAAAATTCAAATTTGGAATTTGTTTATAACTTTTTTGGTTTTGATTGAATTTTTCTAAAATTTTGTGAGGACGTTCGTTTTGTTAATATGTATCAAAATAAATCACAAAATAATTAAAAAGTGTATTTATAGTTGCGTTCATTGGCGATTTCGCAATTTACATGTTCTTAATTTTTGGCTATAACATCGCAAATTTTTATTATGTGACCCTAATTATTTGTAAGGACGTGTAGGTTTAAAAATACACGAGAATTAATCCAAATTCCGGATTTGAATTTTCTGTTAGTTAGGGATTTTTGCATTTTATGTGACGATATGTATTTGTTATTTGCCTGGTCAGGTTAGTATCAGACATAATAAAACTTCTGTCCAATCAGCAGAAAACGCTGCTGAAAATAGTCCCATTTTATGGCATACTAGGGAAGTACCAAAATACACTTTTTTACCCCCCTTAGAATCAGAATTTCGAAAAAGTACCTTTTCAGAATTTTTCCCGTTGTTGGAACTAACATTGTAATATATTTTTGTAGGACCTTAATTTCAAAAAATGTAGAAAGTACCAAAGTACATTTTTTTTAACCACTTTTTAGCCTTAGGAGTCCGAATTTCCAGAATTTGGGAATGTTTTTCCGTTAGAGGATCCTACATTCCAATTTTGAAATTAATAGGATTTTTTTTTTTTTCAGAAAAAATAAAAAGTACCAAGGTGCTCTCTTTTTAACCCCTTAGAATCGGTATTTCGAAAAAGTACTTTTCAGAATTTTGTTCGTTGTTGGAAACAACATTGCAAATTTTAATTTTTTTGTAGGACTTTAATTTCAAAAAATATAAAAAGTACCAAAGTACAATTTTTACCCATTTTTACACTTAGGAATCCGAATTTCCAGAAAGTACTTTTTTTGACAATTTTTTCAATGAGAGGATCCTACATTCCAATTTTCGAATTAATACGATTATTCTTTCAGAAAAAATAAAAAGTACCAAAGTACTCGCTTTTTTACCCCTCTTAGAATCGGAATTTCGAAAAAGTACGTTTTCAGAATTTTTTCCGTTGTTGGAACCACCATTGCAAATTTTAATATTTTTGTGGGACCTTAATTTCAAAAAATATAAAAAGTACCAAAGTACTATTGTTTACCCCTATTTACCCTTAGGAATTCGAATTTCCAGAAATTCCTTTTTTTGGGAATGTTTTTCCGTTAGAGGATCCTACATTTCAAATTAATTGGATTTATTTCAGAAAAAATAAAAAGTACCAAAGTACTCGCTTTTTCCCCTTTTTCAACCCTTCGTTTTTACCCCTTAAAATCAACATTTCCAAAAACCCAGCCTTAGCAGATATGTATTCCGGGAGGTGAAACTACAATCCAAATTTCAAGACTCTAGCTTCAAAGGTTTGGGCTGTGGGATGATGCGTGATTAGTATGTCAGTCAGTCAGTCAGTCATCAGTCAGTCAGTCACGTAACTACTTTATATATATAGATGACAAAATCTACCAAGGCAACAGAAAAATTGGCTGATTTTAACAGAAAAAAATCTGTTGATTTAAGCAGAAAAAATCTGCTGATTTCAGATAACAAATCAAAACATCTAAACGGGTGTTCGCACGAATGTTCCTCGGGTCAAGGCCGACAATAATGCTTCAATCACTTTTGTCGTAGCGGCACTATTTAGCCGATATATATGCGATCGGAACTTAGAACGACTCAAAAATAGCAATTTTTAGTACATTTTTTTTATTCAGAGCTGCCAGATTGGTATAACAAAAAAATCTGGCAACCGTGCACTTTTTGTAGAGTACGCTATTAGCTACAAGATGGCTTCCGACGCCATTTCCTACCCATTAGGTCTAACCGTTTTTGTATTATTAAAAAATTTGGTTTCACTTACCTTTCGTGAAAAGTAGCCTAACAAAATGATCGTAGAGCTTCGCGTCCAACAGCGAACTTGTAGTCTGGACCTTGCCCTATTTTTTGGTTTTAATCTCGAGAATTTTAACTCATTATTTTCGAAGCTACGTGGGTACAAATTTGAAATTCTGAAAATGAAAAGAAAATGTAAGGGCTTTTTTTAATTTTCTGGGGAAACCATAAGTCCCCCGATCTCGGGCCTCGAGAGGAATTTGAAGCCTAATCTTATACCTGCCCGCCGATGTGAGGATAGGTATAAGCGATCGCGCTTTGAACCCTAAGAAGTGAAATTTTTTGCTATTTTTAGCATTTTTCGTCAACAAAACGACTCCCTTAAATATAACATTTTCCCCGATATCTTGAAAACTATAGCTCGGATCACTTTCGTGTTCTTCGGCACATCTTATTTCCCGACACTTTTTGTCGTATAAAGATATTTTTAGCAAAAAAGGCGATTTTCATTTGGACCGAAAAAAATACTGTTTCAAAAATTCTGACGACCTTGATGCGTTTAAGGAACTTGTAGAGGACGTAAAAATACAGACGATTGTGTTTTTGGAAAAAATGTTCAATAATATTTTAATCCTTCTACGAGAGTCGCGCAGATGCACTATAAATATTTTCGAAAAATGACAATTTTTACTATTCTTTCTAAGATATTCTGTAAAAACTATAAATATTCAAATATATAAAATAGTTTTCATTAACAAACCGACAAACCGACATTTAAAATCCTACTGATAATAACACTAACTGGGGTGTTTGAAACCGGCACGGGAAATACCAGAAATGTCAATAATTCTTAGAAATTCAATTTTTCTTCTGCATTTTTTCAACTTGAACTTTATATTAAATGCATTTTATTTATGTAAAAAGACTTAAAAAATAGCTTTTGAGCAGACATTTTTTTGCTAAAAAATAAAAAATGTAATTGCTTTTTTTCAAGAAATTTTTCCAAAGTGTATATTTTTAAAGTTTTTAAAAAAAAATTTAATCATGCTGATTTTCAATAAAATTTTTTAGTTAAATTTTTTTTTTTAATTAAATCTTAAAAAAACTTAGATTTTTTTTTTTATTTTTAAAGAGGATTATTTATATGAACTAGCTTTTTGGAATTGGATTAATATTGATGACATGTTCAATCATATTAGAGCACATCATTACCGCGGTCATTAATGTTGTGCTCTAATGGAATTTACATTGCTGTCAATATCAATCCAATACAAAAAAGAGGTAGTGTCATAGGAGCCTTAATATTTCTTCAAAATTACCAAAATAATCTGCTGATTTCTGTTCTAAAACTAAATGACAGAGAATAAAGTTTCAGAAAAAAAACTCTGCTAAAAGTTATATAATTCAAATTGAGAGTTATTCTACAAATTTTTCGACAGAGTTTTTTTTCCGACTGTATTGAACTCAAACAAAATCTGTTAAGTGGTTCAGAAGTTATGAGCAAAGTCTTAAATTTTCGATTTGTTTCACCTTGAAATCAAGTGTTGAAAAAACGCTAAGCACGCTTTGGACGACATAAGTAAGGCACAAAAATGTTTTAAATAGTGTTTTTGTCACAATAAAATATTTCTATTGAGTTTTAAAAAAACAATTTTGATGATGTGATGAAGATAATTACAAAATTTATATTGAAATGGTGTAATAAAATTGTATAAAAGAGGTTTCTCTAGTGAGGCAGAAACGGTACGCTTACATTAGTGTAAATGACGTAAACGAAATTTCAAAAACTAAAACAGAACATTTTTACAAATATTTTGTCGAGAATAACATGAATTACAAAAAGCAAGTAAAAAACTTAAATTCGTCTTGGCCGATTTCATGAATACCCTACAAAATGTCTTAAAAAATTAAAAGACCTCTAAAACACCTTTTTTATTTTTAACGTACACAAAATAAGGATTGCTTAAAAAGTTTATTAATTTATTTTAAGTAAGAAACATTTGTAGTCATTTATGTACAAATAACACTTTTTTTGAATGGTTTCTTTTTTGTGAGTATAACATTTTTTTCGGGTGTAAAATTTTTAACATGATAATGTTTTTAGGCTGGTGTCAAATTTTAAAAAAGTTGCAGGACGCCACATTAGTTTGACTATATAAGCTAACAATTAACGAAAAAGAAAACAAGAATTACTATTTTCATTTTCTTAAAACCAAAAATTTTAATAACTTGGGTTCGTAACTTGGATAATAATTCACCTCGTGGTGAATAAAACCGTTTTTCACCAGCTGGTGAATAAAAAGTAACATAATTATTTTTCAGCAAAAATTTTTTTTTTTTCATCAAATTTTTTTTTTTTTTTTTAAATTTTTTTTTTTTTTTTTCATAAATTTTTTTTTTTCAATTTTTTTTCCATCAAATTTTGTTTTTTTCATAAATTTTTTTTTTCATTAAACTTTCTTTCATCAAATTTTTTCATAAATTTTTTTTTTCATCAAACTTTTTTTCATCATTTTTTTTTGATCAAATTTTTTGTTCATCAATTTTTTTTTTCATTAATTTTTTTTTTTTTTTTTTTATCAAATTTTTTTTTTCATAAATTTTTTTTCAAAACCACCCAAATCCTTTAGCGTCAACTTTAATGGCAAACGCAACTACTTTTGTCCGACTCAGAAGAAGAGCTCCCCAGGACCTACTTAGATGAACCCCTTAAAATGGCCCAGAGTATACTAAGGAATTATTTTTATATATATTTTAGTTTTTTAGTTTTAAGTTATCTGTGGGATGATCACTGGATCATCTCCACTTCATAGTCAAATAATTTTAAGTCACGTGTAATGATTAATATCAATTTATGATAGATTGCATTAATAAATGAATTTTAATAAAAAAAAAAAAAATTTTTTTTTCATCAATTTTTTTTTCATTAATTTTTTTTTTCATAAATTTTTTTTTTTCATCTAAATTTTTTTTATCATATTTTTTTCATCAATTTTTTTCATAAAATTTTTTATTATTAATTTTTTTCTCACCAAAAAATTTTTTTTTTCATATTTTTTTTACATCAAAAAAATTTTTCTTTTCATCAAAAAAATTCATCAAAAACTTTTTTTCATCAAAATTTTTTTTCAACAAAAATTTTGGGTTCACGGGTTCACTAAATTTTTTTTAACATAATTTTGTTTTTCGTGAAAAAAAAATAATTTTTTTTACCAAAACTACTTTTTCACCAAGTCTAAGCTTTTCGCATAAAAATTTTCCATTTGTTTATCAAATGTACATAAAACAAGTGAGAGTGTTATATTCTTTGATGCCGAATCTTTTATACTCTCCAAAATGTAAAAACACTTTTTTGCACTTATTTTTGCACTCACTTACGAAATGTACAACTCTTTCGGTTTTTTAATGGGGTCCTCGACTGATATTTCAATTTGTTGTGCATGAAATAGCAAAGTAATATAACATTATTTTTTCTAAAAAAACTTTGCTTTGGCAAGTACACCCAAATCTTCCGCAAAACATTATCATGATTTAATGTTTTGGACAAGAGTACGAAATTAGCAGGCATTTTTTAGTGTATGTTAGGTTGTAAGTGGCTGCTGACATATTACGTCAGCACACGTAGACTCTGAGGACCGTTGTGATACCGCGGGACTGGTTTCACAATTTTTGAACTCAAAACTTTTTTGAAATTTTTTTTGTTTATTTTTTTTAAGGAAATTTTCATAATTTAAAACATAATTTGCCTGAGGATCTTTCGTCAGATTTGATAAACATCGTCGTAGTTATTAAATTTTCCTTATTCTTTTAAAGAAAATAACTTTGAAATATTTAAAACCTTCCTGCGGGGAATGGATCCGATCTTAGATCTTTCTGATAACTAAAAAAAAAACAAAAAATATTATTGAAAAATATTGATAAAAAAAATATTGATGAAAAAAAAAACAAAAAATATTGATGAAAAAAAATATTGATTAAAAAAATATTGATTAACAAAAAAATATTGATAAAAAAAATTATTGATAAAAAAATTTTGATGAAAAAAAAAATATTGATGAAAAAAAAATATTGATGAAAAAAAAATATTGATGAAAAAAAAATATTGATTAAAAAAAATATTGATGAAAAAAAAATATTGATGAAAAAAAAATATTGATTAAAAAAAATATTGATTAAAAAAAATATATTGTTGAAAAAAAAAATATTAATGAAAAAAAAAACAATAAGAAAAAAAATATTGATTAAAAAAAAAATTGGTGAAAAAAAATATTGATGAAATAAAAAAAAAAAATGATGGTGAAAAAAAAATAATATTGTTGAAAAATAAATATTGATGAAAAAAAAATAATATTGATGAAAATAAATATTATTCAAAAAAATACTATATTGTTGTCGTCCAAAGGACTATTATATGTAAAACAGTTTTGAATATTTTTGTTGGTTATTGACAATCGTTGCCTTACAAGTATAGTACAATTTCTTCGTCTTTCTGATTCCCATTGTGGATAGAGTCAAATATGTATTAATATTTTAGTTTGTGCGCAAACGATTTTGTCGTTTGGTACTTTGTAGTAAATCGATTCTACTTTTGCTAAATAATCTTGACAATGTAATCTGACAAATTCCGAAACACGTGTCGATTAAGTCTTGCAAAAATGACCAGCATAAATAAATTTAAAACAGAAAAATTATTTTCTTGAAAATTATGCTATGAGAATATCATGGTTTTAATTAGTAAAGAAAATAATGAACTCGAGCCAGAATAAAAATCCTCAAAATATAATAAAAATTATTGATGAAAAAAAATATTGTTAAAAAAAATAATATTGATAAAAAAAAAAAATATTGATGAAAAAAAAATATTTATAAAAAAAAAATATTGATGAAAAAAAAAACAATATTGATGAAAAAAAAAAATATTGATGAAAAAAAAAATATTGATGAAAAAAAAAATATTTAATAAAAAAAATATTGGCAAAAAAAATATTGTTAAAAAAAAATATTGATGAAAAAAAAAAAAAAAAAATATTGATGAAAAAAAAAAAAATTTATGAAAAAAAAGTATTGATGAAAAAAAAAATATTGAGGAAAAAAAAATATTGATGAAAAAAAATGTTGATGAGAAAAAAAGAAATATTGACGAAAAAAAATTTTGATGAACAAAAAATATTGATGAAAAAAAATATATTGATGAAAAAAAAAAAATATTGATGAAAAAAAAAAAATATTGATAATAAAAAAAAACTTGATGAAAAAAAAAATATTGATGAAAAAAATTTTGATGTTTGATTGATTTTACGTTATATTCACCAGCTGGTGAAATTTTTTTTATTCACCACGAAGTGAATTATAATCCAAGTTACAAACCCAAGTTACTAAAAAAAACAGTACCTAATTCTTATATTCTTTTTTGTTAGTCGTTAGCTAAGGTGGCGTCCTGTACCTTTCTGAAAATTAGACACAAGCCTAAAAACATTATCATCCCAGCAAAATTTTCAGTTCCTAATAATCGGTTCCAGAACGCATCAAACTACCCTGAAACCGGTTCTACTTAACATTCCAGAATCAATGAATTTTGTTTGAAATTGTCCCGAAAGCAATCGGTTTTTAGAGCAAGTAGTTTTTTTGAAAAATAATTTTACATAGAAAATTTTGTTGTGATTTCCGTAGAATATACTCAAGAATCTATTGAACCAGGAATTTGTTCCAAAAAATTTTCCTGGGATGTTAAAACATTTTTTTTAATAATTTTTAGAATTTTTTTTTACTTTAAAAAAATTAAAAGTAATAAAAACGTGTTTTTATGTTTTGGGTACTGTTGGCGGTAGTCATGAATTTGGACAGGTCGAATTTATTGTGATGTAATGTTTTAATGTTTCTAAGTCCCACCCAGGTAGCAAATTTATTTAAATTTTTTATTTTTTTTTAATTTTTATATATTTTCTTTAATATATTTATTCAAAATTTTTATTTTTTTTAATATTATTTTAATTAAAAAAAAACAATTAAAAATTATTTTTTTTGATGACGTGATGAAATGTGTCTTCACATGTTTCTTTAATTTTGATGGCATGTTTCATCATATTAAAGAAAAGCTCACTGAAAGTGATGAAACTGTTTCTTCATCATGATGAAGTATTTTGCTTTGACTGTACTTAAAGTTCAATTGGTTTATTATTTCCTGAAGGATAGAATCAGAAATCGTTTAAGTTTCTCAATAACATTTTTAAAAGGCTAACCAGTGGGCAACCAACAATGGTCCCAGAGGAAAAATATGATGTAATATTGAAGATTCAAGGTAAAAAAAGACTATTTTCTTTGGATACTAACTAAAAAGGACTTTTGATTCTTCAGAAATTTTAATTAGTTACAAACCAAATGAAAAATTATATTTGCCGTCTTTCACTAATTGTAATTTAAGGGCTTAAAGAAAATAAAAAAAAAAAACTTTAGCAAAGAATACAAAAATTTCAACTGCAAAATATGCAACAAGGTAAATGATGCTGTTGCAATATGATGTTGCTGATGATGATGATGACGATGATGACTAGATGGCATGAGTACCTTAAGAACAGCAAACATTTTTTTTTTTTTTGTTTGAAAAAATAAAAAAAAAAAATAAAAATAGTTTCAAACAAAGAGCAAAAGCTTGAAATAAAAAACTTGTCTTTAAATTTTTTGTATATCAAATAAACTATGATAAAATGAAAGGTTAAACCATCTTGTACTACAAGATTACCAAACACTTTGGTCTCTTTGCTTAAACATTTTTCTAGTGGCCTTGTCAAGTGTCATAGACAAAAGGAAGAATATTTTGAAAGTAAGTTCATGAAATAGTTTCAACAAAGTTTAATGAGAATTATGACAAGGTAGCGATCAGTGTATATGAAATTTAAATTCACATATCGTTGGCAGGCCTGCAAGAAGGCCCACGTGCAAGATTTTTTCAAAATTTTTAACTATGCCATTGTGGTCGTATAGTGCATATGGGGCATTCCATCTCAAATCGGACACTTAGATTTTCTCAATTTGTTTACAGTATTTAGTACCCTTCGAAAACTCCTTTGTGGTAAATTTTCGATTTTTTTGATGACCCGTTCACAAGATATCGAATTTTTAAATATTGGTTGTTTGTTCCTTTACTCAAACTTCTTTTACTCATAACTTCTTCAATAATGGCTGAAATGAGTATTTTTGATCTTTTGATAATTTTATTAAATAAAAAATTAAATATTGCTATTCTATAGCAATGAATTATTTAAGGATTTCAAGGAAATTTTTTTTGTCTATGAATTTTTACTTTAAACTGAATTTTGGTTAAAATTTGCAAATCTTGTTCTGTGAACTGATTCATTTGACTAAAATAACTAAGTAACAGAAATGGCATACGCCGATAAAAACACTAAAAATACAGAATTGACAAAAATATATGAAAATATATGCCGCCCTACGGGCAGTACTCTCAAATATATGCATTCATCTTTAACGTGTATGAACAAATAATTCAGCGCTAAAATTGTAATGTGCAAAAACGAGACAAAGAGTGATTAAGGAATGTTGTTGTTTCTAAGGATCGTAATATTGTTTGTGTAAAATAAAAATCTTCTGTTGACGTCATACACATGACATTTGTAATGAAATACGAACCAACTTCTGCTGTTAGTTTGTCAAGCAGAGCGATGGCCTAGATGGTTAGTGCTAGCTTTGCAAACTGATGGAAAATTTCATGAACGTGGGTTCGATTCCAATCAGAGTTAAGTCTTTTTGGTGGTAACTTAACAATGCTTTTCAAACTTGTTTAGTTTTAAAGCAATGCTTTTTAAACTTGCTTAGTTTTAAAAGCACTGGTAACTTAAAAATTACACTGGAAAAAAATTTTACACTCAAAAAAATTTTACACTCAAAAAAAAATTGTACACTCAAAAAAAAAATTTAGTTTTTTTTTTTTTGCAAAAATTACAATATTTTGTGTACATTCGTACGTGCATTCACTCAGAAATATTTGTAAAAAAAACATTACACTCGAAAAAATTTTACACTCAAAAAAAAAAAATTAGTATTTTTTTTTTTTGTTTTAAAAAATGACAAAAAAAGAGTTTTACTCAAAACAAAATATTTCTAACCAAAATTGTTCATTTTTTCACGTTAAAAAATGTACCATCCTTAAAAAAATGCATTGTGGAGGGTATTCATAAATTCGGCAAAGTCGAATTTAACTTTTCTACTTGTTTTGTCCATCATTTTTTTTTTTTCATCAATTTTTTTTCATCAAATTTTTTTTCATCAAACTTTTTTTTTCATCATTTTTTTTATCAATTTTTTTTGTTTTTTCATCAAATTTTTTTTGTTTTTTCATCAAATTTTTTTGTTTTTTCATCAAATTTTTTTTTTTCATCATTTTTTTCCATTAATTTTTTTTCATCAAATTTTTTTTTTATCAAATTTTTTTTCAAAAAATTGTTTTTATCACATTTTTTTCATCAATTTTTTACTCTAAAATTTTTTTTTTCATATTTTTTGTTCATCAATTTTTTTTTACATCAAAAAATTTTTCGTTTCATCAAAAAAATTCATCAAATACTTTTTTTCATCAATTTTTTTTTCACCAAAAATTTTTGGTTCATTAAATTTTTTAACATAATTTTGTTTTTCGTGAAAAAAAAATATTTTTTTTTACCAAAACTACTTTTTCACCAAGTCTAAGCTTTTCGCATAAAAATTTTCCATTTGTTTATCAAATGTACATAAAACAAGTGAGAGTGTTATATTCTTTGGTTCCGAATCTTTTATACTCTCCAAGATGTAAAAACACTTTTTTGCACTTATTTTTGCACTCACTTGCGAAATGTACAGCTCTTTTGGTTTTTTAATGGGGTCCTCGACTGATATTTCAACTCGTTTTGCATGGAATAGCTAAGTAATACTTATAACATTATTTTTTCTAAAAAAAAACTTTGCTTTGGCAAGTACACCAAAATCTTCCGCAAAACATTATCATGATTTATTGTTTTTGGCAAGAGTACAAAATTCGCAGGCATTTTGTAAAATAATCTTTGAGATTTGTAAAATTGCAAAAAAAAAAATGATAAAATTACAAAAATATGTAAATTTCAATACAAATGTGTTTGTTAAATCCGATCATTTAAACATCCGATCATTTAAACCCGTGGCGGCCTTTTATTAAAATTTTGGCTTTTCGAAAATTTTCCACCAGTATTTTGGATTTTTAAAAAATTAATAAAAATATGTTGTTTTTCATTTATTTTTATTAATTTGGGCTATGCTGAATATGAGTATCCAAAAAGTTTCTAAAATCGGTCGAGCGGTTTTCGAGATATAGCCATTTGAAATATGTCAACAAATTTATAAAAAATTGGCGGGTTTTTCCTAGATCAAGCAAATAAAAAAAAACCTCGAAATTATTTTCCACTGACTATAGTATAGAGCTTGTGACAAGCTTTCATTTAAACTTAATTTGAACCAAATCAGAACATTTTTACCGATTGCGCTTTTCGATCAAAGTTTAAATGAAAAAATTATCCGATTAAGCTTAAATTATGTTTAATTTTATTTGTCACCAGCTCTATGAAAGCGTCGAAGACAAGATATTTTGAGATTTTATTTAAAAAATTTCTTCAACGTAGAAAAAATCGTAATATTTTTAATATTTCAAACAGCGATATCTCGAAAACCATTCAACCGATTTTCTTTTTTTTTATATTCGTTGTCTGCGCACCGAAATAAATAACTTTTCCGATTTGCCTTAAATTTGTAACACATAACTTTTAGGTCTAGTAGAATGAAATTTTTTGCGGACACTTGGAAAAATCAAAAGTTGAATAAAAAATGTCACCAAATTGTATTTAAAATTGTATACTTTCTTTTCTCAGTGTATCTTAAAGTTAGAATCACACTGTTACCTTTTATCTTTCATCTAATTTTTGTTTCTTGTCCCATTTCCAAATGACTTCAACTCATTCACTATAGTCAGTTATTTCATTCACTTAACCAAACGACTGACGAACAACAATAGCAAACATACAACAGATGCTGCTAATAGAGTTGTTTATTTCAATTTACTAGATTTTAATTTAAATTAAATTTTTCTTTCATAAACTTTTATTAACACCACATACAATTTGCCATCTTTGTGTACAATGGATATAGTGCTAAATGCTCCTTAATACTAAAATATACTATATAAAAAATAATCTACTTTTTGTTTAACATTATTTTCTAATGGCCAAAATTGTGTTTAATGAAAATAAAAGTTTTTGTCTTTTCTTGGGAAAAATGAGCACAAAATTATGTTGTTAAAAGGAAATCTATTTTTTCATGTTAGGTTGATATCTTTTGATATCAACCTTATAATGAGATTATTTAGTTAACAATGAAAAGTATTTAAGATCAGTGATGGAAAAATAACAAGTGGTCAAAATTAAAATTCAATTTTCCAAAAAATAAAAGTACAGCTACAATTGCCAGATATTTCCAGTTAACAAATTTAGGGATTACAGGCAAGTATGCTTGCCACAGGGTTTTTTGATTTTTTTTTTTTTTTAATTTCTTTATTAATGCAATCTATCACTTTTTGATATTAAACATTAGATTTGAGTTAAATATATAAATATATTATTTTTTTTTCTTCTAAATGGTTATGATCCAGTGATCATACCATGATGTTAAAAAGGTTTTACTATGGCTATTTAAAGAATTGTATGTCTCCATTTTGAATGGAAATAGTTTCATCTTATTAAGCCTTGAGGAGCTCTGCGCTTTAATCTTAAGAATGTTGTGGTATTTCTCATGAGGTTGGACGCAAATGGGTTTGGATGTTTTTCAATTCTATTTTTGTATGATGCCAGATGAGTTTTAATTTCGTCTTTTATGAAAGGTATTTTGAGATCTTTGTGAAGTTGATTATTTGTTACATACCAAGGTGCGTCAACAATTCTTCGAATTGTTTTTGACTGAAAACGTTGAAGTATTTCAATGTTTGAGGTGCAGGCGGTGCCCCACAACTGGATGCCATAGGTCCAAATAGGTTTGAGAATACATTTATATATTGTTAGCTTGTTTTCAATGGAGAGTCCGGAATCAATTAGAAACCCGAATTTTCTTAGTTGGATATCTAAAGCTTTACGTTTAGTTTGAATGTGTTTTTTCCACGTTAACTTTTTATCTAGGTGAATTCCAAGATATTTCGCTTCTTCCTTTTGAGGAATTTCAGTGTCATTTGATTTGATAGGAGGGCATGTCTGACGATTAAGTGTAAATGTAACTTGGACAGATTTCAACTCGTTTGCTTTTATACGCCAAATTTTAAGCCATGATGATATATCATTAAGGCATTTATGAACAGTTAATGATGCGTGTTCATGATTTTTGTCTACAGCTAATGCAGCTGTATCATCTGCAAAAGTTCCGATGATGACACCTTCAGACTGGGGAAGGTCGGAAGTGTAAAGTAGATAAAGTGTGGGTCCCATAACGCTACCTTGGGGAACTCCTGCAGATATTGTATTTAAATCGCTTATATCACCTTCTTCTTTAACAAAAAACAAGCGGTTTTGTAGGTATGATTTGGTAAATAAATAGAAATTTATAGGTAGGATTTTCTTGATTTTAAATAGTAAACCATCATGCCACACTTTATCGAAGGCTTGGGATATGTCTAAAAACACTGCTGTGCAGTACTGTTTTTTCTCAAATGTTTCATGAATGGTTTCAACTAAACGATGAACTTGTTCTATGGTTCCGTGTTGTTTTCGAAATCCAAATTGGTGCGTTGGAATAAGACCTTTCGATTCAATAATGGGTGTCAGTCTCTTAAGAAATAAAGACTCGAGAACCTTTGAAAGAAGAGGCAGCAAACTTGTTGGATGGTAGGAAGTTAGTTGCTCGGCTGGCTTTCCGGGTTTCTGTATCATTGTTATTTGTGCAACTTTCCATTGGGTTGGTACGAAGGAGTAAGTTATGCAAGCATTGTATATTAGGGATATAACCATTTGCATTTTTTTGCAAATATCAAAAAGGACCTATCATAGTAAAAAAGTACATGAAAAATCAATAAGAAATATGTGTAAATTTTTTCGCGAATGTTCAAAAAGGTTCGGCACCAATCGCGATGAAGTTTTCGCTAATATTTCTTTTTTAATTAATTAGGCAACCGATATTTCTAATGTTGAAAATCATATTGTTATTTTGTTCTTGTTTTATTTTTGTTGTTAAATAACAAAAAACCAAAAAACGGCGGAAGAGAAGGATTCCCACCATAAAACATAAAAAAATATAAATTTGTAATGTTTTGGAAATTGCAATCGGTGCCGAAGGTTTTTGGACCAAAATGACCCCGGATAAGTTTTTTTGTTATCAGTATAACATTGCCCATACCGCTATGATAGGTTCTTATTTTGGTTATACCCCTATTGTATATATAAGTTAATAGCGTTATACCTTTTTCTGGCAGTTCTTTTAATGCCTTTGCTGTGATTAAATCATATCCTGGAGCTTTATTTATTTTTAATTTGCTGATTACGTTATAAACTTCAGTTTTTGTAAATTTTTTAATCGGTAAATCAAGGTGATGGGTTTCATTTAAAAAATTTTTGATTTGTTCGGGGACTTCATCATTATTTTCTACCTTATTTGGGGTAAATGCTTCTTTCAAATAATTGGCAAAAGTGTTTGCCTTATCCTGGTTGCTTTTAGTCCAGTTATTATCAGTCTTGCGAACAGGATGATTTACTTTATGCTGCTGTTTAACTTTATTAGTTATTTTCCATAACGAAAAATCTGTAGATTTTGTACAATCTAGATTTTACATGTCTGCTTCAAAATTTTTATCTTTTTCATCCTTAAGTAGCATTTTTAATTCCGCAGTTAGTTTATTTAAAATAGTTTTATCACCTGGAGATTTTTTTGTTTGCCAACGCTTTCTAGCTGTACGTTTTTTTGATATTTTATTTCGAATTTCGATGGAACACTTAGGAATGTTCGTGTAGCTATACTGTGGAGTGGAGTTCCAAGCTGATTGTTGTATTGTATTTACAAGATGTTCCACAGCATCTGTAATATCCTCATAGGTTTTAAGTGGAAGTTGTGTGACTAAATTTTTACTTATAAGGAAACGATAATGACTCCAATCAGTTTTTTTGGTATGAAGTTTACATGGTAGTTCAACATTGCTAAAGTCATGTTTTATATGCAATATTACCGGCGAATGATCTGATGATAAGTCAAAGCAGGATTCGCATTTTTGAAATTTGGGTAG
This sequence comes from Pegoplata infirma, assembly GCA_963921195.1. Classification (NCBI taxonomy): domain Eukaryota; kingdom Metazoa; phylum Arthropoda; class Insecta; order Diptera; family Anthomyiidae; genus Pegoplata; species Pegoplata infirma. The sequence goes on along the minus strand of OY992536.1, from coordinate 233,761,891 downwards.
CATTCCTTTTGATACACAGAAATCAATAAGGTCAGGGATCTTGTTTAGGTCTGTGGGCCAGTATGTGGGTGAATCAGGAAATGTAACATTTAAGCTAAGATCTTTAATTGCGGAATATAGTTGTCTACCTTTGGTTGTTATTAATCTAGATCCCCAGACTGTATGTTTTGCGTTGTAGTCGCCACATGCTAAGAACATGTTTCCTAACTTTTTGAAAAATTCTTTATACGTATTTTTTTGATGTTGTGTTTAGGTGGGCTGTAAACAGAGGATATGGTTACTGGTCCATGCCAATCTTCAACAATTAAATTTGTAGCTTGGAATTCGTTAGAACGAAAAGGAATACCTTAATGGTGTTTGATGGTATTTTTTATTAAAATGGCTGATCCACCATGAGCTGTTTCATCAGGGTGCATTAATTGGTAAAACTTGTATTGGGGTATGTAAAAGTGTTTTTTTTGAGTGAAGTGAGTTTCAGATATAAGGAATATATCTATTTGATTTGTTATTAAAAATGATTTTACATCTACACAGAAAAAAATAAATCATTCCTGGAATAAATTTATTCATACATAGTATGAATCGTACATGACTTTTTTTTCCCAAACTATTTTTATTCTGAGAATGATTTTGTACATACATGCAATGAACTCGAACATGACTTTTTTCTCATATTTGTTCGTACTATTTATGCTTTTTTCTTACATATTATGAAGCATTTTACAAATCTACAGCCAAATTTTATTGCAAAATAATAAATATTGTTTGTTTTTGCAAAATTTAAGGTTTTTATTAATAAAACTCGTGATTTTTAAGATATTTACAATTCAAATACAAAATTAAAATTTAATATTAAAACTAATGATAAAAATTACTACCTCCGTCCCAAAATAATCTTAACATATCTATATTTTGGCTGGGATTATGGAGGATTTTTTGAAAAAGCTTTGTTTTTTTTGTTAATACATTTTGGGGCATATCAATAATTTAGAAATTCTTTATAGCTTTGCAATTTTTCAATTCACGTGCAAAATGGATTCAATAAACTGCATCCAGATATATGAGACAACTTGTTTTCGACGTTACAAACAGGCATGGTGTCCACTATGGTCGAAAAGATGAAAATAATTACAAAATGTGGCGTATGAAATAAGAAATTTTACGCTAGAGGCACATTTAACGGTTTTGAATAAATGCATTATGGATGCAATAGGGACATCTTGCAAATATTTTTAATTAATTTTGTTACAATTTTAGTACACGAGATCAGTATAAGATTGTTTTTTTAACTTTATCTTGTATTATTTCAACTAAAACACTGCTTAATAAAATGTAAAGTTTATTTTGGGACAAAAAAATCTAGAGAAATGTTAAAAATATTTTGGGACGGAGGTAGTAATTATTAAAACAACGGTTTGGCGTTGTAAGCTGTAAATCTTAACAAAACCATTTATAAGGAAGCTATCCCACATTATTTCCGATTTTGGATAATTGACTTGAACATGAATGATTTTTTCAGCTTCTTAACAGTTTTTGGTTTTTTGTGTTGGAATTTTTTGGCCACCTTCTGGCGACATCAGACAAACAATAAAATACCAATGATATGTGCAGAGCATTTAGGCTGATTTCGGCATCTTGAAAAATAAAAAAAAATCAATTACAAACAAAATACATATTACAATTCAGAAAAAAAAAAAAAATATTTACATACCTTGATGAATGCTTGAAATTTCTATATCTCATTATATTTTTCGCGATATTTTTGAACATTTTTATGGTAAATTTGTTTTTTTCGATATTTTTTCCGTTTAATAGTTTTTTATAATTAAAATGAAAACAAATTGTTTGACAAATTAAACCAATATTTTTGATTTTCTTTTAATTTAAACATAAAGGAAATATTTATAAATAGCATGAATTTGTTTATAAATAGTATGAATTGAAATCAATGAATTCAGTTCATACTATTTATGTACAAAATTTGTTCTGTGTAGCTTGTGCTGGGCTAGACCATTTGCATTCCAAAAAGGTTTTTTGAATGAGTAAAAAAAGCTTTTTATTTTTTTTTTTAAGTTAAAAGGCCAAATAGTTCATGATAATGTTTTTGGACTGGCGTCTTATTTAAAACATTATGCAGGACGCCACCTCAGTTTGACTATATAAGCTTCCGACTTACAAAAAAGAAAATAAGAATTATTGTTTTAATTTTTTTAAAACCAAAAAGGTTTGTAACTTCGATTTGCAACTTGGATAATAACTCACCTGCTGGTGAATTAAAGCGATTTTCAATAGATGGGAATAAAACATAACATAATTATTTTTCAAGAAATATTTTTTTTTTTTTCAAAAAAATCAAACTTTTTTTTTTTGAAAAATTTGTTTTTCATCAGTTTTTTCTTATCAAAATTTTCAATTTTTTTTTTGTAACAAAATCTTTTTTTCAATTAATTTTTTTATTCACAATTTTTTTTTCATCAAATTTTATTTTTTCATAATTTTTTTTATAATGGTTCAATTTAAAAAAATGCAGAAGAAAAATTTAATTTCTAAAAATCATAGACAATTCTGTTATTTTTATACCTGTTTCAAACCCTTCAGTTAGTGTTATCATCAGCAGGATTTTAAATGTCGGTTTGTCCTGTTAATGGAAATTGTTTTTAATATATGTGAATATTTATGGTTTCTACAGAATAAAATTTGACAGCTTCCAACACTACAATTCTATCATTAGCAATATCAGCCTCACCTCACACCTTCTTTCAACTTTTCTTGTCTCTTACATTATTTCTCAAGGGTTACCAATATGACCTGAAGGGTAGCTTAAATGTTTCGGGTAGTTACACACATCATCACAAATTCATTATACCCTATACCACAAAGTGATGTCTAGTGTAGGGTATAATTAGTATTGCCACTATTCTATAGTTGCTATTACCAAAGTAAGGGTTGCAATATAAATAATATAAAAACATGAAGAAAAAGCAACAAGAATAAAAAATCCATGATAATTAACACTAAACGTACCACGGCAGTCAAATGATTGGTTTCATTTTCAAAAATATTAAGATATATTCTTATATATGGGGCATTCCATGTGAAATCGGCACTTTGAATATTTTTTTTTTTTAAATATTCCCAATTTGTTTACAGTTTTTAGTACCCTTCGAAAACTCCTTTGTGGTAAATTTTTTAGATGCCCCGTTGAAAAGATAACGAATTTTTAAAAATTGGTAGTTTGTTCCTTTACTCAAACTTCTTTTACACTCAAAAAAAAAAAAAACTTGTAAAATGCCTTGTAATCCCGTTCTACCAATATTTAACAATATTCCTTGTTTTTTAACAAAAAATCTTGTACTTTGCTTAAACGAGAACTACAGTTTTACTGGTAATTTTACAAATTTATTTTCGTAATTGTGTTCTACCATTTTGAAAGGTTATTTAAAAAAAAAAAAATTAATTTTACAACAAAGTATTTATTACGAGCATTCTAGTTTATTTCCAAAAAAAAAAACTGTTATTTTAAAAAAATTATGTTATACAAATCCTCGTATGACATAATGTTGTTTAACAAAAAAATAAAAAAATTTTTTTATGAAAATTTTTTTTTTTTTTAAATTTTCCAAGTCCCTGACACTTTTTTTTTTATTGAAAAATATTTAAAAAAAAAGTTGACAAAATTTTGAAAAATTTATTACGATGATTCTAGTTAATTTACAAAAAAAAAAACATTTTTTTTTCAAAAATGATTTTATTACAAGGATTTATTTTGTTTAACAAGAAATTTTTTTTTGGAAATTTATCATTTTGGTTTGTAAATATACCATTTTTTAAACAAATTTACAATTTTTTCTTGTAAGTTTACCATTTTTTTTTATTTTTCCGGTTTTTAAACAATATTTTTACCAATAAAATTGGTTATTTTACCAATTTTTGGCGCATTCAAAATTACGAGGAAATCCTCGTTATTTTACGAGAATTTTACCTACCACCTATTTTACGAGAATAGCCTCGTAAAATCACGAGATTTTTTGGTAACTTTACAAGTTTTTTTTTTTTTTTGAGTCAATAATGGTGGAAATTTTTTTTTTTTCTAATTTTTTGTTGTTTTTTTACGAACTTTAAAAAAAAAATCCAAAAAATTCTTAAAGCGCTCTAGTATGCGCTTTTTAAGTTTTAAAATTTAAATCTCATTTTTGAAAATATTTGTACTCTTTGATTTTTTTGAAATTTTTTGTGTAAAACTTCTATCGATTCTTCAAATTTTTTGCCCAGTAGGATCGTGGGATAACGATTATTACTATTTTTTAAAAATATTTTGAATGACCGACCCACAATACTTTTTTAGTCCAAACATTTTCTCTGAACATACCTACCCTGTATCTTAAACTATTATGGCGGTCCGCATACAATTTTTTTTATTTTTTGTAAATTTGTTTTATTTAATCAGCTTCTACCGGTCCAATGGTGCGCCCGAGAGGAGTCATTAGAGAAACCGACATCTATTTATTTTTACCCTCAAAATTTTTTTTAAAACATAGCTACGCCCTATCTCCACTCCCTAAGTATTGCTCTAAGGGCACTTTTAGGGCAGTTAGAGCGGGTGGAGCAAATTTAAAAAATGTCGTTTTGTGTTGGAGCCCCCTTACAAATTCGAGATAGCGTATTGATTGTTTCGAGGAAATGATTAGACGTAAAAATTAATGGAGGCGGTCTTGGAAATGACCCCTCTATGACGCACCATTGGAGCAGTAGAAATGATTTTAAGATTGGAAAATTACAACAAAATTTTTTAAAAAAATTTTAAAAAATAGTAACAATTGATATCCCACAATCCTACTGGGTAGAATCAATAGAAGTTTTACACAAAAAAATTACAAAAAAATCGAAGAGTACAAACAGTTTCAAAAATGAGATTTAAATTTTGAAACTTAAAAATCGCATACTAGAGCGCTTTTAAGAATTTTTTGGGATTTTTTTTTAGAAAGTACTTAGAAAAACAAAAATTTTGAAAAAAAAAATTTGAAATTTGGACCATTATTGAAGAAGTTATGATTAAAAGAAGTTTGAGTAAAGGAACAAACTATAAATTTTTGAAAATTCGATATCTTTTGAACGGGTCATCAAAAAATCTGAAAATTTACAATGAAGGAGTTTTCGAAGGGTACTAAAAACGGTAAACAAATTGGGAAAATCTAAAAAAAAAAAATTTCAAAGTGTCCGATTTGACATGGAATGCCCCATATGTATCACATCTTATCCGAGATTTGAAAGATCAGTACTGATCCCAGTAAGATCAGTACTGATCCGAGTAAAATCAGTACTGATCCGAGATTTGAAAAATCAGCACTGATCTAAGATTTGAAAGATCAGTACTTATTCGAAAAATAGATCACTAAACACAGAAAACAAATTTGCTAATATCTAACTGAAATTCAGTTGATACAAGTAAAATTCGGTTGATGCATTTGAATAAAGGGTGTCACAATTGAATATCGGTAGTCACAACTGAATTCGGTTGATATTACTGCACAGAGAAAAATAAATTTCCAACTGAATTTTTCAGTTGTATTAACTCAAAATTCGGTTGCTGCAACTACATTTTGATGTGTCTAACGAATTTTATAGTTGTTTCAATTAAAAGACAGTTGTAATAACAAAAATTTGTTGTAACTACCGATATTTAGTTGTTTTAACATTAATTCAAATGCATCCACCGATTTTTTGTTGCAACAACTGAATTTCAGTTGGAAATTAGCAAATTTGTTTTCTGTGTTTGACTTTTAATTGTTACAACCAATATCAAAAGTTAGCATTATTTGTCAAACCAACAATGTTAATTTAACATTACCCAGGCAGAAACTGCCAACCGTTCCAAAGAAAAAGTCTCGGCAAAGCACTTTATTTTTTGTGTAGAAGGTAGTATGAATTCGAGAAAGTGCTTTGCAAGCGCTTTGCCAATGTTCCAAAGAAAAAGTCTCGGCAAAGCACTTTATTTTTTGTGTAGAAGGTAGTATGAATTCGAGAAAGTGCTTTGCAAGCGCTTTGCCAATGTTTTTCTATTTAAATCCGTTCAAAATATAAACTTTTTATTAAAATTTATTAATTTTCGTAACAATTGGAATATTTTTTTTTCCCTGCAGGATAAGTGGCCGGTCCTTGATAGTTCTCGTGATATGTCACTTCGACACAATGACCTACATATTACAAACTTGACACCTTTTATATAAAAACACCTGTTTCTTTCGTGAGGAAGTGTCTTAAACTCCGGATACATCACATGTTAAATATCACTGAGCCTATCCCTTTGGAACACTACCTGATTCGGTTCAATACACCACTTTTTTTCGGGACTTTTCCAAAAATTTTCCTAGAAGCATTTTTAATAAATTTTTTTATTCCAAAACGCAAAGAAAACTGCAAACAAATTTTTTCCGGGACTTAGAAAATATTTCAAAGTTTGTCCAAAATTTTGTTATCCTAATAAATTAGTCAATAAATTTTTTATCCTAATTTAATAAATTTCTTTTTCCAAAAAAAGTTGTGTCTTATGAACTTATAAAATTTTGATACGTCCCATTTTTTTGTTCCAAAAGTGCTATAATAGTACCATATTTTTTGTTTTTAAAGCGCTTTCAAAGCGCTTTAAAATAGCAACGGCATACCGTTTACCGTGGTTATCATTTTGGACGCTGGGAGAGTACTAAACTGTGATGCTTTCCCAGCACACAAGCGACCATAAAAGGTACTTTGCCAGCGCTTTCCCGTTCGTATTTTTCTGCCTGGGTATCTTTTAGAAAAATAAACATTTGTGTCTACAAAATATAGACCATGTTCTGGCAAGGTTGCAAAATAAGTACTTAGATCAGAGTTGATGAAGGAGAGGAGGACGAATGATGATTACTAAAAAATTTAATTTATTCACCATAATGCAATTTCACCTTCTTCTGTACGAAAAAACAACAGCAACAACCACACAGGAATTGAAAAACCATGATGTAGTTGATACTTGCTTAACAGCCAACTTAGCGTATCGGTCTAGAGTGATCGTACCTAAGAGGCAGTTAATAGCAAATACATTACAGATCATGGGTTCAATCCCTGGCGGCTGCGATCTGTTAATAATTTTCACATATAGAATAAAATTGACTTAACTGAATAAATTTTACATTAAAATTTTTTCTGATGATTATAATAACTGGATTATATGAAACTAGTAAAAAACGAACCAGGATGTCTTAAATTTTTAGAAAAATAAATTTTTCTTTCACACCTTTCTCAATTCAAACCATATATAACATTATCGTATTTTCCTCGTCTAACAGTTTTCGTACCTTCTGTTATCAAGTTCCAAAATTTTAAGAGTGGGAGACAAAGAGCTTGGCCAAGCTCTTTGTCTCCCGCTCTTAATATTTTGAAACTTTTTAACAGAAGGTACGAAAACTGTTAGACGAGGAAAATACGATAATGTTAAATTAACATTGTTGGTTTGACAAATAATGCTAACTTTTTATATCGAAAAAGCGCTTAATAAATTTTAAAAAAATGTATCAATTTATAATTATTATGGTAATATTATTTAAGAAATACCTTTAAAAGTGTTTAAAACAAATTGTCAGCAAATAAAAAGTCATTGGATTTCCCGATAATCCACAAAAAAAAACTTTTTTTACAGCTAGATGAAAAAAAACGCTAGCTTTAGTCTGAAAATCGCCAAATTGTAACACTTTTTCTTTTTATATATCGAACTTAAGGGATTTTTTTGGTTTGATCAAACGTCCAGTTCGATGGCGGACTTAGCAAAGGGAATTTAAGAGAGGGTTTAACAGAAGAAGGGAGACTTCACATATCTTTAAGTATTGATAGTCTTTGGCTTGGCGTAAGTATGGAAATTATGTCAAAAAAAATATTGAAAAATTTTTATATTTATTTACCAAAAAATATTTTAAAACAAAAAAATAAAAAAAAAGGAAAATCTATCTCCAAATTCAATTATACATACATATGTAGATGGAAAAACAATAAAGCCAAATATGCAGTGGGATATATGAAAATAAGTTAATAGGAATTAATTTTAAACATCTTCATAAAGTTGAAAAGGTTCGCAGATTATAAGATTTTTTGTACATATGTAACGCATCAAAAATATACCTCCGTATATGACATATTCTAGTAATTGCCGGCCATCAATAGGAACCATAAGTCCGCCATCGAACTGGACGTTTGATCAAACCAAAAAAATCCCTTAAGTTCGATATAAAAAAAGAAAAAGTGTTACAATTTGGCGATTTTCAGACTAAAGCTAGCGTTTTTTTTTCATCTTGCTGTAAAAAAAGTTTTTTTTGTGGATTATCAGGAAATCCAATGACTTTTTATTTGCTGACAATTTGTTTTAAACACTTTTAAAGGTATTTCTTAAATAATATTACCATAATAATTATAAATTGATACATTTTTTTAAAATTTATTAAGCGCTTTTTCGATATAAAAAGTTAGCATTATTTGTCAAACCAACAATGTTAACTTAACATTATCGTATTTTCCTCGTCTAACAGTTTTCGTACCTTCTGTTAAAAAGTTTCAAAATATTAAGAGCGGGAGACAAAGAGCTTGCCGAAACTTTCATATGGGAATGAGAGCAGAAAAATACGAGTTACCCCTTTACCATATTCAACTTTCAGGACAATCGGTGGCTGCCATGTGAAAGACCTCCTTTGTTAGTCCAAGCCAATAGCTAGACCCCTGAAGGCACAAATATGCATGTATGTACATATGTCTTATGCTACTAATTGTCTCAGAATCTGAGACTTTTTTTTATACAAAAATGTCTCAGACTCTGAGACTTTTTTTATAAATAAAATGTCTCAGAATCTAAGACTTTTTCTGTAGAAAAATGTCTCTGAATCTGAGACTTTTCTATAAAAAAATTTCTTAGAATCTGAGACTTTTTCTACAGAAAAAATGTCTCAGAATCTGAGACTTATCTATAGAAAAAATTTTTCAGAATCTGAGATTTTTCTATAGAAAAACTGTCAGAATCTGAAACTTTTTCTATAGAAAAAATGTCTCAGAATCTGAGACAGATTATTGCGTGAATCATGCACTAATCTTTTCAAGTAAGGAATCAGAGTTTTTGAGGTCATAAGATGGTTTTTATATTGGAAACAATCACAAGATTATTGAGAATTCTTCTAAGTTTTTCTAAGAGAACAATTCTGTGAATGCAGTCTTTTTCCATTGAAAAAATTTCTGCGAGTCTTAACGTAAATTATTTGGAAAACTCGGTTGATTCTAAAATACTTTAAGAAAAATCCACTATTTCTACTTAAGTGGTCAAATTCTTTAAAACATTCTTTAAATCGGATTCGCATGTATAAAAGGCTTCCGATATTAATTTTATGGTTTTTATGATCCCCAAGTTTGCAGGAGTTTCTCTTTTTTATGTTTGTATTTTTGCAGAAACTTATTTAGAAGAAATTCTGAGGATTATTCGATTTTAATATTTCTAATTTTTAATTGCGTCAATTAAAAAATTACTCAGTTTTTGTTCTTAAATTTAAACAAGTGATTACTCAAATTTGTTTTCTTCATATTTTATTCTGTGCAGTGTCCACCAGTATCGGTGGCCGCAAACAATTCGTTTAAACTACTGCTGACCAACTGCTGACATGCCATTTGGGACATGCAATTTTATAAAGGGAGCGTCAGCAGTATATCAGGGGTTATATATTTTTTTTTTTTGCCGACTTGGTTTTTGAGTAAACTACTAAAGTATAACAGTGCTTTTAATTAAACGTTTGCGCCCATAATGTGGCGGTTATTCCATTATTCCGGTTATTCCAAACATGGTAAGATTAGATATAATTTTTAGTGTTAATTTAAAGTCTTTAGACAAAAAATAGAATAAGAACATAAAAACAGCAACAACACAACAAAAAGGCAAAAAAAAAAAACTTTTCTAAATATTTAAATGAAATGTTAATGCTGTTGTTTATATGCCACTGGATGTTGAATTATGCTGATTTATATTAACACTTTTTAACGTGGCAATGCCAAAAGAGAACAACAATTTTATTTACGCTAAAAACGGAATTTTATTCATTTGCATTAATGTTACTACAATCTGACCGCCATTAACAATAAAGTTTAACAAATAAAAAGGGAAAAAAATTTTCAAATAGAAAAGGGGTAAATTAAATAAAACAAATAAAAAAAATTTTGTATTTAAGTAATCATTTTTAAAAGTCACCAAAAAGGGGGCCAGTCGACTTTGATAAAACAAAGTGACAATTAAAAGATTTTTAAACAAAATGATAAAGGACTTTTTTACGAGTTTTTTTTTTTGTTCTTTTACAAAAAAAAAAAAAAAACTCGTTAAAAACCTGTAAAGTGGCAAAGGTAAGAATGGGATATCGATTGAAAGTGTATGTGACATTTTAAATAATGAAAAATATATTTAGCTTGTTAACATAAGCGTCATAAAGTATATGTTTGCTGACGTAAAGCGCCACTAGAAACTTTAAACATCTTTCGGAATGTTATTGATCACAAAATTCAAAAAAAAAAAAAAAAAAATCCCGGGATTTCGGTATTTTTTAAAGTTTGGAAACAAAATTAATTTCCTATTCAAAAACTTTCAGATTCTGTTACTTTTTTCATATAGAAAACTATCAGATTCTGAGACATTTTACCTATAGAAAGTCTCTCAGATTCTAAGACATTTTTCCAATTCAAAAACTCTCAGATTCTGAGAATTTTTTTCTTAAAAAAAGTCTCTGATTCTGAGATATTTTATCTATAAAAAAACTCTCAGAGTCTGAGACATTCTTCCAATAGAAAATTAATCGGATTTTGAGACATTTTTACTTCAGGTTTTTGAGAAAATTGAGGTCAAAGGTAAAAAATTCCGTTTTGGACAACTCGAAAAACGTTGTTGTTGTTATTATTTATTTACTGAAATTTTAACATATAATTACAACTCATATACTAAATTAATCTAACCGAGACGGGTGACAATGACCATTGTCTCGTTGTAGCGAAACAGAAAAAGGCCATTGGTGGTAATCGAACCCACGACCCCCAGACTCATAGGCTAACACGCTACCAATTAGCCTACTGGGTCGCCTTAGTTGTTATTATGTTCGTCGTTGTTTTTCCTACAAACGTCACATATTGTGCGCTACATGTTTTTCATTAAAACCCATTAAAATTTTTTCGTCACGTGGCACATAATTATTTTATCAATCATTTTTACAATTTACATAAAAAAGCTATAAACTTTTTATATTTTGCTATAAACAAAACCAAGAGATTTTTATTTTTAATTATTTCTAAAATTTATTAAAGCATGTGCATCATACTGACAAATGACTAAAAATAATTTCAATATTTTTACACATTTTTTTTTTTGCAAAAAAAAAAAAACAAGTGAGAGTCTTAAATTCGGTCGTGCCGAATCTTTTATACCCTCCAAAATGTAAAAAAAAAAAAAATTGACAGGGTCGTTTCTTTTTTTTTTGGGGGGGGGGCGAAGTTGATAGGGTCAGTGGGGCACGCCTTACCATCGCGATAAATATACCAAATGTTTCATTTATTTAACAAAAATACAAAAAAACATGTAAAAACGTGTATTTTTTTAGAGGTTGGTTTAGTTCTTCAAGGGGGAACTTTTTTCCCCCTGGTCCGATTTGGCCAATTTCCGAACTTAACCTGCCTAGGAACATAAGACATATTTGTGCCCAACTTGAGGTTCCTAGCTCTTTTATTTTGGACTGCATCGTGTTAACTACAGACGGACGGACGGACGGACAGACGGACGGACATCGCTAAAATGTCTTAGAATCGATCACTGATCAATAATATATATACTTTATGGGGTCCCCGACCGATATTTCGATGCGTTACACACGGAATGACAAAGTGAGTATACCCCCATACTGTAGTTGGAGGGTATAAAAACAATTTATTGGTGGCAAATTTTTTTTCATTAGTTTGAGTTTGTGTTTTTATTTAAATCTAAATATGCAATACATACATATTAAATAAAAAAAAAACATAAACAAATTGCATACAAATATATTCAAATACACAGGCCTCTCGATTAGCGTGACAAAAGCGGTTAAACTTTTGTGTAAAGAAAAACAAGTGGAAGTGTTAAATTCGACTGTGCCAAATCTTTCACTTTTAAAGCCTCGAAATGTAAAAAAAACTAAAAAAATCCAAAAAAAATTCAGGGCCATTTTTTTTTTTTTTTTTTTTTGCGGGGAGCTTTGAGGGTAGCTTTGGCACATTTAAATTACTTCTGACATAAAAATGGTTACATTGTTTAACAAACATACAAAAAAAAGCTAAAAAAAATGGCGTTGACCATAAGACATATTCATGCCAAACTTCAGGAGTCTAGTTTTTTTAGTTGGAACTGCATTTAGTTGGAACTTCAACAGACAGACGGACATCGCTACAATATTTGAAGATCTATCATAGATCAATAATATATATACTTTATGGGATCCTCGCCCGATATTTCGATGTTTTATTCACGTAATGACAAAGTGAGTTTACCGCCATACTGTAGTTGAAGGGTATAACAAATATCGCTAGTTGTAAAATGTTTTTCAAAAGTGAAAATAAATAGATTAATCAATCATGTAATTTTGAGAATTACACCTTAAAATGTTGGTGCATCGAGAGCTCGGTGTACTGATTTTACAAACAAAATTGTTTAAAGTGCCAAAATAAGTGCTGGTGATACAAACAATATTTATGAAAAAAACAAGAATGCAAAAAATTACACAGTTTAACATATTTTGAAAGGTTTTCAAAATATTGGCAATTTTTAAATATTGAATTTAAAGTATTCATGAGAGAATGCAAGTCGACTGTGCCTAATCAAAAATATCCTCCTTAAGATACACCGCTCAACAAATCGAAGGTTTTTGACACCGGTTTGAAGTTTGATACAAAATTTTTAAAGATTTTGACTCGCTGATTCCAAATCTGTGCTCCAAATTTTTCCATCACGTCTAGAATTTTAATTATTCGCGGTTGAAAATGCGAAAAGACGCGATTTTTTGATTTTTTGAAAGCCTGCACAGCAGCCACTGGTTGGAATAAAAATCTGGTATAAAGCGTTAGCGTAGAATTGAACTATGATCTCAAATATATGATCAAAAAAAATTTGAAGTTGATGCACTATTATTGGCCAAACAAGTATTTTAAAAAAAACACTGTGATAAAAATTAGAAAAAGCACCATTTTTAAAAGGCTCTAAAACAAAAACCAGATGATCAATCTCTACTGTGATGAGCTCAAAATTTAGGCTTAAGTTAATTCTTTCTTATAGACTTTTAATCCCATTAAAGATAACTTCCGCTTTGTACGAAAAATAACACAGAAAACTTAAATTTGTAAAATACATATGAGCAATTGTCATTAACTTTTAATATTTAAGAAAAAAAAAAATTGCGATTTTTTTTCGTGGCACATTGATAAGACTTTGTAGGTAAATAACATTATAAATAAGTAATTCAAATCCGTCCGCGTGCATTAATTTGAGCGATCGCACCCAAAACTATGGCGGTTTAAAGTTAACATTTTTAAAAAAATTGTCAAAATTACATTTTTTATCCGAAGTTAACCAGACGTACCATTTTGTATTATGCTTACCCAGAGCAAAAACACATATTTAAACATGCATAAAATCTTTGCTAAATATCGAGATATTTGCATTTAACCAATTTTTTTTCGGCACATTTTCCAATATTTTGGAAATAAAAATGTTTCCAGCGGTTTTATTTTTTTTTAGAAAAATATTACCAAATGCATTAACAAAATCTCAAAAAATTCTTAGTTAACACCATTATTCTATCTCTAATAGGTAAGAAACAGCAGCGGTTTAAATGGAACATTTTTGAAAAAAAAATTAATAATTTTGAATTTATTTTTTTTTTTTTTAATATTAAATGTCTCATTTTACAGTGTTGTCCTTCACTGAATATTGAAACTATTCAAAGTATGATTAATAATGCTAATATTAAGGTTATTACGAAATATTTTAACGTTATTACTAATTTTATTAAGGTTATAAACAATTTTCGCGATTTTTCGCGATTTTCGCGACTGCAAAAATCAAAAAAAAAATAATTTTGAAATATTATTTGAATAAGACACGTCAAAATCTATCAAAATACATTTCATTTCTACTTTATTTAAGTAATATAAGATTTTATATAACCATTAAATTTAAAAGTATCAAAAAATTAAAACCACCAAAAACCACTAAAACGTCAATTGTTTTTGGGTGCGAATGGATTGAAGATAAAGCATTAAAAATACTACCAAACGCGCTTTTCACTGACCAATTTCGATTAGCGGCCTGGATGTGCCTTACAAAAAACGAAAAACAGAAAAACGCCGCGGAATTCGCCAATATTAACTTTTGATCAATGTTGCTTTCCATGATTTATTATATTTGCACATACCATTGTTTCTACATGTTCAACTTTTAGCCATGCACATTTGGCTGCCAAATAATGCAAAACTAAAATATCGAAATTTTGCAAAAAATTTAAAAAGTTCATAAAATTTTAGCAATTGAATATTTTTTGGGTGCGTTTATAAATCAAGTGGGAAATGGTAAATTATAAAGTTCACAAAGCATTCGGAACAATTCGGAATAAAACTGGGAGTGTGCCTTGCAAAAAACAGACTTTTTAAAAAATTCACGTTTTTTCTTCCCATCTTTGGAGAGCTGCAGCTTCGTAACCATTGCGAGCACATCACTCGAATCAGTCTCAGATTGTGCATATTTACAAGGGCTTTTACCATGTGTATTTGAATTTAAAAATTACAGTTTGCACCAAAAGCTACAATCAAAAAACCACGAAAAATTGAAAATTGAAAAAAATTGGTATCAAAGATTTAGGTCCATGTAACTTTTTTCTTATTGATGGCACATCCACTGAACCTACACCAAATAATTGCCCAAGTCTACTGATTAAGCGATATTAAATTTGGAGCAATAGCTTTAACGCACCCAACAATATGAAACTTTGAACGAAAAATTTCATGAGAGTATCAAGCGATTTTTTTACATTTTTCAAATTTGCTCGTTCCTTACCACGAGATAATGAGACTACCTGCGCTGTGCCTTTGCAGAATTACTCATTATAGTTCCCTTAACATACCTACATTCACAGGTACCACCTAGTTTACAAATAAAAATGTTATTGCGAAATTAGTAAAATATCACAAGCGTTAAAAGTTAATGACAAAAGTCCATATTTATTTTTTTAGTTTTTTTTTTTTGAAAAATATCAAAAAAACCTAAGGTATCATCTACCTTATCTATTTTACAAAAATGATAATTTTAACAGAGTCATTTTAATAGGCAATTGTAACCCAACCAAACGCAATAATTAGAAAAAAATTGTTTTCTATGTTGGAGACCAAAGATAAATTATACTTTTGCGCTTTATATCAGATTTGTATTCGACTCAATGGCTGCTAAGCAGGCTTTCAAATAATGCAAAAATCGTAATTTTTCGCATTTTTAACCGTGAATAACTAAAAATCTGGACGTGATGGAAAAATTTGGAGTACAGATTTGGAATCAGGAGATCAAAGTCTACTAAAATAGATCACCAGAATTCAAACCGGAAAATGACTGTTGAGCGGTGATATTAATAGCATAATTTATTCTAAAACACATTTAGTGTGGCAATCGAAAAGCGCTGATGATTCAACTATGGCAACTTCTAAAAGTTGTCAACATCTCCTCTTACTTGCAACAAAGGTTTTTATATCTCAAAAATATTAAAAGCCGAAGTAATTGATATCCTCCATTTTAATGGCAATTTTTATATTGCAAAAAAGTTTTTTTTATTCTCCTAGGCCTAAAACTTCTTCTTTACAAATTTGGGGCCAATCAGATAGAGTTAATTCGTGGCGCCCGGTTATCAAAGTTTTGGTTTTATAAACTTTAAAAAACATATCTTGTAGGGTGATTAGATCGGTTTTTCGAAACCGGTTTAAACCGGTTTTTTGCGGATTGAAACGGTCGGTTTTTTAAAATCTTAACTATTCGAAAATCGGTTAGACCGGTTTTTTTACTGTCGAAACCCGGTTTTTTTAAATCAACCTTTAAAAGCAGTTAAACTCGATTTTTTTAGTGTTATTTGATTACTAAAAAAGGTGTTCAAAAAAATCCCAACTGAATGCAAAACAAGTAAAAAATAATAATTTCGCTTTGGCCGAACTAGGGTTTCTAAATTCCCTGACTTTTTTAATTCCCGGGAAAGCGTTTTTAAAAAATTGTATTCCCGAGAATTCCCGGGAATTTTATGGTTAACACAGATTCTGAATCATATATAAAATATTATTTTTTCAAAATATGGCCGCATTTTTTAAGTTTTTTTGTAAAATAGTTTACTTTACTTTTTTTAAACGTATAAAATTCACAAAAATCAAATTTTTGTAGAAATATTGTACTTAATCAGGATTGTCGTATTTGCCTTGACGTATTGGCCTTGGCGTATTTTCACTCCATACAGAATTTTTTTATTCATGAATTTATGATTTTTAAAATTTTTGTGTTTGTAAAAGCTTTTTGGTAAATTCGAATAATACTAACCAATCATAATCACGATTGTATTTTAAAGATACATTTCAAAAAACGTTCGAATTACTTAAATAACCTTTTCATGACAACCGTGCCCAAATATCAGTCTTTAAATTTAAATATTTATCTTTAAAAAAAATTAAACTTTTGTGAAATTTAAGGCTAAAAAGCTGGTTTGTTTAAAATACTTTTATGCAACCTGATGCGTATCCTTAATATTTTTACTGCAATAATTTAAATTTTATCCAATTTTCAAATTTATTTCAATAAATCATATAAAATTGTATTAAAAAATTGGTAATTTGATTAGCTTTTTTAAAAAAATTAATGACAAATTCCCGAAATTTCCCGATGAAAAAATCCCGGGATTTTGAGAAAAAATTTTCCCGGGAATTCCCGGCAATTTTTTCCCAAATATAAACCTTAAACCGAACCCATAAATTTATGTGCAAATCATTTGTGGAGGTGGAAAATTTTTACGTACATACATATACAAAAAATTTGTTAAAAAAAAAAATTTAGTGAACATTTTTGTCGACAATCAAAATTTTATTTTATGTAATGTTTTAATGTTGGCTAGTTATTTTTGTTTAAAAATAAAAAATGTTTAAAGTAAAAAATTTTCCATGGAAATTTAAAAATTTTTTAAATGTTTTTCATAAAATTCAAATTGTATTTAAAGAATATCAATTTGTGTTTCAAAATTTCCATTGTTTTTAAAATTTTTCATTTGTATTTCAATAGTTTCTATATTCTTTTCAGAAAATTTAATTTGTATTCCAAAATTTTTCATTAATATTTCTAAATTTTCTAAATGCTTTTAAGAAATTTTCATTTGTATTTCAGAAATTTTCATTTGCATTACAATTTGTAGAAATGGAAACCCCTAAAATACAATTGGAAATTTCTGAAACGTAAATGAATTTATGAAATATAAATGAAAATTTTATATTGAAAATTTCTAAAACGTATTTAAAAATTTCTGAAATATAATGGGAAATTTCTTAAATACAAATTTTATTTTCTGAATTCAGAAATAGAATTGGAAATGGTGATATACAGTACCAAATTATTCGAAACACCAACAATCTCTGATGTATATTGGCCGTGGTCGATATTTTTGTCTTATTTTGCGAAAAACCTGAAAAACCGGTTCACCCGGTTTTTTGTCATTTAAAAAACCCGAAATTGGTTTTTTTAAAAATTCTGATTTTGGAACTATTTGAAAACCGGGTTTTTAAAAAAGTGATCACCCTAATATTTTGCGACACATCATATTTATTAATTTTGAGGCGCTGAACACGAATATTAAAAAATGCCAGCGTATTTTGTACTCTAACCTAAAACATTAAATCATGATAATGTATTGCTGAAGATGTAATATTGTTTTCATTTGTCAATCCATGCAAAACGAATTTTAAAATCGGTCGAGGACCACATTAAGTTCACATACTAATGATGACATTCTAGCGACATACATATCCATCCGTCCGTCTGTCTGTGAAAAGATAAGCAAAAAATCGGATTCATACACACAAAAAAAATATACGTCTTTTTTGTAACTTTACAATTTTTTTTTTGTAATTTTACAAATTTCCAAGTTTTTTTTTTTTTTTAATTTAGTAATTTCACTAGAACTCCTTGTAAGTTTTATTGCGTCAAAAAAGTTGTAAATTTACTATTTTATTGATAAATAGCTTGTAAAAATGTAAAAAAGCTCGTAATTTTTACTAGGAATTCTCGTAAAATAGGAGGTGACAAAAAATCTTTGTAAGTTTTATTGCCTCAAAAAAATTATAAATTTACAATTTTATTGGTAAAAATCTTGTAAAATAACAAAATTATTGGTTAAAATCTTGTAAAATTACTAGAAATTCTCTTCAAATAGGAGGTAGCAAAAAAAAAGTTACAAACTTTTCTTGTCGTTTTACAAGACTTATTTTATTTGAGTGTTGGTAGCACAGAGGTAGCTCCCCAGACAGAAAAATGCAATCGGAATAACGTCAGAATAGAGTTGGCGGAGGGCATTCCAACACCAAAGTGAGATCCTATTTACAAAATTTATTGTGTTACTATAACATTGAAATGATAACGCCAAAAAACAATCGCCTGACTTTTGTTTCCGACGTCGTTACAACACCAAAAAAATCAAATTTACTGGATTAAAATAACATTGTAATAATAAGTTTATGACCTTAGGATGGTGTTCAAAGACAACACTGGATAACGTTATTTCGACATATTTTTGGCGCTATTTTGGGGTGTTTTATATTAGAACTACAGTATATAAAAATAATTTTAAATAAATTTAAATAATTTTTAAATTTTTTTAATATCCGAGTTATACAGTCGCAACAAAAATTAGACTTTTCTAAAAATTCGACTGTTTTTTAAAAAGCCGACTTTTTCCAACCTGTAAAAAGCCGATATTTTTGTAAGTTAAAATTTAAATATTTTTATCAAGATTCAGTACCGAAAATAAGTAAAAATAAATCGAAAATTTTTGATTTATAGAACCGAATTAACAGTAACAGTATTTTGATAATCGGAAATATTGGTGAAGTCTTTATTTCTGTAACGGAAATAAGTAAGAGCGTTAAATCCCAGCAAAAAATAATCGAGATTGTGGAAGCAGGTCATAATTTTTCTGGCATACACAAGCGCTTCGTCTTCAGCACATAGATATTTCTGCCTTACAGTAGTGCATACTAGATGCACTACTGTAAGGCAGAGATAGAAATATAAATTTTTCGGTAAATTACGAATGTATACAGACATTTTTAAATACATTCGCTTACAGTAGTGCATCTATGCACTACCGTAAGGCAGAGAGAAAAAATTATGAATTATACGACGACTTACGAGCATCAAACAACAAAACGAAAATTTGGATGACGCAATAAAAAAATACACTTTTAATTCAGTTGATATTTTCTGTTTTTGTGAACAGAGACGTGTACGCATGTGCAAAATTGAAAACAAAAGTTTCGACTACACACTATTCAGACATTTAAACTGTAGTGTTATTTGTGTGCCTACGAGGAGCACTTCCTTCATACAAACTTTTCAGGCATGAAGACTTTAGTGATGGTAATACATTATTTTTGTGCTTTATTGGAGCAATGATTTCTGAGCATCCAATATGCTTACAAAAATGCACCTAGTAAGCTTCTAAGAAGGTATGATTTCATTACATTTTTATTGCGCTGAAATAAGCGCTCGGATGAAATGCTCTAAAGTGGGACATTGCGACCAAATATCATGCCATACGTAAGCACGTTTGTAAGGGAATGGCAACTCAACATTCCCTTACAAACCTGCTTACGGCGAAGCAGTAGTTTTTGGTGGGATGCGACTGTGTCGAATCTTTTATACCCTCCAACATGCAAACAAATTTCAGGGCCGTTTTTTTTTTGGGGGGGGGGGGGGGGGGGGGGTTCGGTAATGGTAATTGTGGTTAAACCTATATTTCTTTCCGAAACTATATTTAGACTATAACTTTTTAACGGACTGTGATAAAAATGTGATTTTTGTTCTATTTTTAATTCCCTTTCATTACAGGTGTTAAAAAGATTTTTTTTTAAATCATTGATTTTTTCCGCGCTTTATATTGTAGTATCAGTAGTTTTTGCTCTCGAATCAAATGGTGAAATAAAATTTGCAAGAGGTAAAGCCGTTTTTGCTCCGCACCAAAAAGGGGGTTAAAATCCGGGTTTTTAACCGCGGAAGGCACGGGAAGAAGTTGGAATTTTACCAAAAATATGCCATTAATTTTATTGATGCATAATTCTACTAAAATGTAATGATATCAAAAAATCTTAACTTTAAAGTTTACTTTAGTAATTTTATCATAAAAAAATACTGTAGATAGCTCAATTTTTTTATTGGAAAAAATCATTGTTTCACATAGCTCATTTGAAAAAAAAAACAGCCTAAAAATAATTTTTTTTTCTGAAATTAATACCATTGATGACGCCTATTTGCGGGAACATTTTGCCATCAAAAACTCATTTTCTTAAAATAAGCAGGTAGCTCAAATTGAATATAGTTTAACGATATAAAGAAATAATTAAATACAATAAAGTCAGAAATTTTGTAAAAGTTTACCATAGTAAACCTTTTCGGATTATAATTTTAAACTCTTATGTAACGTTGGTTCTTTTAAAATCCAATGTTGTAATGGTATTGAATTTTTTGTTTTCAAGGTATTGAATTTTTAAAGTCGTATTTTTGTATATCCAATGTTATAATGGTATTGTATTTTTAGAAGAGTCGTAATTTCTGTCTGGGTCTTTTTGTTTGGACTGCATCGTGATCTCCACAGACAAACAAACGGATGGACATTGATAGAATGTCTTTTGGTGGTAGGGCATAAAAAAACTATTAATTTTTCTAATTTTTGGATCTTTTATCTTAACTTTAATTTTCCTGATTGTGTTTTTTCTCAATTGTTTGAATTTTTTAAATAGTGTATCTGTTTATTTGTCTGTCTTTTTTTTACTAGTTTTCAGAATTTTTTTTTTTTTTTGATTTCTAATATATCCTGAACTCTTTCTGGTATATTTCGAATTGAACTGAATTTTCAATTTTCTTGGTTTGTATTTTTATAAATTAATTTTGTTTTTTTTTAAGTTTTGTTTAGTAGTGTTTTAATGAAATAATTTTTGAACTGTAAGCGGATTATTTAATTACAAAAAGCAGCCAAAAAAAAAAAAAATATTGCTAAGCCATTTAAGCTTTATTCAAATTTTTGTTGCTGTTGCTCTGATAGGATTTTTTGTTTAATTCATTAGTAAAATTTTGGAATATATTTACAAATTTAGTTGTTTTTTTTTTTTTTTTTTGTACACATAATGTACATTTTACACTGAAAGAAAATTTGTAAATGATTTTATAAAATCATTTTTCGATGATTTTGATAGTCATAACAAAGTAGTAATCTTAAAAAAAAAATCTATCTCTAACTATGTGAGAGATATCACGAATTGAATTTAAGCGAATAGTGATGAAAGTTCTGAAAATTTTTATCAAATATTAAAATTCTCAAAATTTGGCCGAATAAATCGATGGGAAATTAGAAAAAAGTTTCATGAAAACAAAAATGCACAATATATTTTTTTCTTGTAAAACTGAAGTTATCAAAACACGTTTACGAAGTATTCCAAAAATTTCTTTCAGTGCAGTTTAGCATTTTAGTTATGCAGCAGCTAACAGAAGCGACAGCAGCAAAAGGCAGGGATTTAAATGCTTAGATATTGGAAATCAGTGAATGGTTTTATTTTTTTATACCCTCCACTCTAGTGATAGAGGGTATATATAAGTTTGTCATTCCGTTTGTAACACATCGAAATATTGGTCTAGGACCCCATAAAGTATATATATTCACAGGCGCGGATCCAGGAATTTCATTTGGGGGGGGAGATTTTTTTTTTTACCAAAAAAATTTCGTAAAGCAATAAAGTTTGGTTGGTGTCGGGGGGGGGGGGGGGGGGGTTGTGAATGTATGCAGATTAACAATAAAGGATCCAGCTTTTGGATTTGGGGGAACTTTTTTTACTCAAATTTTTTTTTCTCAGGAGATCCCTAACTGACCGATTTACTTCATAAATAAGACCGTTTTTAGTCAAATAAATGGACATATTCACAATTACGATTGACTGTAACTGTCATAAGCCAATTTTTATGCTTAAAGAGTCATAACATCAATATTTTTTATACAAACAAACAAAAAAATTCAAAAATATTTGATTGTATTTCCAAATTTTTGAAATGCTCTCGAGAATTGGGAATTTTTTAACATTGTTGTAGGTTTGTATGGGAAAATATTATTATTATTACTTTAAATAATAAAAATTATCTTATCTAAAAATTATTATTTAAAAAATAAAAAATTATACTAAAAGTCCAATATTCCGAAAAAAAATTTTAATGAAATATTACACTTAAACATGGTTTCTTCAAAAAATTTCTCAGATGTTAAGACATTTTTACTTAGGAAAAACTCTTAGATTCTAAAATATTTTT
This sequence comes from Pegoplata infirma, assembly GCA_963921195.1. NCBI lineage: Eukaryota > Metazoa > Arthropoda > Insecta > Diptera > Anthomyiidae > Pegoplata > Pegoplata infirma. Next base: position 233,739,252 of record OY992536.1, on the reverse strand, counting down.
CATATAAAAACATAATCCATTTCTGAGATGCTTGTCTTTAGAAAAATGTTAGGATTTTAAGCCCTTCGATGTATTTTTTTTAATTCTCAGATCGTATTTTCTGCAGAAAAACTCACAGATTCAATATTTTCTTATAGAAAATGTATCAGATTTTTAAACTTTTTTATAGCAAAAATCTGAGATTCTGAGACATTCTTCCTATAAAAAATTTTCCAATTTCTGATAATAAATAATTCTCATATTTTAAAGTTATTCTTAGGTTCTAAAAACTTTTTCGTATTCAAAAATTCTTTTTGTAAAAGAAAATTATCAGTTTCCAAACATTTTATGAAAAAATGTTGAAACACTTTTTTAAAATAAGACCTTAAATTTTAAAGCATCTTTCAATAAAAAATTTGCCTTCTAATTTTTTCTAATGTTCTGAAACATTTGTAAAAAAAAAAAATAATATTTAGAGACACATTTCCTATAGAAAAATTCTCAGAATCTTTCAACCAAAAAAAAATCTGATTCTTAGAGATATTTCGTACTAAAAAAATTTCAGATTCTGATAAAGTTTTCTATAGAAAAGTTCCAAACATTTTCCCGATAAAAAAAAAATCAAAGATTTTGATAAACTTTTCCTATAGAAAAATTCGTAGATTCTAAAAAATTTTTCAAAAAGAGAAATTCTCATATTCGTACAAAATTTTCCATAAAAAAAACATATTTCCCCATAGAACAACTCAGATTCTGAAAAGTCTGTCCTGTAGATTCTTGTCAGATTCTGAAACATTTTTTCTAAGGAAAAATTTCCAGTTTCTGAGGGATTTTTTCTATAGAAAAGAGATTTTTCCTAAAATTTTATATGCTTTTTAAATAAATAAATTCTAACATTCAGAGGCAAAAACATTTGTTTCTAAAGATAAAGTCAGGAATTCTGAGATATTTTTCTATAAAAAATATTTGAGACAATACTTTTTCTTGAAATAATAAGGATAGTTATTCGGTTAGAAAATTCCCACGGATCGATTGTAATTTAAGTTTCTCATACGCAATTTCTTTAATTCTGAAACATTTTATAGAGGCTATGTGAGCTGTAAATCATCAGCACACATATACCTCTCCCAAGGATGTTTTTACATCCTGGCCATTTTCTTTCTATGTTTGTTCCTTTGCCTTCCTTTTTCCTTTCCCTTCTCCTTTCTTTTTTCCTTTTCTTTTTTTCTTTCTTTCTTTCTTTCTTTTTTTTTTTTTTTGAAATCATTTGGGGGGGGGGGGAGAAATCCCATTCTCCCCCCTCCTGGATCCGCCTGATATTCATGATCCTTGATCAATTTTAAGTCGATCTAGCGATGTCCGTCCGTCCGTCTGTCTGTCTGTCCGTTGAAAACACGCTAACTTTTGAAAGACTTTACGGAGGCTCCTGAAGTTTAACATATATGTTCTCCATTTACCGGGTCAGGTTGGTATTGCAATCCAGCCGAAATCGGTCCAGTGGTTCAAAAGTTATGAGCAAAATAGTAAATTTCGGCAAGGGTATTTTTCGAATTTACAAGATTAAAACCACTATAACTTTCGAAAGACAATTCTGAGGGGGCTGAAGCTTAGCATATATATTTGTCGTTTCTCGAGGCTGTTTGGTTTTGAATTTCAAAATCGGTTCAGTGGTTCAAAAGTTATAAGCAATGCAGTGAATTTCAGATTTGTTTCACCTTAAACTGTTGAAAACTCGTTAAACAAGTTTTATAAGCGTTTGTTTTCTTGTCATGGGGTGCAGTTTAGTTGTTAGACAAGTAAATATTTGTTATTGTTTTGTTATTGTGAGTGTTACTGTATGTACCCAGCTAGCATTTGGAAGATTGTTTTTTTCAAAAATCACCTATCCGAGTCTTTTTCGAGTACTTTTGATGATTAAAAACTTATTAATCATTTAAGCGCTTGAAAAAAGGCTCCAAAATGATTCGCGCTTACGTTTTAAAAGTGATTTATTGAAAATACGATAACAAAATGTACAGCAATCGCAAACAGATCATGAAGGCGTTTAAAATGTGACTGTTTTATAAGTTATTTTGAATAATATTTGACTCATCTAGACGATAAAGAACTGTTTGTTTATAACGGGACAATTTTTTTACTTTTTTCAAGCAAGTTTTAAACATTGTAAATTTCTGTTCATTAATGTCAGTAATTTCGTCGTGTTAAGTTTGACTTTTTGTAAAAAGTGATTTAACTTTAAAAATAAAAATAAAAATTATAAATCATTAAGTATTTCCGGAAGAGTT